>CM068834.1:88677301-89082301 GCA_028554795.2 Sinohyriopsis cumingii | reverse complement strand
GAACGCGGTAAGAAAATAAGTATAGCCAATGAAATGGCTTACAACGGGTGATGCATTGTTTTGTTCTAGGGTTGTGTGGCATAATAATCCCTATGTTCTTGCGTTGTTACCATTACAGTGCAGACAGACTGAAATGTGAACTTACAAGCCCTCTTTGTGTGTGTTGTACCATTTCCTCTTACCACATCAAAATACTGAGCGTCACAGTATTGGTTCGCGTTTTCAAGCTGACCATTTTTTTTATATCTCACTTAAACATTTCGACATAAACACTCACATCGGTAGAGTCAGAACAGACGTGTTACAGTATTGAGGGGCATGTTATCTTTTCTTTTTCAAACTAATAAATTTGGGGTTTGTATGAAGTAAAGAACCGAAAGTACAGTGAAACTCAAGGATGATGACCCAATCTGTCTGTCTATTGATGCGTGTATTTACTTAAGAAGAAATATGACCTCTAAAACACAAAGAGATACGGCAAGCATGATTAGATTAAACACAACGATGTTTTCCTTCACGCCCGTGTAATTTAGAGTTTCAATCGTCTTTGAAGACAAACTTGGTCTCCTTTTGTAGGGCTTGAAATAATAAAAAAAACTGAAAAATCTTAAGCACTTTGCTATAGATAATTTCATCAACAGACCAAACAACATAAATACCGTTACAACAATAGAAAGCCTTAAATCTTCTATCAAAAAGAAATGCATGAAAAAAATTAAAGATTAACGATAACTAACCAATGAAACCGAATTTAACAAAGGCAATGACATGTGAAGAAATGCCTCTCACTTTGGAAAGGTAGGCGAATGTACTCTGTCATGCACCGTCAACTTGAAAAAAATTATAAACAGAGAGAAACCTGAATTCAAAATTCAGTTGTTTCTTTTTCTTCAAAATTATTTCGTTTCTTTTTTCTTTTTTTTTTTGGAACAAATCTAAGCACTAATATAGAGTGGAAAAGGGAAAATGCACATACAAGCTTTGATATTTCTGAAAAAAGGAGGGGATATTCCTAACGTTCATAACCACCTATATATGCTTGGACTTGTCTGTGACTTATCCACAAAACAAGATATACATATTTCTGGTCAAGCTGCAAGTGTGTGCGTGTTTTTGAAAATGGTAAAAATTGGATATACAATTTTCTCGTGACACTTATAAAGTGAAGAGTCTGTGCAAGTGTCAAAAGCCAAAGTCATATAAGTTTTGTATTTTGTACGGCTTGTAAAGATTTCTACTTTAGAAAATGTGAAGTATCACAAGTTATTATCACAAACAGAAGTGGAACATAGGGGCTTGCAAGAAAGAAAATAACCCAGACAGTTGGTGTCATCAAGAGTGCTAGAGACGGAACCCGAACTTGCTTGCCTGCTTACTTGAATTAAAGTGATTTTCGCTCTAATGGAGCATGTATCACTGGTTTAATAACGCACCACGTGATTTTTAATTACTCCTGGGGAAGGAAAGAGAGCCTCATCCCCCAGGCTTTTATGTACTCACAGACTATTTTTAAATTTAGCCACTCAGGTGTAGGATTAACTAGTCCTTAACAACCTGACTGAAAGACTTTAAACATGAGTGGGAATTGTCTCACCACACACTCATTTTTCTGTCCGAGCGTGGTAAAGGAGGAAAAAGGTGCTCAGCAAGACAGCCATGGATGTTAAGTACTCACCAAAACGCTAGCCCGTACTTATTTCAAATCAAGTCCCGTTTTTGCTAATGGACAATAAAAGGTACCAATAATGTGTTAACCACCTGTGCAATTAGTTCAAATCTAACGAGTCTGTTAAATTTCCTATTTCCTAACATATCTGTCTAATATTAGTACTTAGTATACATAAAAATAGCCATACTGATCTTATTTTAAATTATTATGTCTAAGCGACATATACCAGTTTGGTCACTGTTAGGTTTAAAAAGTTAAGTTTGTTGTGGTGTTCCAATGGGTCAAGTTTGTTTCGAGAATAGTTTAGTCAAGGAGGGATACCAAGCCAAATATGGTTCCCTATTTAATAAAAAGCAATCTTTTGGAGCCCTAAAAAAAAGTCTGTTTTTTCTGTTAGAAGGTAACACGTCTCTCTTTTGCTTTCACGTTCTTTCCCGCACTCTTAGTCTCATGATTCTTGATATCAGGAAATGCGTAGCCATGATGGGCGGTAATGTAAGCAGCGGTTTCTACCAGTTGACTGAGGGGGTATCCAGTGTAGGCTTGTCTGTAGAATTGGGGAAGAACTCTGACCCCTAATCCCCATTGAGAAGGTCTTGGTTTAAAGGTGTCTAGAGATTTATAGGCAACGTATTGTATGGCTGTAATAAACTGCCCTGCTATGTTGACGTCATACAATGCTTGATCTAGCCCCATTTCGGTGTACTTCTCAAGGAGGGTCAGCGTCCCCCTCCTCCTCAACCGCCTCAATTTCCTCTTCTGGTTCTGATACTAATTCTTCAGTTGAGGTAGATAGTTTCAAATCCGCTGCTATGGTGTCTGTCGCTGTTATTGTTGTTGTAGTTGTTCTTTCAGCTGAGATTGCCTGTAGTATCGGAGTGAGAAAAGAACGTAGTGCCTCCGATAATTACATTTGAGTTTGCCATACCGTTTGTGTAACATAATTGGACCTTTGTTTTGCCACCACTCTTTCCGGGACGGGTTGTTTGTTAGGTATAGTCGGCTGTTGACTAGCTGTTATTTGTGTTCTCGAGGTGGGTGGAGTGCTAACTGGCTAGGTCTGCATTTCTTGCTCCCGCTGCTGTTGCGTATATTTCTTCCCTCCACACCGAGTTCTGGACCTAATTCTTTAAATTTCGTTGTACCCGAACTTACATTATCCATATTATCACCAACAAAAGAAAACAAAACGCACTGACCTAAAAGAAACACTCATTCACTTTTTACAGAACATTACTATTTTTAAAATTTTGATAAGCGACGGAAACGAACAACTTAGAGTCACACTTTCTAACCAAGATAAAGAAATCATGTGCTGATAGACTCACTTCTGTATTTTTTCTTCTAACTGACTAACGTATCATAGGCAATGGAATGTGATTTCTTTTCGAGAGTATGGGGTAGCCCTGAAATTTTTTTTGGGAAGTTGAAGCTATGGCGATCGCTTAGGTTATAAGATGACGGCCTCCTCTGACGACAGGCTTTCTCACAGGATAAGGTCTGCTTCTTCGGAAAGAGAAGAACTCTTTGGTGTCGATAAAACTGTTAACAAAGCCTCTGCCAGGTTCATGCTGCTGCTGCTGTTGCTGCTCTCTCTGCTGTTTATGAAGTCTGTACTTCTCCGTCCATTCTTCTTTCTCCTTCTTGAATTCCTCCTTGAAGAGCTCTTCTTTCAGGTCTTCAGTGACTTTCAACATTATGATATTGTCTATCTCTTCAGGTCTCGGTATCAGACTTGTCATGACCCTATGCAAATTCACATAGGCTTCGTTCAACTTGGCTTATCTTGAGCACATCTTCGTAGGAAGATGAGTCGACAATGGATGGACAGACTGGAGACACAACACAACACAACATTTTTGAATTCAAAAATGTCGACTTCGTTCAACTTGGCTTATCTTGAGCACATCTTCGTAGGAAGATGAGTCGACAATGGATGGACAGACTGGAGACACAACACAACACAACATTTTTGAATTCAAAATTGTTGTGTTGTGTTGTGTCTCCAGTCTGTCCATCCATTGTCGACTCATCTTCCTACGAAGATGTGCTCAAGATAAGCCAAGTTGAACGAAGTCGACATTTCTGAATTCAAAAATGTTGTGTTGTGTTGTGTCTCCAGTCTGTCCATCCATTGTCGACTCATCTTCCTACGAAGATGTGCTCAAGATAAGCCAAGTTGAACGAAGCCTATGTGAATTTGCATAGGGTCATGACAAGTCTGATACCGAGACCTGAAGAGATAGACAATATCATAATGTTGAAAGTCACTGAAGACCTGAAAGAAGAGCTCTTCAAGGAGGAATTCAAGAAGGAGAAAGAAGAATGGACGGAGAAGTACAGACTTCATAAACAGCAGAGAGAGCAGCAACAGCAGCAGCAGCATGAACCTGGCAGAGGCTTTGTTAACAGTTTTATCGACACCAAAGAGTTCTTCTCTTTCCGAAGAAGCAGACCTTATCCTGTGAGAAAGCCTGTCGTCAGAGGAGGCCGTCATCTTATAACCTAAGCGATCGCCATAGCTTCAACTTCCCAAAAAAAATTTCAGGGCTACCCCATACTCTCGAAAAGAAATCACATTCCATTGCCTATGATACGTTAGTCAGTTAGAAGAAAAAATACAGAAGTGAGTCTATCAGCACATGATTTCTTTATCTTGGTTAGAAAGTGTGACTCTAAGTTGTTCGTTTCCGTCGCTTATCAAAATTTTAAAAATAGTAATGTTCTGTAAAAAGTGAATGAGTGTTTCTTTTAGGTCAGTGCGTTTTGTTTTCTTTTGTTGGTGATAATATGGATAATGTAAGTTCGGGTACAACGAAATTTAAAGAATTAGGTCCAGAACTCGGTGTGGAGGGAAGAAATATACGCAACAGCAGCGGGAGCAAGAAATGCAGACCTAGCCAGTTAGCACTCCACCCACCTCGAGAACACAAATAACAGCTAGTCAACAGCCGACTATACCTAACAAACAACCCGTCCCGGAAAGAGTGGTGGCAAAACAAAGGTCCAATTATGTTACACAAACGGTATGGCAAACTCAAATGTAATTATCGGAGGCACTACGTTCTTTTCTCACTCCGATACTACAGGCAATCTCAGCTGAAAGAACAACTACAACAACAATAACAGCGACAGACACCATAGCAGCGGATTTGAAACTATCTACCTCAACTGAAGAATTAGTATCAGAACCAGAAGAGGAAATTGAGGCGGTTGAGGAGGAGGGGGACGCTGACCCTCCTTGAGAAGTACACCGAAATGGGGCTAGATCAAGCATTGTATGACGTCAACATAGCAGGGCAGTTTATTACAGCCATACAATACGTTGCCTATAAATCTCTAGACACCTTTAAACCAAGACCTTCTCAATGGGGATTAGGGGTCAGAGTTCTTCCCCAATTCTACAGACAAGCCTACACTGGATACCCCCTCAGTCAACTGGTAGAAACCGCTGCTTACATTACCGCCCATCATGGCTACGCATTTCCTGATATCAAGAATCATGAGACTAAGAGTGCGGGAAAGAACGTGAAAGCAAAAGAGAGACGTGTTACCTTCTAACAGAAAAAACAGACTTTTTTTTAGGGCTCCAAAAGATTGCTTTTTATTAAATAGGGAACCATATTTGGCTTGGTATCCCTCCTTGACTAAACTATTCTCGAAACAAACTTGACCCATTGGAACACCACAACAAACTTAACTTTTTAAACCTAACAGTGACCAAACTGGTATATGTCGCTTAGACATAATAATTTAAAATAAGATCAGTATGGCTATTTTTATGTATACTAAGTACTAATATTAGACAGATATGTTAGGAAATAGGAAATTTAACAGACTCGTTAGATTTGAACTAATTGCACAGGTGGTTAACACATTATTGGTACCTTTTATTGTCCATTAGCAAAAACGGGACTTGATTTGAAATAAGTACGGGCTAGCGTTTTGGTGAGTACTTAACATCCATGGCTGTCTTGCTGAGCACCTTTTTCCTCCTTTACCACGCTCGGACAGAAAAATGAGTGTGTGGTGAGACAATTCCCACTCATGTTTAAAGTCTTTCAGTCAGGTTGTTAAGGACTAGTTAGTCCTACACCTGAGTGGCTAAATTTAAAAATAGTCTGTGAGTACATAAAAGCCTGGGGGATGAGGCTCTCTTTCCTTCCCCAGGAGTAATTAAAAATCACGTGGTGCGTTATTAAACCAGTGATACATGCTCCATTAGAGCGAAAATCACTTTAATTCAAGTAAGCAGGCAAGCAAGTTCGGGTTCCGTCTCTAGCACTCTTGATGACACCAACTGTCTGGGTTATTTTCTTTCTTGCAAGCCCCTATGTTCCACTTCTGTTTGTGATAATAACTTGTGATACTTCACATTTTCTAAAGTAGAAATCTTTACAAGCCGTACAAAATACAAAACTTATATGACTTTGGCTTTTGACACTTGCACAGACTCTTCACTTTATAAGTGTCACGAGAAAATTGTATATCCAATTTTTACCATTTTCAAAAACACGCACACACTTGCAGCTTGACCAGAAATATGTATATCTTGTTTTGTGGATAAGTCACAGACAAGTCCAAGCATATATAGGTGGTTATGAACGTTAGGAATATCCCCTCCTTTTTTCAGAAATATCAAAGCTTGTATGTGCATTTTCCCTTTTCCACTCTATATTAGTGCTTAGATTTGTTCCAAAAAAAAAAAGAAAAAAGAAACGAAATAATTTTGAAGAAAAAGAAACAACTGAATTTTGAATTCAGGTTTCTCTCTGTTTATAATTTTTTTCAAGTTGACGGTGCATGACAGAGTACATTCGCCTACCTTTCCAAAGTGAGAGGCATTTCTTCACATGTCATTGCCTTTGTTAAATTCGGTTTCATTGGTTAGTTATCGTTAATCTTTAATTTTTTTCATGCATTTCTTTTTGATAGAAGATTTAAGGCTTTCTATTGTTGTAACGGTATTTATGTTGTTTGGTCTGTTGATGAAATTATCTATAGCAAAGTGCTTAAGATTTTTCAGTTTTTTTTATTATTTCAAGCCCTACAAAAGGAGACCAAGTTTGTCTTCAAAGACGATTGAAACTCTAAATTACACGGGCGTGAAGGAAAACATCGTTGTGTTTAATCTAATCATGCTTGCCGTATCTCTTTGTGTTTTAGAGGTCATATTTCTTCTTAAGTAAATACACGCATCAATAGACAGACAGATTGGGTCATCATCCTTGAGTTTCACTGTACTTTCGGTTCTTTACTTCATACAAACCCCAAATTTATTAGTTTGAAAAAGAAAAGATAACATGCCCCTCAATACTGTAACACGTCTGTTCTGACTCTACCGATGTGAGTGTTTATGTCGAAATGTTTAAGTGAGATATAAAAAAATGGTCAGCTTGAAAACGCGAACCAATACTGTGACGCTCAGTATTTTGATGTGGTAAGAGGAAATGGTACAACACACACAAAGAGGGCTTGTAAGTTCACATTTCAGTCTGTCTGCACTGTAATGGTAACAACGCAAGAACATAGGGATTATTATGCCACACAACCCTAGAACAAAACAATGCATCACCCGTTGTAAGCCATTTCATTGGCTATACTTATTTTCTTACCGCGTTCGCTTCGAATTGACTTGAGTAGCTATTCAGACAGTGACGAGAATGGCCATGCTTTACTGGGTCTATCCTATAGGCGATTTATATAAAAAAATATTTTTAAAAATTAAACTAATGCACAAACAATCGTACCATGGGCGATCCCATGGAAATTGTGTCCGTCTTATTGCAAAATACATCAACATTTAATTTAACCGTGCAGATCGCTAGAACAAACCTCTGATAATATACATTTTGAAAAGTGTTGTGTGACACGGATCGCCATTGTCGCTTGGTGTCTGCTTTCTTGTTCGAAAAGAGATCGTTTCGTCTTGACTATAAAAATCTAATTTGACTAAGTTTTACGCACTACTTGAACTCACACATTTACGTTGTAGGTGTAAGCCGTCGTTCTCAGTTTTCTGGATGTTCGTTTTTGCGTTTCTCAGATGTGATACTATTTTTTATGGACCGAACGAAATTTCTTTTGGCGTGAATCAGGACTCGTGGTTTTGTGGCATAATTGGAGAGCATTGATTAAAGCTCAGTTATGTCGTCTTCGAAATCGCTGACACGGATTTGAACTAAAACTTCAGGTTTTGTGTGAGGCGATACGGTACATCATTGCTTTTTACTTCCTCAATGAAATCGTTTCATCTTATTGCAAAATTACATTTGACTAGGTTTCATACGCAGCAGGTCCATGTATATAAGGAGAGTGTCTTAGCGTCAGAATATTCATTCCGCTCTCAAACGATCAAGAAGATGGAAGAGTCAGCACAGATCGACCTGCTGGTCAAATATTTGCTAAAAGTCATACGAAAGCATAATTCACATGCGAAAGTGGCAACAAAACTTACTCTTTTGGTCGTTGATTTGATGAGAGTCATACGAAAGTGTGTAAGTGCTAATGAAGTTTGCTATATCTGCAAAGGTAAATGGGTATTTGTCTCCAGAATACCTGCTTCGTCTAAGAAAGAGAGACAAAAGTCAAGATACCTAATATCGTTGTCAGGAGAAAGGACACTGGAATTCAGAGTGCCCTACGAGAAAAGAGAAGAAACAAAAACAAGACGAAACAGAGAAGAGGGATTCAGAAGAAGAAGAAATTGAAGATGATGAAGAACTTGTGCCAGTAAAAACATGGAAATGGAAAAATTGACAATGTGAGCCGATGTGTTGGCATTGATGTGAAATTTCATACTACCTTCTAAAAGAGAATAGACCAGAAAGAAAACGTAAGTGTCTCTTGGTCTTGACATTGTATAATAAGGATGGCGTGTTTTGTTTTTACTCACACTTTATGAAATTGTGCTCTTTCACCTCTCTCTATCCCTCTGGATCATGTTTTAGTTAGAATTGAAATGGAAGGATGTTTTCCTTCACGCACGCTCTTTAGGCATGCAAGTCCGTAAACAATAGTCAGTCTATTCGTCCATCATTTTGTGTCTTGATGTTTCCTAAATCACACACTGATGCCATAAAATAACGGGTTAAATGGGTTTTGTAGTGTTGGGAGTGGGGGTGGGTCGGGTGTAGGTGTTTGGCAGAGTTGGTCATTGCAGGTGAGGGCTTAGGTGCTTTCAAAAAACTTTTTCTTCTTCACTCTGTGTTGATGGAATATAATGGGTTATTTTCTTCACTCTCTGTTGATAGTATATATATAAAGGGTTATTTCTTCACTGCGTGTGGATAGTGTATAATGGTTTTCTTCTTCTTCCCTCTGTGGTGTGCGTGTGTGTGTGTGTGTGTGTGTGTGTGTGTGTGTGTGTGTGTTCGCGTACGTTTTGTAGATCGCATATTTGGTTGTTTTTCTTCTTCTTCCTCCCGAGTGTGGATAGTATATTTGCGGTTTGTATGCGTTAGCGACGTTGTGTGGATAGTATATTTGGGGTTTGTATGCGTTCGCGCACGTTTGTGTGGATAGTTTATTTGGGGTTTGTATTATCTCCCTTCTGTGTTGATAGTGTATTTGGGGTTTGTATGCGTTCGCGTACGTTTGTGTGGATAGTTTATTTGGGGTTTGTATTATCTCCCTTCTGTGTTGATAGTATATTTGGGGTTTGTTTTTTCCTCTTCCCTCTGTGTGTGTGTGTGTGTGTGTGTGTGTGTGTGTGTGTTCGCGTACGTTGTGTAGATCGTATATTTGGTTGTTTTTTCTTCTTCCTCCCGAGTGTGGATAGCATATTTGGAGTTTGTATGCGTTAGCGACGTTGTGTGGATAGTATATTTTGGGTTTGTATGCGTTCGCGTACGTTTGTGTGGATAGTTTATTTGGGGTTTGTATTATCTCCTTCTGTGCTGATAGTATATTTGGGGTTTGTATGCGTTCGCGTACGTTTGTGTGGATAGTTTATTTGGGGTTTGTATTATCTCCCTTCTGTGTTGATAGTATATTTCGGGTTTGTATGCGTTCGCGTACGTTTGTGTGGATAGTTTATTTGGGGTTTGTATTATCTCCCTTCTGTGTTGATAGTATATTTCGGGTTTGTATGCGTTCGCGTACGTTTGTGTGGATAGTTTATTTGGGGTTTGTATTATCTCCCTTCTGTGTTGATAGTATATTTGGGGTTTGTTTTTTCCTCTTCCCTCTCTGTGTGTGTGTGTGTGTGTGTGTGTGTGTGTTCGCGTACGTTGTGTAGATCGTATATTTGGTTGTTTTTTCTTCTTCCTCCCGAGTGTGGATAGCATATTTGGAGTTTGTATGCGTTAGCGACGTTGTGTGGATAGTATATTTTGGGTTTGTATGCGTTCGCGTACGTTTGTGTGGATAGTTTATTTGGGGTTTGTATTATCTCCCTTCTGTGTTGATAGTATATTTGGGGTTTGTTTTTTCCTCTTCCCTCTGTGTCTGTGTGTGTGTGTGTGTGTGTGTGTGTGTGTGTGTGTGTATGTGTGTGTGTGTTCGCGTACGTTGTGTAGATCGTATATTTGGTTGTTTTTTTTTCTTCCTCCCGAGTGTGGATAGTATATTTGGGGTTTGTTTTTCCTCTTCCCTCTGTGTGTGTGTGTGTGTGAGTGTGTCTGCGCGCGTATGTTGTGTGTGTGTGTGTGTGTGTGTGTGTGTGTGTGTGTGTGTGTGTGTGTGTGTATTGGTCTCTGTTTGTCCCTATAAAACTCACTTTATCCCTATCAGATACACTCTACCTACCTACCTACAGTAGCGCGTATTCAGGTCAGCCACTTGCAACACTGTTGCCATTTATCCCCTAGTGTTCAGTACAGTGACGTCACTGACGCTGGAAATTTTGAGACTATAAATATCGACTTGGGGATTTCCACATTTTGTAGCTATACATATATACTAGAATTCATAAACAGGAACGTCACTCAAGCTGAGGCTATAAAAAGATAGTGGGATTTTCCAAAGGAAAAACCCACAAGTTGGAGCTATAAATAGATAGTGGGATTTCATAGGAATTTCAGCTGATTATAGATACATAGGTATTTATCCACGATCGTCAGAGAAGTTGATATTGTAAGTAGTTACTAATTTTATCCATTTTAGTCTAAACCATTGTAACTTAATTTTCGGGGATATGTTTATTTTCCTTTAAATTCTGGGACAATTTCGTCATTTTAACGTTACTTTTAGTCACATCCATTTTGTCGTTGAGCATTTCCTTGATTATAGCTATTTATAGCATCATTACAATTATGCAAATTTTTGAACACCCCAGCAAGATTTCAGGTCTTGGTAACGCTTTATATATAAATCCCACGCTTGTACTAGTGTATGTATGTTTCTGTCTCTGTTGTGTTTGACCCTCTACCATCATTGTCCCTAGACAATCCCACCATGTTCAATTCCCCTTGACGCTATACAGACCCACCATGTTCAATTTCCATATGTTAAATTCCCCTAGTCCCTAGATAGACCCACACTTTATTCCCCCATGTTCAATTCCCCTTGAGGCTATAGTGACCCAAGACTATTTCCCATGTTCAATTCCCCTTGAGGCTATAGTGACCCAAGATTATTTCCCATGTTAAATTCCCCTTGAGGCTAGAGTAGCCCAAGACTATTTCCCATGTTAAATTCCCCTTGAGGCTATATTTGCCCACGATTTTTCTCCATGTTAAATTTCCATTGAGGCTATATTTGCCCAGGGGTCTCTGTAATGCTAATTCCCATTGAGGCTCTAGTGCCCCACTTAACTACTCCCCCCCCCCCAAAAAAAAAGTGTTGTTATGTGTCCATTTATCCCCCAAGGTATGTATGTTTGGAAATTTTATAAAAGAATTTTGATCAAAATTTTAGTTAAAACTAAAGTTTTGATGGGGTATTTATTTTCCTAGTGTAATTTGAAGGGTTATTCATCCGATTGTGGATTTGATCTCCAGTATCGGAATCCCTATCCTTGTTTGTTGAGTGATCTTTGGCAGAGATCGCCTATGTCCCGTGTATTCTATGTGTGTATTTGCTCTACTGTTTGTTTGCTAGATATTTTTATATACGTACGTCAGATTTTATCAAGTTATATCCCCAGTTGACTTGTCATAGGAAATTTTTCGGTCGTTATGAAATGTCCAAGTGGGTTTTCTGGGAATTTTGATTACATTTGAAAATTTCGAATTTTGACGAGAATCTGTGCGGTATATAGCATTTTAAAATGAAATCCTTGTGTTTTATGTGTGTTAATTTTGTGTCGTTTCTCGTTATAACTTAATTCGTAACAAGATCGAGAAATGCTATGCCTGAGTTAGGAGCCACATTTTCTTTATTTATTCATGCTTCTCTTAACTGCAGGTAATAGCCTTCTCATTTTTCATTAAAGAAGAATTCCAAAATAGTTTTAAAAAAGAGATCAGTTCCTAAAAATTAGTATGGGTAACTCTTTATGTTATGCTTACCCTTTAGTTAGCCCCCGTGGTTGTGTTCTGTTTGTTGATGTCCGGTATCGGGGTTTTTCTCGCGCACTTTCGCAGGCCAGTTCACTTCGCATAGCGCTTTTTGACATTGCCCTGCGACGTCTATGCATCATACTTCATCCGCATGGAGGACTTCACCCGCATGGAGGTTCCCTGTTTCCCTCAGGACTTTAAGATGGAAGAGAAGAGAAAAAGTTGACCGGAGAAAGAAATAAAAAAATAAAAAAAAAAGACGAGAAGAGAAATAGGGAAAGTAAATTAAAATTTGTGCTTTATTAGTATTTTAGTATTCTCAGTTACCAAGTTAGTTTTTTGTTGTTGGTTAGATTATTATGTTTTGGATATTGGTACCGTGAGGTGAGAGATGAGGGCAAGGTTCCAGCCCGCGCTCAGGCCGGTACACGCCTCTAAGTGGGCTGTAAACCGAAGCCCTACTCCCTCTCCGACCGATTTCTCTTCTTAGAGAGTTGTTGTTGTTGTTGTTGTAGGGTTTAACGCCATTTTCAGCACACGATAGGCTATACATGGCGGCCAGTATTAATGGTGGAGGAAGAATCCCGGAAAGAACCACCGACCCACGAGAAGTTACTGGCACGCTTTCTCACATACCCACATTGGCTGAATCCGAGACTCGAACCCACGCAGACAGAGCTAAGATGGCAGTGATCCGTAACGGAGAGCGCTTTAGACCACTCGGGGCCCCTTTATTAGAGAGAAAATATTTGTAGCTTGAACTTTAGATACTGTAATTTTAGGTGTTGGTACCGTGAAGTGAGAGATGAAGGGAAGGCTCAAGCCCGCGCACAGGCCGGTACATTACAACATTACAGCTGAGGAATCAGTGTTTGCTGCAGCTGTACACATGAACGTAGATTGTGTGCATCGAAACTAGAACTTTAAATATCTTTACATCGATACCTTTCTTGACGTAGCAAGACAATAATTTTACTTGATCAATGGAGTCAAAAGCTTTGAAAAAGTCTATAAAGAGTCAATAAAAACGAACTCCTTTTTTACTCGGACATTTTTCAACCCTTGCTTGAAGCGAGAAAATATTATCTATAGTTGAGTAACCTTTGCGGAATCGCGTACCTCTATCCAACATGGTAAAAGCAGATCAAGGTAAGGACACGAGTGCTGAAACTCCACCTTGATGATTCACGTAGTCCATGATTACATGGCAATGATACTGATTAATGCACTGCAATACAATTACATTATTTACTTCATGTCAGATTACAATTTAGAGATTTCAAGATGGCGTATTATAATTACAACTAGGTATACATAGTGGTAAATGTGGATTGTTGATCTTAATATCTGGGTGATGACAATTAAATTAAGCGATTATTGCGTGATATACTTCCTTTACTGTGACCAAAGCACATATCAAAACGTGTATAATAATTGATAGCGAGTATACTCTCGTACGAGTCCCACCGCAAACTGCATCGACCCAGATCTGATGTAATAGAATGCGCCGCCAGCAGATCAGGGTCTATCTTGTTTGCCATTAGACTCGAAATACAAGAGAGTATATACGGTATGAAATAAATTTTTGCATGGCCTTTTACATACTTGACTAACTGACGCTGTTTTCCTTCTGTGCTGCTTTTCAGAGAAATACAAATTTAGGATGCGAGACATCTTGGTCAACTCATAATATCCCTTAGATGTTTTTGGTTTACTTGTAGACTCGATTAATTTTTTATATTTTTTTCTTCCATTCATTAATAATGATGTTATTGAAATATCCTCGCGTGGCTTTGTTCATGTTTGTTTCTTTCAAGACAGTATACTACTCGAGAAAGAATTAGTCGACCAATGTTTACAAATTAAGTGTTTATAATTACTATAATTACTACTAACCATGCTTTATGGACAACATTATTCAAGGTGGTTTGATTCAGTTGCTATTGTCGACGAAAACACCTGTGTAATAGATACACAATGGAAGCGGCAGTACACTTTGCTTGACAGAAAAATTACATTACCTTGCTATTCGATAACATTTGCTTTTTTTAAAAAAAAACTTGACCTATTACTTAGTATATCGATAAAGAAACCGTCTTAATGTTTCTATATTGAAAATAATAATAATAATAATAATAATAATAATAATAATAATAATAAAACACAAGAAGACAACGAAACATAGATTTTAATCATCTAGTTGGCATCAATAAAATAACGGTGTTATGTTGACGAAATGCTTAAATTATCTTGGAAGTGGAAATCAAATCCAAATTTCTTCGCAAATGAGGTCATGTTCAAAGAGTAATGTGCCGAAAAAGGAAAATATTCAATTTAGATTATTAAAATAAAAAAGGGTAATTATATTTTGTCAAATGTTCAACAGTTTTTCAAAACAAGTTTTTTCTATAACATCATTGTAATGTCTCGGATATCCTTTATCTTGAGACATCAGATTCGTAAATTTGGAAAACAATTAGAAATGTCATCTTAACTTTTACTGGATGTCACACAATTTAAACTTTGATTTTCGACTAAAGGGATTTTACAAAATACAAACAATTCTGATATGCTCTCAGTCTCCACTCCGCTTTCGGGTTGGGCCTTGCTCTGTACCCATCCACCCCGGATAATGACTTCTATATGAATAATAATTACATGAATGTCAGTCCATACCGGTTATAGGACTAAGTAAAAAAGACTGT
This sequence comes from Sinohyriopsis cumingii, assembly GCA_028554795.2. Classification (NCBI taxonomy): domain Eukaryota; kingdom Metazoa; phylum Mollusca; class Bivalvia; order Unionida; family Unionidae; genus Sinohyriopsis; species Sinohyriopsis cumingii. The sequence goes on along the minus strand of CM068834.1, from coordinate 89,067,485 downwards.
GTTATGTCACCTAGTGCAAATATGATCCACACGACGTACATGACAAATGCATACATATCAGGTGCTTTGCCTGGAAATCACCGCTCCGGTGGCCTAGTGGTTAGAGCGTCCGCCTCGGATGCGGGAGGTCGTGGGTTCGATCCCCGGCCGAGTCATACCAGAGACTTACAAAAATGATCCTAACAGCTGCCTCACTTGGCGTTCAGCATTAAGAGGTTAGTGTTAGGACTGGTCGGCCTGGTGTCAGGATAATGTGACTGGGTGGGACATCATGCTACATGTCTGCGGCATGATGCCCCAGTGCTAGACATCACTATAAACTGCCACATTGCAGACATCGTAGCGATATTCATGCTACATGTCTGCGGCATGATGCTCCAGTGCTAGACATCACTATAAACTGCCACATTGCAGACCTCGTAGCGATATGACTGAAAAATTGTTAAACCTACGTTAAAAATCCCAATCACATCACATCACATTGCCTGGAAATCAATGAAATAGATAAAGGTTATTTTTTTTTAAGGTTATCATATCGTGATTTTTATATCGTACCACGTAATATAATATATGTCACGTTGTGAAGAAAGCCCTCATATATACAACTTACCTAGGGTGGAGAATGTCGCCAAGACAATGGCGACTGACCTTTGTTGCGCAAGACTGCGGACTGAATAGGCACTGGAGTGAACAAAGAGGCGGCTATATTCAAAGAGACAAAGTAACTGGTAAAATCGTAAGAAGTTGTTTATTCACACCCGAGCCGTGGCCTAGTCGCGGGAGAAAGAATTTTGACATATGCGTGAAAAACAAGGCAGACTACAGTTCAAAGAGACCCCAGTATAAAAGCAGGGCTGTGTTAGGGAAATATGGGCGGGGCACATATCCGAAGCAGACCATTTTCCTACAGGTCATTTTACGATCACTACAGTATACGCCAGGATTTTGACCAGCGCAGAGGTCAAGTAAGTTAGGGAGCGAATACACAGAGTTATGCAAGAGTTGTTGTTCTTGAATTGCGAGTAAAAACTGGCATTAACGTGTGCTATGAAGCTTTAACTGTAGGAAGACAAGTCATATTTGATTGGGCAAATAAATAAAAAAAATGTGATTCCAGTTTTCGGAATGTCCCCGCTTCTCATTGCCGACCCTCGTATTTTTCCCCAATGGTATAAAATTCGTTTTAAAATAATCACGTGGCCGAAATTGATTGGTGTATCTATAGTCTGACTATACATCCCCGTTTGTTTGTACCCCCTTCCGATTTCAATTTCGAAAACGTTTAATGTAATGAAAAGTGCACAGAACTAAGTCAACTGAATCATTGATTTATAATTTCTAACCTGACTGTGACCAGAATGGCACTAATACTGGCATCACCGGTACCTTTCATGCTTAACGGACTTTCCAAAAGAACAAATGGGTTGGTAATGTAAGGCTATAATTGAGTCGGTTTTGCCCAGTACTTTGAAGTGCTGAAAATATTATCTGACTTATAGATACTGTTTATATAACAAAATGAAGAACAAAAAACACAAAACAACGCCTAACATAATTTTAAAATCAGTGAAATGGGAAGCACACATCACAGCCTTTTTCAGTCAAAAGCAATATTTTATTTCATAAGCCATAACAAAACTAATTTGTGTCTAAATAGCATTTCTTACTAGTATTTAAAACCGAATTAAAATTATAAAATTACTTTCCTACGTCATGAAATTGTTTTCATTTAGAACTAACTGCAAGATCACAAGTTAACTTCTTGTTTGCTGGCATTTTATACAGACCCTGGAAAGATTACTCGTACATACGGGCTCTACTAAACAAATGGCGGTGCTGATGAAACTGTTTATCGGTACATTCTAATAGGCTTACTCCGAATGACCAGCATTCGTACAAGGAAGAGCGGGAATTCAGACTTGAAAAGCTTCTTAAAGAGAAGCTTTCGGTGTTGTTCAATGTTGTTCAGGTTGGATCGAGTGCCACCCAAAGGTAGAATAACGGAGGCAGAAGTTTGAAGGCTGGCCGAAGAACGGACGTGGAGAAAGTGGAAGGGTGAAGGACGTAGTCGAGGGACGGAAGTGGTACTGGAGTACCAGTCAAGGAAAAGGGAAAGGAAATAATACGGACATAGAACACAATTAATTTTACTATATGTTCTCTACATTTGTTTCTCAGTACTGACCTTTGCACTGTGTGACAATCAATACAAATCATACGTTAATCTAAAATGCCTTTAAAGATGACTTCACGGTGAAGTTCTCGTCAAAGGTTGACCTGCTCTTTTTTTTTAGATGCTGGACTGTCAACATAACAGCATGTAAACAGAACACATATTTCACTTCCGGATCATCACCAAGGCCTTATTACTCACTGTGCACTGTCGCCGAAATACACACAGACAACAACACCCTGAGCTCATATTCTCAAGAATAAACAATTATCTTTAAATCCCTACCAAAAAAGCATAAATAAAACTCTTCTATCACTACCAAAATGAGAGAGGGAAAATGATCTATAAATAGACTAGAACTAGTGAACTGGAAGTATTAATTGCGACCCGATTCCATACAGAATTCTCACGTTGCACATCAGTTAATGAAATTGGCAGGTTAAATAGGTCGACCGAGTGGACATTGTGGAAATTTACTTCTGTTGTTTGAATATTTAGATTTGTTATTAAATTGTTATTCCTCACATTTTATTTTTTGTATATTATCCACCTAGACCCCGTCGGCATTGCTGACTATGGGCTCGGAGCAATATATATATATATATATATATATATATATATATATATATATATATATATATATATATATATATATATATATATATATATATATATATATATATATATATAATACCCTAGGAAACAACGTTACAATATACTATTTGAAACAATCATAACCCTAACAGAAGTTCTGGAAACTCAAAGTTGCCCTCTTCACGACAATAAGAAAAAGAAGTTTCAAGTTTGATTCGATCAACTACTAACATAATAATATTAACAATAATAATAATGTTAATAATAATAATAATAATAATAATAATAATAATAAGTAACAATAATAACACGAACAAGTTGGGAAATATTGAGGCAGACAGAGTGAACTTAGTTACTTGCTGAGTAAGATCAAACAAAGTTAAATTACAGGAATGAGACAGATGGGATAAAAATTAAACAGTGGGCCAACAAAGTCCAGTCATAAATCCAGCCATCATTTCGTGATACTTCCTTGCAAGGTATTTAAAACTTCATACATAAAGTTAAGAAAAAGATATACGTGGACGTGGAAATCCATTGTAATACGAATGTAAACTTTTGAGTTATGCTTACACTCAGAAGAGGTACCCGATTTAAAACAATTCAGTCGATAATTGTGTGTTTTTTGCATAGTTGCTCCAGACATTATCGATGTTGTATTTTTTTTGTCAGGTAAGTGCTTAAAAGTTATACTTCTGAACAGCAGTCATCATTCACCCTTCCCCTTTTAATGTCGCAGAACACTTTAAAATGCATCATTGTTATGGGATTAACTCTATAACACGAGGGTGCTTTGTAGGCTACTCACACCGATATATATTAACAGTATGTTAGAGATCCTGGAAGATTCAAAATTAGGAATAAATTAGGATGAATTCTCTCTAACCAAAAAAAAAAGAAGCTATGAATCGGTTGATGATATCGCTCTTATTGTGACAGCCCAGTTTCATTTACGAGCAATGCTTGACATCGTTTACATCTATTCAGTAACCTGGAATTTTAAAATCATTGGGAATAAGAGATGCGTCATTATTTTCAAATGGAATAGACAGAAGGAAAACATCAGTTTCCGGTAGAAAGTTCCTCGAAACCTTATTAAAATTTCCCGAACTACCTGACATGTATCTCTATGAGCTATGACACGAGTTGTGCAGCCAGGGTAGAAAATCATTGTTCAAAAGGAAGAAAGCCAATATATTTCCTTATCGCTACTGGGAAAACGGAATGTAAATTAAACCCCTAAAGTACAACAGGTATATAACAATTTTAGTTATTTTAACATAAATTCCTGGTTGCGAAAACTGTTCAAAGTTTGGATCGATGGACATTAAGCAATTAAAATTATTTCAGTATCAACGTGTGAAGCAAATTCAACACTTCTTCCATAAAACCAGTGTTACATGTACATTTTATTTGTATTATTTGTTGACTTTTCTTAATGATTATATGTTATGTGCATTTGTATTTTGTACGTGATATCTGAAAAGTTAAGTTAATGGTGTACCTGACAAGTAATATTTATTTTTCTAAAGATCATAATACAGTGATAAATATAATATTTATCTATGATTATGGATTAAATATTCAAATAATTATCAAAGGCAGCAAACACATCAGACGCCAGGCCATTAGCACGTTCAAGACCACACATCAACACATTCGATATTGGAACATCTTAGGAATTCATTTTGAACTTTATACTATTAGACTTGTGATAAAAGTTTAATGACTATTTGAGATTTAATTCACAATACTCTAAGTTCTTTTTTTTTAAATTTCACCTCTTATTCTAAATTATTTTTGAATTTTACAAAACTTCTTCGTTTTCTCTCTTTCCTGTTACTTAGTTTAAGATCATAGATTCGTAACGCCAGGGATATAATGGGCAAAAGATGAAGAAAAAAAATAGATTGAATATAACTGTTTTGTAATTGTATTTAATATAAGGACATTAAAATAGTGATTATCACCACCTTACAAGAAATTCATAATATAGGGTGAGGCAACTGTTATTATATATATATATATATATATATATATATATATATATATATATATATATATATATATATATATATATATATATATATATATATATATATATATATATATATATATATATGCGTTATATTGAGAATGATTGATGGATCCGTCAGGAAAACGATTATTGAAGTTTCGAAATGAATTAAGTTTTCTGGCAATGAACATTTCATGAAAAGTTTGAACGTTGCAGCTGCGTCTTATATAATGACAGGGAATAGACTCTTCCTCAAAACATATATCGCCAGAACGACAACGATCGTTATTTCATTATTTATTTTATTAGCTTGATTATGATAAAATGATTATTATTTATTCACTACTGCAGTTGTAATGATTTAGCTTACGACTCCACACTTGGCGTATGTATAATTGCCTAAAAATTGATAACACGAGGATAACTATAGAAAGGTTCTTATGTGAGTGAGCGAAGTGGGACAACAGTCGTGTGCACGAGGTACGCGTCTTGGAGAAACAATTTTGTACTGATAATTTTAGTTCCTATCTGTTTATATGTAATCTAGATCCTTATAACTGTGTATATTTGATCAAATATGTATTAGTAGAAAGCAATCAATTACATTACTGTTAGCTCACTTCTTGCGCTTTGAATTTTAATTAAAGTAGATGCAATATATATCATGTCTGGACAAATTATAAGCTGTATTTAGAGAGGTCAAAAAAAAAAAAAAAGAAAACCCAATAAATAAGAAACTTTCGTTGTTTTACGAGAATGAGGCTTGTTAGTTTTTGGTTCATACAAGAGAGTAAGAAGATTATTATAGTTCAATCGTTTCCTGACATACCTAATAGTAGAATCACAATTGGTAGATGGTTATCAATATATACATTAAGAGAAACAAATCGTTACCTGTCCAGCGTTACGCACGTTATGCATCATCCATGTCAAAGATAAACGTTTCGTGTAATACAAAACATGCTTTTCGTAAACGGGCATTGATGAATTTACTTACAATTTAAGATCGTGTTGGGCATGGCCACAGCGTAAATGAATCTATTAAAGAATTGAAAATATTATTTGTTGCATTCTAAAATGATCCATACAATGTTAGGTCCTTTGTCTTAAAGCTACTTTACTATTCAAGGGGAACAATCCAATTAAGACAATGCATCAGTCTAAACAAACACAAACAACTTCATGCGGTGGATATTAAGGACTGAAAGCTTTATAGCCTACAACCAATTTTCGACTTGTTTTAGATGGCTTTTTGCAGATCACATCGTGCTTGTTTCATGTTAAATACCTCATAGTGATCAGTAAGCGAATTCCAATGCAACTGAATAATGTGCTACATGTATAAAAGATTTTACGATAATTAAGTTTTTTTGTTTGTTTGTTTATTTGCTGTTTTTGAAGAAATCTAGTTTCGGAAGTCAAAATGTCTTGTCTAAAAGCATTTTTTTGTTGTTGTTGTTGTTTTTTTTTTGTGGGGGGGGGGGAGGCACCAGACAGATGCCCCCTCCCCTTTCCAAAAAAATAAAAAGTATTTTATGTTTGTCTTTCCTCCTCGGATGTGTTGTATGTTTTATTTAAAACAAAATTTTATATAATAAATTTAGTTTTTAGAATTTTTGATGGGGTATTTATGTTTCCTTAGTGTTATCTAAAGGGTTGTTCGTCCGAACCTGGTTTCCCTCACCTTCCCCTAAGTTTCTTCATTTGAAATTTTTGTGACCTTTGCTAGAGGTCGCATAGGTCTCAGTGTTTGCTATATGTAGTGGTGCTATCTTGTGTGTGTGCTATGTTTTCTGTATGTCTGAGATAGCAAGTATAGATTAAATATCTGTCCCAGTTGTATTTCTTCCTAATTTGGATCTAAGATCCGTTATGATGTGTTATATTTTATCGTTTAATTTGTTTTATGGTTTTCGAATTGTGACGATGGAACGGTGTACTAATTAGATTTTGTTTTTAAAAAAAATTCCTATTGTATTATTCGATTGATAATATGTATCGTTCCTCGTAATAGATTTTAAAGATGTTGATTGGTAGGTTACGCTCGATCCAAGGTCCACGCTTCTTTTATTCTCTATGTGTTTCTCCTGGGTCGAGTTAGGCTTCCTTTATTTAGTTTATCTGATTATTCTTTATTCAAAATTGTTTATGATACCACATTATTGTGTAGTGGTCAACCACACAGTGCGGGAGCTGTATGGTTTTTAAGATATAGAATAAGTTAGTAGGGTTTTAAACTAAGTGTTATCCAGTATGTATTTGTGTCTCTGTTTTGTCTGTTTATGTTCTAAATGGGGTGTTTTCAAAGACTCTTGCATGGCCCTGTCCACTTCACGTAGCGCCATGTGACTTAGCCCCATGATGTCATCGCCTTTTACTTTCCCCATATAGTTTCCCTGTATCCCTTACTATATATGTCTTTAGAATTTTCTTTCAGAAAAAAAAGAAAAATCAAATTATATTTTAAATAATCTTCTTCTTTTTGTCCTTTTAAAAAAAAGGTTATATGGGTTATTTCAAAATATTTGAAATATAATTTAAAATTTTCTTTGAAATATGGCTGTTGTGGGGTGAGAGGTGGGGGTATGGGTATGGCATCGGCTCGCAATTGCGCTAGTTGACCCTTCGGTCTGTAAAACCGATTCCTCCCTCCCCCTCTCTCGCCCATTTCCAACATAAATTGCGTTATATCAGACTGACGGTAAGTATCTGTTCGTCGTAAGACGTATTGAGTTCGTATTGTGGTTAATATTCTTTTTTGTACCACGTATCTTATTTAAAAATCTTTATTACCTGTTCATAGGATCTCATCGTAGTTACTATATAGTCTATAATTTTTAGGACGATTTTGTTTTCGTAGTCTACATCTATGAATAAAATGCTATTATTGTTGTACTTATATTTGTTTGCAAATTTCCATTATTACCATTATCCTAATATGTTTAGTTTTATCACATTTGTCAATCGCGTGTAGTTTGGTGAAGTTCGCTGTTTTACGTAAAGGGCATTTCGGCTTTATCCTCATCATACGATGTTTGATTGCTTCTTCGCCTGTTAGCAAGTTTTGCATTCAAGAACCTAATACGTACAAAATATTCATCACTGATACTATAGCGTATTTATCGGTTTTCCTTCATTGTATGTAAAATTAAACTGCGTTAAACAATCGTATCATCCCAAAGCTTCCTGTTTTCATTACTTCCTCTAGAGGCGACACGTAGGCTCGATCGTTAGGATGCCGTATTCGCGGTTGAAAGGGCACGGTTTCAAATTCTGCAATCGGGTCAGTCGCGACAGGATATCCTAGTACACAATGCTTTACCTAAATCTGCTAAGTATTATCAACCAACGTTGTGTTCCTATGTCGTAAACACCAACCGAACCATATCAAATATCTCCCTTGTTTATCATATTGTCATTAACATTTTATAAGCAATAATGTTGCCGCATTTTTACAAGTACAAAGCAAACGCTAGTTATATTAAAATGGCTTTTGTTTTCTATTCTCCCTATTCCTTGAAGCAAGACAATATTTAGCATTATATATATATATATATATATATATATATATATATATATATATATATATATATATATATATATATATATATATATATATATATATATGAAGCTCTCGTGTAATAAAAGCCATATGCAGAGTTTCGACACGACGGAAACTGTAGTTATATCGAGTTTTACCACTGTTTTGTTGCTCTGAAGTAGTCTGAAAAAGATGTCGATGAGCCAGTAGACTCTTTGCATTTAATCTTCTCGTATTCCCATATGAAACCATTACAAATGAAAATTTAAAATGATTGGACAAGTATTAACAATTTTTAAAACATGAAATTAGAATGACCAGACCAGTACTGTTAGGATTATTTTGAAAATGATTAATCTTACTAGACAACACAGACATGGATATAAATTGGAAAGCACAACACAATTATTCATCTGTTTTGCACAGCGTAAATAATGACAAATTGAAACAGTGTTTAGAGAGGTGAGATTACTATTTAACGAGTTCAGCACGAAAAGGGTAATTTTGGCCCCAATATATAAGATATTTTATTTTTAAAATTTTGGATGGATAAATGTATGGCCACGAATAGTAACACAATAGCATTACAAAGAGTACAAGTTTTTAAGCGGCAACACGAAATGTGCAACAATGCTTTATAAAAACAAATAAATTTAGATATTACATAGAGATAAACAACACAAACCATAATAGTAACACAGTGAAAACAGTGAGTTATGAAAAGGAATAAAATACGTGTTTGATATGAGTAAATGCACTTTATTTGTATTAGGCTAAATGTTATGTAGAAACGAAGACGTCGTGGACTTTTTTGATTCAGTCGTACAACCAATTAAACCTCAGACGTTATGGATGCGAACGATGAATAAAAAACAACAACAACTGGTGGCTCTATAAGGGCTCTTTTGCAACTAACCAGCAGAACAGAAACATTTTATGTAATCTAAAAACATTCGTACTTCGCAAAGTATTATTTGGAATTTAAAAAATAAATTTGTTTTGATTCTTTTGTTCACTGAAGGTTGAGCATGTACCAAAGGCAGAATCTTTTGGTGTAGTAGACTCTTGTTCTTTTTATAAACGTCCACTTTGGGATTTTCAATTTTTAAACGTCCAGTTTGGGATTTACAATTTTTAAACGCACAGTTTAGGATTTACAATTTTTAAACGTCCACTTTGGGATTTACAATTTTTAAACGTCCAGTTTGGAATTTACAATTTTTAAACGTCCACTTTGGGATTTACAATTTTTAAACGTCCACTTTGGGATTTACAATTTTTAAACGTCCACTTTGGGATTTACAATTTTTAAACGTCCAGTTTGGAATTTACAATTTTTAAACGTCCAGTTTAGGATTTACAATTTGTAAACGTCCAGTTTGGGATTTAAAAACAATTGTTGTGAGTCTTTTCGAAATTGAATGTAGGAACACATCTGAGTATCCTGTAGGATTTAGTGAAGATATGGTTTTAGAAAATTAACCTAGTCACTATTTAATCTGCAAAGTTAACTTTAAGAAGCGAAATTAATTTCAAATTAAATTATCTAAATAAAAGTGATGGTGTTACTTACGTTTCCCATGCACGTAGAATATAAACCATACCTGGCTGCCACGAAACCTCCCCGTGTTGCAAGACGTGTCAATATAACTTCTCAAAAAGTGCAGGGAGGAAATTAGAGAACGTAAAACATGATTGTACAAACGAAAACAGAGCAGACTGGATTAAATAAATGAGGTAACGATACCGTTTTTGATTTTTGACTCTGGTCCAGGGACTTGAGGGTTCTTTTGATTTTTAAATTTGATTAGGGGATATTAACGCGAGTGTCAATGAAAAACATCATTAATAGTATGGTGTGGGGATACGACTATATGATTTTCTGTTGCTTTTTAAAAAGGAAGAGTTCAGAAATGTTCTGCATAGAAAAATAATAATTTACACTGGAAAACAATTGACTGACTTAAATCGGATTAAATCTTGTTGAAGAAATGGAGTCGTCTACGAGCGGAACACCTATATTTTTAGACTGGATTCTTCACAGACCTGATGATAACATTCTACGGTCCTCCTTGGTATCCCACGACCTTGCATCAGATCACCTCTGCATTATATGTCATCTTGACGTATCAGTCCCTAACCCTCCACCTTTATCTGCTACTAAGAGAAACCTCCGTATGACAAAAAGAACCAAACTAATGCACGACGTCCAAGTAAACCTAACAACTTGCTTACCTCCTACCGCAGTACAACTCGATAGCTGTCTGCGTTCATTACTTGACAAACATGTCCCAGCTACCAAGTGCAGAGTAGCATTTCAAAAGTGTTATCCATGGTATAGCAGTGTTAGGGACCAGCTTCGCACTGCCAAAAGAGACCGCCGTAAAGCTGAGAGGCTCTGGCTTTCCACCAGACTCACTATTCATAAGCAAATCTATGAAGTGGCTAAGAAAAATGTCACAAATATGGTCCAAGCAGCGAAATCATCACACTATACTACTAAGATCATGGAAAGTTCCAGCTGCAAAGAGCTCTTCGAGATCACTAACAAGCTAATGTCAAGGAACAAATCAACACCACTTCCAACTACCTTCTCTCCAGTCGACCTTCCGGACATATTTGCAAATTTCCTCCATGACAAAGTACAAACCATATAAGCTTGACACCATAATTTCAATTGACTCGTCGTCACCATACAGTTGGGATACAGAATTTGAGCAGCAACCATTAGCAGCAATTGAACCTGTCTCTATGGATTTCGTACGTACAATCGTGATGAAGAGTGCACAAATGTCACGTAAACTTGATCCAATTCCAACATCACTGCTGCTTGAGTGCTTAGATCCAGTATTGCCTTCACTAACTGGTGTTATTAATACCTCTCTCTCATCAGGGGAATTCCCATCATTTTTCAAAACTGCCATTGTAAAGCCTCTGCTCAAGAAACCAACACTAGACCACAACGATTTAAAGAACTACCGCCCAGTTTCTAATCTCCAATTCATATAAAAAATCTTTGAAAATGTAGTTCTATCCCAGCGTGCATCTCATCTAAATTCAAGCAGTCTTTTTAGCAATGTACAATCTGCATATCGCCCTTGCCACATTCTCTCTGCGTTGGATAGCGGATAAATTACAGTCCTCACCCACCTTGATTTGTCTGCTGCAGTTGACACAATAGACCATGATATACTACTTCACCGTCTCCACCATGTAATGTATCTGCAAATGGAATACACTCCAGCCCAGTTGATCTATGTTTTTGTGTTCCACATGGGTCTGTTCGTGGACCTGTTCTCTTCATTCCGTACACTCAGTCGCTGTCATGTGTCACAGATCATCATCCAGGTCACCATATATCTCACTAATTGTACGCTGATGACACCCAAATATACAAATCTAGCCACCCAACTGAAGTTCGTGCTACCATCCAAGGTGGAGAGAGGTGCATTTTTGATGTGAAATCATGAATGACATGTAACAAGTTGCAGATGAATGATGATAAAACTGAGGCCATTCTGTTCACAACACAAAGACATTCTCATTCACATCCTTTACCTCAGACAATAAGTATCAGCAAAACCAACATTAAATTCACACAATCAGTACGAAACCTAGGTGTTACTCTGAACAGTACTCACATTGCACCAACATGTCATGAACATATGCAAGGCTGCATATCTTGAGCTGAGACGCATCAACTTAATTCGCAAATATCTTTCAGTTGATGCCACTAAAACACTTGTGTGTTCATTAGTACTTTCAAGACCGGACTATTGTAACACAATTCTGTCTGGTTCATCTCAATATCTGCTCCAGAAATTTCAAAAAGTTCAAAACACAGCTGTTCGGATCATACTTAGAGTACCAGGATCAGAGCACACCTCCCCGCTGCTCTGTACCCTACACTGGCTATCCATTTAATCCAGAATCAAACAATTTTTTTTCTCTGTACTTTATTTCACTGACGGACTCTACTCCAACATACCTATCCGACCTCACCCATGTGTACACACCAGGAAGATACTTACGCTCCTCTTCTGACAATCGTATACTCATTATTCCCACAATAAAAACAAAGTCATATGGACAGCGTTCTTTTGGATACCAAGGCCCAGCAACGTGGAATGAATTGCCCACTGAACTTAGACATAAAGACACAGTGATCCCATTCAAGAGGGCTCTAAAACTCACTTATTCCGACTGCAAGAACAAACTTAAAGACCTATCTTAAATATTCTCAGCATGTTTTTTAAAATATTTTCCAATTTCATGGTGTTTGGTTTTGTAATCATATCATTATATGTTTTTATCTTATAGGTGTTTAATGTTGTAAAGCGCTTAGAGCTTCTAAAGATTAGGCGCTACACAAAGTCCTCATTATTATTATTATCCGAGGCGGACGCTCTAACCACTAGGCCACCGGTGCGGTCAAAACTTAAAGAAATAAAAGGAAAAATGTGTACTCTGGTAAAGGAATGATAAGATATAATAAATGTTTAACCCTGTGGGAACCAAAAGAAAACGTTGCCTTACTAAAGTAGGTCACAATAAATAAATGTTATGTTACTAAAGTAGGTCACAATAAATATCCCTAAAATCATCTTAGTCATATGATAATGTTACGACTTTTAAAAATATGTTTGTTTTGCCCACGTCTCAAAGGTATTTTTACTTAACGTGAACAGTAGCGCCCATTGCTACTGCAGCAAATGAATACAGAAGGTTTGTAAAATAATTCAGTTTAGGTTGCTCGGGTTTTCCTGAAGCGATAGTAGAAGAATATCGACAAAAAGCGTCATCCATCTTGCTTGAATATCCAGTAGTCAAAATTTTTCTCTCTTGACTTTTATCATGGCTTGCTTCTCTTTTCATCAGCTCCATTGGAATCAACCAATTTACACAAAAAATTTACTTTCTGTACAAGCTAAACTATTAGCCTGTACACATAAATTTACTTTTGCAGTGAACTTGGTATTGTATCTAAAATAAACTTCAGTATCTGCTGTTTTTCTATTTTTTTTAAAAAAAATCCTTATTGAACAAAGTAAAATATTGTTTTCCTCCAAATATATTAATTTCGATTCTACTATTCTTTACCATTCCATATTAAGTACAAGATTACCCAAATTTATTTGTTAAATTTCTTTCTTTATTTTTAATGGATAAGAGAAGATACATGTGGCTTATTACGTGCTCTTCCTTTATTATGCAGATTTTTAAAAAAATAGCTGAAAATATATCGATACACGCGTTTTGAGCTTTGAATAATTTAAGTTCAAAACATAGCGACCGCTCCGGTGGCCTAGTGGTTAGAGCGTCCGCCTCGGATGCGGGAGGTCGTGGGTTCGATCCCCGGCCGAGTCATACCAGAGACTTAAAAAATGGTACTAACAGCTGCCTCGCTTGGCGTTCAGCATTAAGAGGTTAGTGTTAGGACTGGTCGGCCTGGTGTCAGGATAATGTGACTGGGTGGGACATCATGCTACATGTCTGCGGCATGATGCCCCAGTGCTAGACATCACTATAAACTGCCACATTGCAGACATCGTAGCGATATTCATGCTACATGTCTGCGGTATGATGCTCCAGTGCTAGACATCACTATAAACTGCCACATTGCAGACCTCGTAGCGATATGACTGAAAAATTGTTAAACCTACGTTAAAAAAAAATCAAATCACATCAAAACATAGCCTGCGATTCGTTTGCCAATATATGCTTTGAGTCACGTGGTCTAACATGAAATGCTAAATGACCCCTTCATTTACTATATGCTGTTGTTGTTGTATGGTTTGACGCCCTTTTCAGCACAATTATGACTTCCTCAAGTATTTTTTCATATTATAAACCTTTTGCATATCCATTCTGACGGTGTAGCCACGTGGTGGCTAGAATAAATGGTGGAGGAAGAACCCAGGAAAACCCCAGAAAAGAACCACCGACCCACGAGAAGCTATTGACAAGCTTTCTCACATACAGTGATCCGTAACGGTGAGCGCTTTAGACCACTCGTCCAGTCGGGGCCCCTACTGTATTGCTAATGAACCAGATCTTTTTTTGCATTGTAAAATAAATATTATGTCACCGATATAGTGTCACTGAAAAATGGTTTAAATTAAATCGTTCTAACACATTGTACAGATTAGCAAATCGTTCGAAACGGATTAGTAAATCGTTATAATGGATTATTATATCCTTTGAAAAAAGCATTACTAATTTGCTTTTCTTCGGAGTAGAAAATCGTTCGAAACGGATAATTATTTTCCGTTATAACTGCTTAGTAAATCGTTCGACCGCATTGTCACTTCACTTGAATGGAGTAGTCGATTAGCAAAAGGGATTAGTAAATCCATCTAACTGATTACTGAATAGTTATAACGATTCAATAATTCGCTCAAACAGATCAGGACATCATTTGATTAGTAAATCGTTCTAATGGATTACTAAAAGTTGCATAGCAAATCGTTTTAGAGGAATACGTAATCCAAAGGCGTATATCTGATATGTATTTACAAAAGAAAGCGTCTGCAAAGAAAATCAAGAAAAGTGACTACAATGCAGACCAAACGGTAGTATAAGACGGCGATGTAGCCTCAAGATGGAAAATCCTTCATTAAATCGGTTTTCTTTCATAGGATTAACATGTTTGTGGTGGTGGAAGGGGAAGGGTGATATGGACTCTAGATAGGAAAAGCCTGTGATGAACATTTGGCCATTTGGTTTAATGCTTGTCCAAGCAAGCTGCCCATAAGTGCTACACCGTCAGAATGGATATGCAAAAGGTTTATAATATGAAAAAATACTTGAGGAAGTCATAATTCTAGTTAATGGGTTTATGTGAGAACTTTGGAAGACTAGTTCAATTAAAATAATAAAACAGTCATGGAGTGGACTGTACCTACATACAACAAATACAACAAAAGGTGCTTGAAATTTTTTAAAATGAAAATATTCTTTTTCTGTCCAAACACAAACATACTATCCAACAATCCGTTAGAGTGATCATCACTCAGTTATGTATCATCCAACACCCAAACAATACCATCAGTATGCCGTTACAGTGACCAACAAGCAATGATCTAGTGTACAACACCCCCACTATACACTCAACACGTTGTTGGAATAACCAGTACCCTTATAAGGTTAACACGTGGCAATTATCCTAGTTATTCAGTATGCAAGAATCATTCCGTTTCATCGACACGCCATTGCCGTGAACAATACTCAATAATCCACTATACAGCACCCACAGTATACACCAGGGGTGCAAAACACCTGGCCCGCGGGCCGGATCCGGACAGCGAACGTGTTCTGTCCGGCCCTCAAGGAAAATTAAAACAACACAGAAATCTGGCCCGTAAACAGTACTTATATTAAAGAAATTAGTGTTTGCGTCCCTTGAGTGGTCTTAGAAAATGCAATCTGGCCTTTGACAGAAACAGGATGTGCACCACTGTTATACGCCAACCTGCAGTTGTTTATTAGGAGAGAATAGAGATGTTAATGGCGGAGAATCATGCTAGTTTTATTTGAAAGGGTTTTAAATCTAATTTAGATTCATTCTTTTACAATTAGTTGGGGATAGAGGTTTACCTTTGTAGCAGCAGAGGGGGTGAACAGACCGAAACTAAAATAGTACTGAATAGACAAAAACAGTTTCGGTTTACTTATTTCGACGATAAACCTTTCCATGACGACCACAGAATAAAAAAAAAATATCCCTGAACGTCGAATAATTTCTCTCGGAGAGACTCTTCGACGACCGGGGAAATGCAATAACATCCGCGCGCTGACGTTCTTGGTTTACTTCAATAAATCTGAAACTATTCCCCCGCGGGTCATCATTGACACGGTCGGTCGGTCCAGCCCCCCCCCCCCCTCTGCTGCTCTACGAAATGAGTTTCCAAGGAAAAACATTTTTATGTTAGCGGAATTAAATCATTGACAAATAAATAATGGCAAATATTGGAGAAGCACATACGACTAGATTAGCTCGAGAACGTCTCGAAGCAATTCAGAAATTTCTTCCTGTCCGTGATAGTGTCAGACAAAAATTACAACTAAGACAGCAAGCACGGGAAGGCTTTGCAGAGACTACGGAGGAATTATTTAAACCCGTGACCAAAGCTACTGAAAAATCCGCAGCTGTTACCAAAGAGGCTTTAATAGAGCAAAGGAAAATTTTACAGGATATTTCAGCTGGACTTAAACCCCCGCCTCCACCCGATGAAGTTGTTGTGTCAGTACCTGCTGGTAAGCGAGTAACAGGGAGAATTACTGACCCCGCCAAAAGATTTACGCCGGATTATATTGAACTTCTTAAAAATGTACCAGAAGAGAAATTACCTGAGACAATACTGTTAGGATTGATTAGAAGAGATGTGTCTTTAAACCCAGAACACGGTTCTATGACAGATGATAATTTTATCAAATATTCGTATCGTATACGTGAAAATAAAAAACAAATCAGCAGGGACGATACAAAATACGATAGACTTGTAGATGCTATACGTAAACTTGAAATTCCACCATCGCAACCTCAAGAAGAAAAATCACCGTTGCAACACACAGAACGACAACAATATCCTTCACGGCGAAGAGCAATAGATCCTGACCTAACTCCGTTAAGTGAATACGAGGCTGCATCTGAAGGAAGTCCGCGGGGGCAAAAATTCAAACAAACTAGGTCGCCGATAATTAGCTTAACAACATCTTCTGAAAGTTTGCCTCAAGACATTTTATCCCCAAGAATTGTACCATCAACAGGGGAGGGTTTAGGATCCGGTTTTATTGCCTGCCCTAATAATATCATCGATGATGTATCACGGTTGGAAGTTCTCATCGGAGGAAGACGTGCCGGAAACAATTCTCCGGAAATTATAAATGAAGCCGCAGATATCTGTCAGAGACTATTTCAGCGTGGCATCATGGATATCAGCATCTACCGGGGGCTCATTGATGAACTCGCAGACGGTTACCACAGCGACTAATAATTAAATTTGCTAGCAAATTCAGTTAGATAAACAATAATTAAATAAAATGATACTACACGATTCTTTTCGCAGACCAAGAAGTGTCAGAGTAGTAAACTCACGATTACCAGTATACGAGGTTGTTTACGGAGATGGAGTCGGTGATGTTGTTAGGGATTTAGTCACAAGAATCGCTCCGAAAGCTGGACCGTTAGCAAAACAATTCGCGATGAAAGCCGCTGATGTTGTCAAGGATAAAGCCATTGGCACTGTTGGTAGTCTTGCCGGGAAAGCATTTCAATCAATCAAGGATCGACTAGCACAGCTGATACGAAAAAAAAACCCAGTCGAGAGGTTGGTGCCAGTAAAACTACCATCCACTGAAGCTATGCCGGCAAATGTTAGTAGCGTAGTAAATAAGGCCATAAATCAGAAATTAGCTGAGATCGCAACAGCAGGAATTACCTCCAAAGCGTTGCAAGATAGTGTAACTGCTAATTTGATAGCTGGTAGTGGTTTCCGGTGACGATAACATTTTAATTAGATCATCACAAATAATAATAATGTTTGCACGAAAATCCAATGACGCGTTTGATATGTCCAAACCAGTACTTAAAGATGATTCTGTACGTGATTTTCAATATTATTCTTATGAAGCACGTGATCCTAACCAACGCGGAAGAATTGAACTACAGGTCCAGGATACAAGTAGATACTTCTTGCCCGCTGAGGCCTTCATCGAAGTTGAAGGTAGGCTTTTAAAGAATGATAACACTAACTACGGAATCGGCGACCGAGTTGGATTTGTTAACAACGGCATCATGGCGTTATTTAAATCCGCTATTTACATGATAGATGGAAAAGAAATTGAAACAATTCATGATAACGTCGACGTTGCCACAACAATTCTCGGGTTGGCGAGATACTCGGATGATTACACCAGATCAGCCGGACCATCAATGATGTTTGCAAAGGATATAACCGACAGCCCCGAGAACAGGAATGTAACAATGAATAATGCCGGTGACGCAGTTGCATCGATGAACGAAAATTTTAATTTGGGTTTTGCAACACGTAGATCGATGTTAAGTGGAGATGAAGAGTTCTCAGGTGTGATTCCATTGTCTCACATCTTTGGATTCTGCAGAGATGTCCACAAGGTCATATTCGGTGCCAAACACACAGTTGTACTTGTGCGAAAACCTGATGATAATGACGCTATCTGGCGAGATGCTGCTGTTTCCCCTGGTCAGGTAATACTAACTAAACTGTGGTTGTGGATGCCAGTGTTGTCTCCGTCAATCACCGAAGAACAACGACTGTTGTCTTTCATGGACACGGGCGGTAAATCACTGCTATCCTGGAAAACAACAACCACAGACGTTATTCAGGGTGATAATGGTGGGTTGTTTACATGGCATATATCATCGCAACAAGGAGTATCAGCACCACGACATATTTTCATTGCATTTCAATACCGTGCTAGAACAGATAGCCAGGAAAGAAATCCAATGGTATTTGATACACTTGGAGTTTCTGAAGTTTCGTTGAGAATAAATGGGCATCAGGAGCCATCTGAGGATATATTAATAGATTTCGAACATCATCGTGTCGCACGCGCGTATCATCGTCTGATGTCATTTATGGGGCGCGACCTTAATGTAGACACTGGCCTGCAAATATCACAGCGAGACTTTATGAGTTTATATCCGATTTATTACTTTTCGCTGGAACATCTTGATCTGGTTAAACAATCTGTTGTCGACCTACATTTCCGAGCTCGTGTAGGTGTTCCTGCTGGTGGTTACAGAGCGATTGCTGTCATACTCTCCGATAAAGCAATGCTGCTTGAAGGTGTTGGCGGACGAATGAGGGTCATCGACGCTCCAATCGAGAATATGTAACGCAATTAAAATCAAACTTAGGATATAATGTCATACAGTCATGTTAATGTCACCTTGACTTCCGGTCAAACGAAGAAATTGCAATCAAAGAACGCAAGCACGTGCGGGACATCAATAACACTAAAACGAGATCAGATTACTGGTGGTCCAAACAAATTGTCGTTGACTAATACTCAGCTTAAACATTTTAATAAGGCACTAACAGCAAAAACCGGTGTCCGACTTGATTTCTCTGCTGCAGCTATCAAGGACATGACTAAAACCGGTGGAATATTTCCTCTTCTCGCAGCAATACCGGCGTTGATTGCCGCGGCAGCACCAGCCGTAGCAAAAGCCGCAGCACTCGGTGCAGTTGGAACTGCAGCTGGAATGGCACTAAAAAAGGCAACGGGAAAAGGATACAAGAAAAAAAAGGGACGCGGTCTAAGACTACCAGGAACTCCACCATCATGGTATCCAAAAAAATTCTAACGCCGTTGAGCAATTTTGATTTACTCGATGCTGTTAAAAAATTGCGTGTAAAACATTTCAGAGGCGTATTTATGCGAGATCAATTACCGCAACGACCGAATAATCCAGAAACTGGCATTATCAATCTCGACAACAAAGATGGTCCGGGAACTCACTGGGTTGCTTACGCGATCGATCCACGTGGAATTATCTATTTTGATTCGTACGGTTTAGCACCGCCAGTTGAGTTTCTCAAGTATGTCAGCAGATTTTCTAATGTTCCAGTGTGGCAGTCGACGTTACCAACACAAACATTAATTGATCCGCCCATTTGTGGGAGGGAGGTTTTAAATGTTCTTGATGCAATCTCAAGAAATCCAGCAACTCCTCCTCATAAAGTAGTGTATGAATATACCGCATCGAGAAATGCTAGCATTTGAAAAACAGCAATAAGAATAATGGTGGATATTTACGGAAGACCTTTCACACGAGGAGGTAAACCAAGCACAGATGCTGATCTCTCAAAATATGCGACCAAAGATGAAGTCGATAATCTTTTGAATATAGCTGGAGTTGACCCAGATGAAGTTGCTATTTTCCAAGACAGGCAAGGAAAACTAAGAACGAGCAACATTAAGTGGAATGATATAATTCGCAGAGTTCTTGGAGCTACCAAGGATAACTTCGTTGCATTTAGTGATGGCGGCCGGATCAAGGACTCGAATATATCAATCGCAAGCATCAAAGACAGTATTGATAAAGGTGTTGATAAATGTGTGAAAAAAGCCGGTGACACGATGACAGGCGAACTCAGCATGAGCGGCAACAAAATAACCGCGTTAGCGAATCCCGAATCCGACCAGGATGCGTCAAACAAACAATACGTGGACATCGTCAACGGTAAACTAAATACGCTGCGTGCAGAGCATGATGTTCACGTGGGCGCGTTTACAAGATTTCGAAGAAACTTCGTAAAAACTGATGAGGTCGTGGATAAGTTCTTTGGAACTCCTCCAGTCGTCGATGTAAAACTCGCTGATGTAAAGACCGACATTAACACGATCAAACAAACACAGCAGGATATCGTATCGGGTATTCCTGATATCGTTAACAAAACCAGTTTGATTAAAGTTCCCACTGGAGTTACTCCGGGGCATATCACCAACATCGTATTCACGGTATCATCGGGATTCGCAACATGGTCACGACAAAATAACACTATCAAATATACAGCAACAGCCACCGGTGTTTACAGGTTGTCTGTGTTTTCAGCCGCTAAATTTGAAATCTTCACAACATATCCTTGGAGACATTCCACCGATAAGTATTCCGGGGTTTGCACTGTAATACTAAACAGCGGAACCGAGGAAACATTTATGCTTGAAGCCGAGGACGATAGTTTAACAGCAACATCTTACTGGTTTTGTTTGGAATTCGTCGCTGCAACGCCTCAATTGGTTACCGCGTAATTGAATAATGTCAACGACGCCAGATGCTCAACAATATCGATACAATCAAGTCCGTGAGTGGCAATCTGAGTTAAAAACTGTCATCGAAGTAACTAGTCAAAAAGTAAAAAAATACAAGCGCCGCATAACAGTGCTGGATATTATGGTTTATTCAGTATCTGCCGTTGTTGCATCTGCCGGAGCAATACTATCAGCGGTCACTCCGGTAACTGCAGCAGTCGCCGCCACGATCTGTGTTTCCGCGGCCACAACAACAGCTGGAGTTTTCGGCATCATAGCAAAAAAAATATCATCATGTGCTAACACAAAATTACACGATTACACGACAAAATTAAATACAGCCACGACCGCATATCAGAAATTATCATCGCTGATATCATCATCGTTAGACGTGCAAAGTAGCGACGCTACGATATCAGATTCTGAATTCAAACTAATGTCAGATGCGTACAATGACTATTTGAAAACTAAACAAATAAATAATGTCAATAGAACTGCTTCAACAAATAGTCACAAACACAACACCGGTAAGGACCACAATGATCTCAGTGTCCTCGACGACACCAGAATTCGGTATTAATTTTCGAACTCCAATTCCAGTGAGTGAAATCGCGTTAGCAAAGCTCAGTGTGTATCACAGCTGGCCCAATGTTAGGTCGGCATCATTTGGTGGTCTGCAGCCAAATAATTCATTCGTGTTCGGGAAAAGCAAAGCCGACTCCGGCGAACAGGGTGAACTTGACTGGAATACAATTACACTTCCCACTGGGAGTTATCAGATCGAAGAAATCAATAATGAGATACAACGCCAAATAAAACGAATCACCGGCAAGGAAGCCAAAATATCTATAACAGCTCATGAACCAACGCTGTCTGCGGTCATTGAAATCTCAACGCCAGGATACGCCGTGGATATTTATAACAGCTCAATCCGAACATTATTAGGATGGCCAAAGGCCCCCGAGGTTAAACCTCGTCCACCAAAACCTGAAAAATCGGATTTTATGACCTATAAAGAAGCACTACACGACCTCGAGTACAATTATTATTTACTCCTTGCAGATCAATTACTAGCAAGAAAAAGTACTTTAATGCCCGATACTTGGAGTATAGAAGCTCCACGTGTTAAGGGGGGGCAGGAGCTCCGTGTTTACCGTCTAGATGATATAGAATCTGAATTATTTATTCCGATCAATCTAGTACATAAACAACAGCTACAACTCCTGCGAGTATATTTCCAAGATTATATTTCTGATTTAACAAGTCCGCGTGATAATATTATCACAACCATAGAAAAACTAAACAAACTCGCATCGGCCATGGAAACTATAAATCTAAGAATAATTCAGGCTTTACTGGATCTTAAAGACTATATCGATGATAATTATAGACAGATAGCCAGAGCAGATTTTGCAATTAAATATGGTATTCAAGTGAATGATATTTCAGATTTTAAATTTCCTGGATATAACGTGCCCGAGCTGAGAAAATCAGTCTCTGATCTCATCGATCAATCTTTCGAAGATATTCTTGCCGCGTACGAACGAATAAAACCACAACCTGTTATTCTCAAGCACGACAACAGTACAGCATCCGATGGCAGACACATCTCACCCGGGATCGTAAATATCACAGATGTTATTGCGGTCAATCTTGTATGTGACGTCATCGATGGCAGTTACAGCGCATCAGATACTACGACGGCACAACAGGGGTTTATCCTGTATACGTTCACACCAAGAGACCCCCCTGGTTTTCTGATTGTGCAAGAACCAATCAATCCGGTCTATCTACGGTGTCATAACCCGTGGTTGTCAACGATAAATTTCAAACTCACCGACCAGAGGAGGAATTTGTTGGACCTGCGTGACGAGACTGTTAGTATAAACTTACTGGTGAAGTCCTAAGTCAAGGGATCCATAATATTTATAATAGTTTTTTTTTCTGCACTGATCCATTTTCGTCATTTTATCGTGCAAATACCCTATCAAAACCAGCATAAGTTATCGTTGAAAGTGCTAGCACGCATTTAAAAAAAAACGGTTGTGTATAATGTATCAACCCGAGTACATTCATGCACGAGTTCATATTCATGATAAGCAAATTCTTTACGAGGCAATAAAAACCGCATTTCAAATACAGACATTCCCAGAACAGTATTTCCCCGTTAAAATAGTTATTGACGTGTATGGTGACGAAGACTTCTTGTTAACTCCGTCACAATTAACAGAGCTACAGCAAAATCATATGATCATAGTTTGGTGTCAACGAGAACAGATTATGAACTATTCTCATTCCTGTATTGATGTTGAAACGCTTAAGCAAATCCTGAAAATCTGAAAGCGCCCTTCACTTGAGAAACTCTTTGAGTTTCCAAGGGCAAAAAAAATAATACACTTTTTTTTTTACCCGTGGAAATGTGCTTTACACTCCAAGCGGGGGGGGGGGGGGGGGCGCTAGCGTTCTCAGGTTCTACTTTCACTTTGTGCTGTGAGTCACACGCTATGCTAGGTTTATACTTCCTTGTCGGCCTCGTAGTCAGAAACACTAGTATTTTTGTCAGAAATGCAAGGCATTTCCGTGTCTAGATTCTTTATATAACCTTTTAACCGTCTCACCCTGGTGCTAATTAATTTTCGAGTCTCATACTCTTGTGACAATCCAAGACGAATCTTCTCAACTGCACGGCACAGTGGAATAAATTCAGATACCTGATTTTCAGTTATCCCGGCAAGTGATCTGTAAACACGATCTTGCAAACCCTTAATGAACCTATAACGAGCAGGGAGATTGTTCTTCCCCAAGCGTGATAGCTCATTCAAGGATTCAAAATCTGACATAATTGTTTCAGTGTCTAGTAAAATATTAAAACCTCGCTGTTGTAATTCTTTAATTTCAACAAGTATGGTATTTATATTTTCGTGATTCATATTATTATATATTTTTATATTTTTAATACAAACACTTTGCATAAAAAACGCTAGCTTTCCAAAACAAAACGAGACAGTCGGAAACATTTATCCCCTGCAAGGGCCTAGATCGTCAAATAACGTTCTAGAACCCCACGAGGACTGCTTCCGACATGACAATACAACATGTAACACCAAACACTTTATCCCCTGCAAGAGCCTCTAGATCGTCAAATAACGTTCTATAGGCTCAAGAAGACGTGTTTAGTGAATTGACAAGGACAAACATATAACACGTAACTTATCCTAAGGACGGACCCCTCTGACTGCCAAGTGACTCAGAGGCACATTTATTTACAAGACGAGACAGCCCTGGCTTCTAGGATCGAGTTCTCTAGCAGGCCCGGCAAACATTTATTTGACAACACAAACAACCTTTACCTCTGATTCGAGTATCACAGCAAGCAAAGGTACAATGAACATGTAATCTTATCCTAAGAGACGGTACAGAACAGACAACCTTTACCTCTGATTCGAGTATGACAGCAAGTAAAGGCACAATGAACATGTAATCTTATCCTAACTTATCCTAAGACCTTATCCTATGACGACACAAACATACACAGGTGGGTCATTTTCTACGGTCAGCAGCAGAGCAAAACCATCCATTGAATCGACCATTGGATGGTGCACAAAAGACACCCGCCATTGGCGGATTAAATTTATGGTTTTGCTTGCGCGTGCTGACTTTCGATCGACCCAAAGGTCTTAGGGAGCGATTTCGTATATAACCCAACTGTTACTTGCGAGTTGGAAATTCGCTCTAGCAGTGGGCGGGACTTGTTTAAAATATTTTAATTGTATGTTTTCTTAAGCGCGGTCATATAACAAGCACAGAAGAGCAAAACAGTCGGATATATTCAGTAAAACGAGGATATTGTTTGTAAAAAAATATATATTCTACGGTAAATAAATGATTACATGTTATGAACTCGATAAAATATTTTATCAAGGTGGCTTTCTTAGGGGGAGCAAATCCTCTGACCAGCAACGACAACTCTGCAAAGCGTTACACACTCTCGGAGGAGTTATCGTCGTTTGTGTCAACGATAAGAGTTATATAACAGAATGAAATCTTCTGTTTGAGCTTCTTTGAAAATGCTGTTTTGTAGATCCCATCTGCGACATGCTGTACAGAAGGTGGACAAATACCGAAATACCTACCGGCGGCGTTTATTGACTGGAATACAATTTCTTCACCTGTAATTGCGTTTATAGATTTAATAGCTCTTCTTGCAACTGTTTTACAACGCCCTGTGTTACCCAGTAGGCAGTTCTTGCTCTGAGTGACCACGCGAAGATTGTTTATAGAGTTATCAAGTATGTTACCGTTAATGTGATCAATGACAAAACCCTTAGGGATCACTCCAAAGAAACATTCGTAAATAAAACGATGACATAAATACCTCTTTCCGCACGTGGCAGTAAATCTTGAATAACCACCATTATCAACTCCACCAACTGGTCGTCTTCGCGTGCAGTGTCGTACTATGCCATCTCGGTTTGCCTCATAATTTGGAATAGTTGGATGTCGGACGAATTCTTGATTCATTATACTATAAGCAAATCATTTGTCTAATTCATAATTTGTCTGAAAACTTATTTATGTAATCACGCTCCGAGAGAGCGTTATCACAGTCTGGATTTTTTTTATCATAATACCGTTTTAGTTCTCGATAGCGTTTTCCCCCACACGCTGAACATAATTGCGTTTTTCCTCGTACTCCAATGCCGCATCTGATACACGGTATCGGTCCTAGACTCCCACCGCGGACCTGTTGAGCATGTTGTCCACAGTATTCGCCTCTGCAGGGTTTGCTACACGGCGCTGATGAATTTAGTTTGATCCACTTGCATTGGTTCATCATATAATATATTTGTCTATTTAAATATTTGTCTTAATTATAATAATGGGTTTTGAAAGACTATCCAGAATAAAACCCATATCAGGTTCTAGATTCGATCTTGACCGGTTAACCGCTGATCCACGACGAAGAGAGTTAGCAGAGGTAATTGGTGTTATCAAGAATGCCAAAGAAGAGTTTCGTCGTGATGGTGCCGCACACACGTGGTCTTCGTATAAAATTATCCTCGGAAACGCGAGCGTTTCTCGGGAAATGCAAGGCATTTCTCGTGACCGTATCATTGATGCTACCATGAACGATACAATCGCGCGTAACATAATTGGGTATCTCGACGATAGAAGATATTTCGTACAGATAAAATTTATTGTTGGAGTCGGCGAGGGAACGTGGATTATCAGAGACAAACTAGACCCTGTTCTTGATGCCAGAAGGGGCGGAAAAACCGTTCTGTTAAGTAAAGACTCAAAACCGGGAGTACTTGTTGGGATTGATATACCATATTATTCCAGAGCGTATCCTGTGACCGCAGTCATTTATGGAATTTATCCGATGAAGAAACCACGCGTTGATAAACTCAAACCGATGAAGGTGTCGCCGTTGACAGAGTCAAGGATGAATTGTGTAGCTGAGCGAGTAATGGAACATTTTAAAAATGCAATGCGAGGAAACGGCCTAACACCGCTAAGACAAACTAAAATAACAGCGTGGGCGACACGAGTAGCGGATAAAGGAGCGTCAATAAATGATGTTGCTGAGCTAGAGCGATTACTAAAATTTCCTATAACGGTTTCATCGTTAACCGGTGAGGTATTGTATGAGTGTAAATACAATTCCCGTGGAACACCAATAACTATTATCGATCATAACAGTCACGCCTGGACTGACTCGGTTAGGATATTTCCGCAAGACCGTGTTGTGAAGTATTATTCGCAAAGCAATTCTGGGAGCATGTTTGATTTTATTTATCAGATAAGTAAAACCGATCCAGTGTCTGTGTGGTTATTCAGAAGTAGCGAAGATGGAGAATATGATCAGTTTGTGAGACCCAACGGGGAAATATACAGAACAATGGCGTTACAGCAGGAAATGAAAAAACTCGCAGAAAAATATCATGCTGGCAACACTGATACGTTACTGACACACTGTTTTACTGTCCCGGGTGTTGTCGCGCATGTAGCCCGGGAACGAAATTCATGGAGACCAACTCCGAAAAGTTTTCTTGCTGATATCCAGCAGAGCTGTGTCGAATACGGACACGGCGGTTTGTGGAATACTCAGTATGATCACCGCGGTATGATATCCGTGGACATGACGGCGTGTTATCCAGGAAGTTTCCTTGGGCGTGGAGAATGCAGCGAATATTTTAAACGGTTTGGCCACGCTGGCAATACCATGACAAGAGTAGCTGTCAACGGTGTTTTACCCGATTTTGACTTGACCGGATTTGCTTGTGTGTCGTCGTTTAAATTCGCTAAGGATTTACATCCTGTGTGTTATGTTTGGTTTGGCAGACATTTCGTTGAGAAGCGATGGGCACCGATAGTGTTATTGCGATACATGCTTGACAGTCGAATACTGTTGTCGCTGACGGTCAGCGAAGCGATTATATGTTATTGTCGTCAAACCGAAGTTTGGTTGCCAACTCCAACGCCGGTTACGTTAGAAGAAGTCATCGAAGATTGGTCACGAGAATATCCAGAAACTTCTATCGACGCTATCATCAAGAAAGCTCCTGAAGTACTTAAAAGCAAACTCAGAAATGATGAAAGCACAGCAAAAGATCTAGGACGAAGAATAATAGGGAAATTCACTCAAGGTGGAGCGTATGATCATAAACAACATCACAGTCGATTAATCATGGACAAGACTGAATTGGATCTTATTGTCGCTGATGCAGCCACGAACAACATGTTCTGTAACCGCGAAGATGTGTTTCTGTCAAACGGGGAAAAACTAGGGACTGTTTTTAGTTATATCGACGGAGAATCATCTCAGTACACACATTTGAGATCTTCGATGCTGGCTTATGTATCCATAAATTTGTTGTCGATGATCAATAGATTCCCCGTTGCCGCAGTGAGAGTTGCAACGGATTCATTTTATATCGATAAAAAACACTCAGCGCTGTTGGATAATGTTATATCGGATGATCCATCGTGGGGCTCGTGGAGAATAAAGAATGAAATGTTACACGGATATTGTGAATCGGCTGATGTTGAAATCGAGGATGAGTATCGCAGCGCAGAAATATCTTCGACGGTTTCGTCGGGGACAACTTCGTTGTTGCCGCCGGTGCACGATCCTGTTACAAGACACAAAACAGTTTATCTGAACGGTCCTGGTGGTTCCGGTAAGACAACTCGAGCGATTGAATTATTTAGAAACTCTGACATGATTGTGCTAACACCCACACACAGACTTGCCAGGGAGATGAGACAACGGGATGTTAACGCGAGCACGTATCACAGTTTTTTCAAATACAGCGGCGGCACGTGGACACCTGAACGAATGGGAACGAAATATATTCCCGAGAAAATCATCTGGGATGAGATAGACACTGTGCCGTTGGATACATTAAAACAGTTTCTGGATTGGCTGCTAAAGAAAAATACCGCAGTTGTTATGTGCGGCGATCATGGCCAACCACCGCCATTTACAGGTGAATCTCCACACGAGTGGCTGAAAACTTTTGTAGATTATTATGAGGAAATAACTAACGATGTTAGAGCACTCGATGAAACGCTGAAAGAGTTTAAGGCACTGATCAGGCTACAAACCAATAAAGTCCAGTGTGAGATAATGCGTGAAATAATTCCAGAGACTTCGCTGAGCGACTTTTGGGAAACGTGGAAACCAGGTGATTTAATTGTGGCAAGTAGAAAGATAGTCAGGGACACACTTCAGCAGCGGTTATTTCAGTTACATCAGAAGAAATTTCCCATGTTGCCAGTGCCGTTGTGTTATAGACCAGCTGATACGCGATTGCAGAATATTGATGTTGATATTCCAGGGCGCCTGACTGCGTCGGGTCCGGAGAAACAGAATTTAGTATTAAATGATATTGTCACAGTTGATGTTGATGCTGTTGAACAGGCACTGAAAATGAGCAAATCCCCGTGGACGCTAGGATACGCTATGACCATCCACAGTTCGCAGGGACTAACTATTTCAGATACAACAGTTTGGATTGTTGATGATCGCATCGAGTGGTCAAATTTAGTTTATTTAGCCGTGTCAAGAGTAAGAAGGATAGGTCAGTTACGAAGAATTGTATTAGATGATGTTGTCAACGACAGCTCAATCGCTGATGACACAATAAGAAAGAAATTAGCCGGTTACAAACAGAGCGACAAAAAAAATGGTAGAGAGTTTGATCCCAAACAAAGTTTGGATGTTGAATTTGTAATACAATTACAACAACAGCAGAATAATCACTGTGCGAGTTGTAATTGTTTATTGCTGTGGCAGTATTCGAAAAACGACCCAAGGCAATTCACCGTAGATAGAATAGATAGCAGTCGCGGTCATACACGTGAAAATGTGATGTTGACCTGTCTTGAGTGTAACCGACGCAGAGGTGTTGCTGCAGTTATTTAAATGATTGAATCACTTCAGTGCGGATCACTTTAGTGATCGGGGTGGTAATTGTGTATCCTCGGGAATCACCTGAAGTTGCTCGCGTTTAAATCCGCGTTGAGGAGCAGTCGAATCTAATCTGTAGATTGCGTTTCTCCCAGTTGATCTGGTTATGCTGGATATCTTATGTGTAGTAACACTCCATGTGGGATCGGTTGCTCTTTTTTTTCCTCCTTCTAGTTCGCCTGGTTCGTATAAATACCTAACGGTGACATTACCCAGCAGTGGGGACGCTAGCGTCCCTGGCTGCGTTGAAACATTTTGTTGCTGTTGTCCGCGTTCACTGACGCGGGGTATATATTTTTTTGTGATTGCATTTACAGGTCTCATGTTTGTTGTTCTGGTAATTTCATTATTCAGTGCGGCTATCACGTTTGGCAGTCTTGCAACCCATTCACGAGATCTCGTATCGTAAATGAATTCCCTCGCGTACTGGTATCCGAATAATCTCTCAGCGAGTGTTCTATTAAATCGCTCAACAATTGCCTGATCCCGATGAATTTCAGTATGTCCTCGTCGTATAACAACGTTATGCTGCTTTGTCAGTGATGACACCGCGCCCTGAAATTCCTTGCCAGGATCAACTTGTAATAATCGTGGCCAGTTTAGAGGTCCTCGCTGATAAATTCGTTTAAACGCAGAGGCAACTTCAGTGGCTGTTTTAGTCGCTAACGGTTCTGCTTCTTTGTATCTACTGGCAACATCAACTACTGTTAGCGCGTATTTGTATGTTTTTCTACGGACAGTATCATGAGGCAGGAATAGTATGTCAGCCTGATGAACTTCATTGGGGGTACTAACATCAAAATGTGCAAAGTTGATTTGTCGAGGTGGTGGTAAGTAGATTTGCCATATTGCTTGTTTTGATAGCCAATTTTTGGCAACCTCGCGTGTTACTGATGCCGCGTTGGCGAGTTTATTAATTGCTGAGTTACCTCTCCAGTATCCGATTGGGGAATAATAAATCGCTTCCATTGTTATTAATTATCCAGCGCCTAATGCTAATTTAGATTTCATCGCTGATCTTATTAACCAATTAGCGAGTGACTCCTTAAATGATTTATTTTTTATGGCGCTTAGTGCATGAATTAATTTCACATCCGCGATATGCCTGTCTTGTAGATCTTTACTTCGATAAGCAACATCATGTATGTGACACGCTGCGTCGATAGCGTTTATCGGATACTCTCCCGGTTTTGGTTTAGACTGTTCATCAAGTCTGATATCTAGTCGTGTCCCTGGACCGCAGTAATTGTATCCTGGGAGATGTTTTTCTCCGGGATACTTTGCCCAGGGAGTTCCGGGGAGCTTTCCAAGTTTGGCTGCAATGTCACCTCCGCTAAATTCTCGCTTTTTTTTTGAAATCTAAATTTTTTTGTGCCACATCGCGTACACTTACCAGAAAGTGCTTGTCTGTTATTTTTTGTTGTAATGGTTGTTAGATCATTCGTAGGGGTTCGTGCCTTACACTTCACACAATATAGATCCATAATTATTATTCTTTATATACAAATGGAAATTACAGATTTTTCTGCGACGCGAAGAAAGGAGCCAGTTAAGCATAATTCAGTGCTACCAAACTCTATCAGAATGATCATCATAGGACCGTCAGGATCGGGTAAAACGCAACTGCTGTTGAAC
Organism: Sinohyriopsis cumingii; assembly: GCA_028554795.2. Lineage (NCBI taxonomy): Eukaryota > Metazoa > Mollusca > Bivalvia > Unionida > Unionidae > Sinohyriopsis > Sinohyriopsis cumingii. The sequence continues at coordinate 89,036,251 of CM068834.1, read as the reverse complement.
ATGATAATGAAGTGGATGAAGTGGGATAAGCTGTATTTGGTAGCACCATCTGTAGATGATCAGCGATGCTATAATGTTATAAAAGATTTTAATGAGAGTGCAAAAGCGCTGAGTGAAGACGGCGAGGAAGTAGTTGAATTTATCACTGATATCGAAGAAGCTCCCAGCGTTGAAGACCTTAACGGGGAAATAAATAACCTAGTAGTGTATGATGATGTGATGCTGGACAAGCAAAAAAATCCTGCAAGAATATTTTCCCGGGGTCGTCATAAAAACACCGATGTCATTTATATTACTCAACGTTACACACAAATACCAAAAGTAATCAGGGATAACTGTAATCTTCTTGCTGTGTTTAATGGAGTTGATGTTCATACGCTGAGAAATATTCATCAAACCTGGTGTAGCGGCGATATGGATATTAATAAGTTTAAGAATTTCTTTAGTCACGCTCAAAGAAACCAGCACGGATTTGTGACAATAAATTTACACGACCCGCGGACACGATACCGTATCGGACTTGATACATTGTATGGTTAACATAAAAATGTTTTTCCTTGGAAACTCATTTCGTAGAGCAGCAGAGGGGGGGGGGGGGGGCTGGACCGACCGACCGTGTCAATGATGACCCGCGGGGGAATAGTTTCAGATTTATTGAAGTAAACCAAGAACGTCAGCGCGCGGATGTTATTGCATTTCCCCGGTCGTCGAAGAGTCTCTCCGAGAGAAATTATTCGACGTTCAGGGATATTTTTTTTTTATTCTGTGGTCGTCATGGAAAGGTTTATCGTCGAAATAAGTAAACCGAAACTGTTTTTGTCTATTCAGTACTATTTTAGTTTCGGTCTGTTCACCCCCCTCTGCTGCTTTTGTTTATTAGGAGATTCTATGAAAATCATAAGGTAATAGATAAATTAGTTTTGTTTATAAAGAGGTTAAATTCTGTATACATCAGTATTTTGTACTTGAGCTTGTACAAAATCAATGTCACTCTGTTCATGCCTAGTGACATTTACTTTGTAAACAACATAATACATAGCTAAACTGTTCTCTATGACTGTGGATTAAATATTCAGATCATTATTAATTGTAAACATGTTTACTTGAATCTGAATATAGAACATTGGTTTCTCACTTGGCAATTTCTAAACGTGTTGACCACTTTGAACGTTTTTAAGGAGACTGACCTACATCTTGGGTCTGTTATTGTGTCTGAGCTTTTTATATAACATTGATTACTTGAAAAAATTGCACATGCTTGCCTTATGAGCTGAAGCAGAATCAGTCTTACTTTTGTGTTCAGTTTTTAATTTGGTTGGAATTATTTATTCAGATTATTATTCACTTGAATTACACAGTGCCCAATAATATTCTTGGTATCAAACATTAATTTGGAAAGATAATAAATTCAGACAAGGACCTTTTGGATTATATTATTGTGATACGTCAAAAGGCTGTTAGCACATTGTCACACTTCAGGTCATTGGCACATTATCACGTTCGACACTACATGCACATCAACATATTCAATGTCTGAATTTTTTTTGGAATATCACTGGAAATAAATTGGAACTTAATACATTTTGACTTGTGATAGAACTCGTATGACTCTTTGGGATTTAATTCACAATAATTTAAGTTCTTTTAAATGTTTACTTTGCATACTGGGAAATAAATTGTTTGTTAACTTTTACAAAACTTGCTGGTTGTCGCATTTTTCTGTTACTTAGTTTAAGATACAGAGTCGTAAGAATATGCTTTCTTTAGCATCCTACACTGTGTGGTCAGCAAACTAGTGGCTGTTGGCTATCATACAACGTGTTGATGATACAGTTTAGGTTTTAGATTGTAGAACATTGAGTCTTGTCCACCTCAAAGGCTTGTTGATGGTGTATTGTAATGGTTTGCAGTAGATGACTAATTTATTATTTATTCCAACAGTGTTTATGATATAGTGTGTATTGGATAGTAGATTATCTGCTGTGAGTCTCTTGAAACTTCGTTTTAATGGTATATTGGGTATTGATCATTCCAATAGCGTGTTGATGGTATAGTGTGGGTCAATGAGAAGATATAAATGGATGTTGGTCACTCTAATTGTCAGTTTGGTGGTAAGAGTGGGATCGAATAGAAAATAAATTCTTTTCTTAACAATTGCATTTTTATATGTTATTTTTTGAGCGTGGAAAAAAGTCTATACCAAAGTAATCTTAATGTTTAAAATTAACTAGTGCTCCAGAATTCTCATGAGTTACACACTGGCTGGAATTAGGTCTTTCGTACATCACTTATGTAGACTAAAGTTTTCGCACAATGATTCCGACGGCGTTAAGCTTGGGGCAGCATTTTCGTATCAATAACAAGAAGTTTCGTGTTTGAGCAGGAGCGAAACGATGCCATTTTACGGCCAAGTCGTCCAGTGAATCATCAATGTTATATTTAGAGACATGATAACGAACCAAAGTAATTTCTGAAGGATGATAAAAATGTATGGATTTTATCTGTCGAGACTGGAATGTTCTCAAGAAACTAGAATTCATATTCTTCATTTCTGTGTCTCATTAAACCCCCAACGACTGCATTCAAGAACCATTATTTTATCAGTGTCGGGACCGTAGCGTGATTCAAAGGAGACCAGTATTGTATGCTGGTATCATTCGAAAGTACATTTCCAAGAAGACCGCTGCCTACGACTCTCGAGATAAAAAGTAGAGACATGTTCTATAGAGAGAAAGGACATTGGGCTCCAGAAGACCAGCACGAGGAATAGCAGAAGACAAACCCATGCTAGTGAAGAAATTCAAAAACAAGGCAGTATAAAAATAAGGCGATAAACGAAGTTTTGTGTTGTGTTTTGAAGTTTAATTATGATTTGATGACAATATAACAATACACGTAAAAGTGTATCTGTCTTGATTTGTGCTTCTATTACGGGTAAGATGACACAAATCCACACGCACATACATGTCTGATAATGGTATATTTTTCCAATAAATAATCACTTTCTCAGTAATGCTGATGTCAAATAAGTATAAACGAATTGCAACAGTAAGCCAGTGACCTGATACATGGTTATTTTTCTTTCCTTTGTGCGTTTTCAGACTAGAGGAGAACAATGTTACAAATTCTGCCTTCAATTAATGTGAACAAATTAAGTATGACATCATTTGCTTCTAGGTCATATTTCATTCACTGTGCGATAAACAAAACACAAAACATTTGTAACAAGTGAACTAACAGTGCGTGAAGTCAGTGTATCAAATCTAGAGAAAGCATCTCGTTAATTTGTAACAAACTGGAAAGAAGCAATGGCTTCGCAACAACACTTTCTGCTATCAGATTTGTAAAAATGATAAACAATACTTAAAAAGTCCCACTTCGTTTCATTAAAGAAAATGTCCGTTTAGGATGTCATTTCCATATTCCTCGTACCCATTGTGCCATCTCCACTGTTGTATCCTGATCGCCATATCTATGTTACATTCCCGTTATTAGCCATAGAGGCCCGTGCATATTATATCTATGAACGTTCTAACATTACATTAACGTTAGATGCCGGACAAACCCAGCATGTTCAAGTAAGACTCACCCATAACATTAAAATCTTACATTCCCCATTAGAAAGGCCCACGATGTTAACTCTTGGTCGACATTTTAACATTTGATTTCCCATCCTGTCTCCAGACTGCTATATTATGATAATGTCTATTTTGAAACTCAATTTGACATTTAGTGTCTCATTTTGACCTCAGAGTGGCATATAGTGTTATTCCTATTTACATGTTTAGTACAGGAATTCTCATCTGGAGACCAGGGTATCATATAATCTTTCAAAATTTAAAAATGTGAGGCCAAAACGCCCTCACATTTTAATCTTATGAGAAAAGAGAAGAAGAAAAAACATAAAACGATTGAATATATGATTTCTAATGTTTGAGTCTAGATCGAAGTTCTATACTAAATTTAGGTTTGCAATGTCGTCACTTTCTATGCGGAAGAGTTCCTATGGTAATTCCTACATAGCAGATATACAACAACAATTTTATTCATCCACTAAAACGATTTACTATTTTAATATTCAAACTAATCCGTTCAAGTAAATTAATGATCGGTTTGAACGAATCACTAATCGGTTATAATCATTTATCAACTCGAAAGAAAGATTTAGCAGTCCTTTATAGGAAATTACTAGACCCTTGTAACGATGAATTACTCCGTTCGAATGATGTTACAACGTTCAAACAAATTTGTAATCTGTTCGAACAATTTACTAATCAATTATAACGATATAGTAATTCGTTCAAAAATGAATTAGTAATCAGTTTGAATGATTTCATAATTCGTCATAACGATTTACTAATCCGTTATAACGATGAGCATATTGTTTCAGACAAAAATAGTAATCCATTCAAACTATTTATTAATCAATTATAACGATTTACCATTCCGTTAGAACTATTTACTATCCTGTTATGACAATTTACTTTTGTGTTCAAACAAATTAGCAAGCCGTTGGAACGATTTACTAATACGTGATTGCAATTAAATTCTTATTTGTCAGTGACAATATATCGGCGACGTTGAATACATTTTTTTACCAGTGTTCAGTATTATAGATTGTTGACATGTATTTGCTTGGTAAATATGCAGTATAGGTTCATGTCTCTTAATACAGAACAAATGTACCGTTAAGTAAGAAACCCCTAAAATGTAATGCAGGCTAAATTTACGTCATGCTAGGTCAATAAACAGATAAAATAGATTTGATTCAGAATATATATATATATATATATATATATATATATATATATATATATATATATATATATATATATATATATATATATATAGACTCTATGGTCTTAAAAAGAGTAATATAATTAAATCCAAAATAATCCTAGAAATACTAACACAAGTCTTAATGAATAAAGTTCTGAATAATCGTTAGTGGAATTCCAAATAATTTCCATCACAGAAGGTGTTGATGTGCCTGTAGTGGCCTGTAGCCTCTACTGTACAAATGTACCAATTACCTGAATTGTAATGATGTGCCAACAGTCTTTTATTGAATAGCAGTAATATAACCCAATGTTTCCTTGTCTGAATTCACTTCCCAGTTAATATCTCTTTCCAAAAATATTACAGACTACTTTGTATTTCCAGAGAATAATACATAACGTCACCCAACCAAAATCTGAATACAACAATATAAATGATGTATGCCCAGTTGTTAATTTTCATCCAAACAAGATTTATATATATATATATATATATATATATATATATATATATATATATATATATATATATATATATATATATATATATATATATAAACAAGACATAAAAGGAAAACCCGGAATTAGAGTTCATTATTCTAGAAGAATCTAAATTATTACTAGGTCTGTTACTAAAATTATAATTTAAAAAACATGGTAAACACAATGTTCTGACTCAGACCAAGATAAATATGTTTATTCTACTGATAATTATCGTACTATTAAACTCACATTTGTAGAGAAAATATTAGCTATTCAATTGTTGTTTACAGAATAAATAAAATAAAATCAGTGATTCAGGTCAGGTGGACGACGAACTTGGACAAGGTCAGCTACAACATACAATTTTACATAATCCCTATCATATAACATAGCATATAATACAATTATATATATATATATATATATATATATATATATATATATATATATATATATATATATATATATATATATATATGCGTGAGAAAGTATGAAGAAGACATTAACTACTACAACTTATTTTTAAGAAGGCAACTTCTCTTCAAAGTAGGTTGCTAGATTTGTGTCGTCATGTGACTCGGAATGCCATAGGTCAGATCCTAATTTTAGCAACGACGTAATTTCGTCTCGTCTGTCAGCGGATTAAAGACATGACGAATACTATGCTCACGATTTTTGAGAAAATAAATGATATTCCGATCGATATCATGCATCTATATCTAGATGAAAGGTCGTTCAATTTTGCTGGGTCGGCTAGTAAGCGGCTACACCATGCCGACACCAATGGTGTCGGCGAATTCCAACTTTTCGATAAGGAATGGACTCTGACCCTACACCCCAGCATAAATATCCAAATATAAAAAATGGGGTGGCAAGGGTCAGAAGAAACTCGGTCTAGTATTACTCTTACCGTGCTGTATATCCTACGTCATATTCAACCTATGAATTGAATATTTGTCTTAGCCCGTACACCTTATCTGCAAGGTAAGGGTTATGGTTAGGATCAAGAAACCAAAATGGCACAGATCGAGGTAAACCTGTTGATGTTTTTGACAATTTTTGTGGGTAAGTTCACACTTTTATTCATCTGAAACTATACAGGTGCCAAAATCCAAACACAATTTACTGGTCAAGAGTGCGCTTCGTACTTTAGGCACGCTGATCTCACTGTAATCAAATTGTTACCGTATAACTTCGTTTTCTGTATTAGGTTCCATGTATTTATTCACTAGCAGGATATGAAAGAGAGAGAGAGAGAGAGAGAGAGAGGGAGAGAGAGTCTGTCGTTTTATCAATAAACTGCAATGGAATCTCTGACAACACGAAATCATCTTATCTATACCAGTGTTAATTTGTGGTACAGATGAGGTGATTTTGTGTTTTCCGAGATTTCATCCTACTTTATTGATAAACGTGACAACACGAAATCACCTTATCTGTACCAGTGTTAATTTATGGTACAGATAAGGTGATTTCGTGTTGTCAGAGATTTCATCGTACTTTATTGATAAAACGCTAGACTCTTGGAGAGAGAGAGAGAGAGAGAGAGAGAGAGCTATTCGAGGTGTCATATGAGATATCAAAGTTAAACTCTAGCACTTAATAAAATAAGATCAGTAATTAGTATTTTCATGGCTCCTAGTTTCCTTGATACACATTAAAGTGGTTGTAGGTTTTACATTTCTTTTCTCATTAATGAATTTGTTGATGAACCAGAGGTACCAGTATTATAGTAGTCTTATCTCGCCCTGTTAGAGCATATGAGTTTACACAAAACTGACCCCCCCCCCGCGAGAACCACAGAAAAGATAAAGATTAATAGAAGGAAATCAAATTCGAGAAAATGTAAGCAAAATATATTATAGTTGCCGTGCATTGGCGTCTAAAAGTGTAACTCATGCGTGTGCACTTTCGTCAAGCACGCGGGCCGTATAAGCGGTTTGGAAAGTCATACCAGTAGCTTGCACATGCGTGGGTCGGCGGTTCTTTCTGGGGCTTTCCCGTGTTCTTCCTCCGCCATTAATACTGGCCGCCATGTATTGCCTATCTTGTGCTGAAAAATGGCGTTAAACCCTATAACAACAACAACAACAACTACAGAGCTTGCACATGCTTGGTGTACGTTACTACCATGATGATCACAAAATAAACCAATGTTGACATACACCATGGTCCGTCATTCCTATTATGGACGTTAAGGGACAGACCATTTCATGTAGGGGCAGGGTGGAGAGGCATTGGGATTTTCTTTCCAACCATGATTATTTCTATCTGAATAGAAATTTCTTTTCCAACTAAACTTGTGGTATTTTTCTACATATCAGAGGAAGAGAGTTTGATTTTTTTTAAAATTCTGTACACCACAGTAGTGAATAGGGACCCTATTCACTACTCACCACCTTCTCTAGTACCGTTTAATGCTCGGGTCCCTACACCATATTGCGTTGGTTCTATGACCAATTGTCTTGAAAGTTTACATTATAAAATGTTGTGTGGGATACCAAACCATATCACAGCCTCTTCGCCATATTTATGCTAAACGTGTTAAGATGTTGATTATAATTATTAAGGCCAGTGATAATTAACTATAGTAAGTATTTACTGCATAATATGTGTAAATTAGAAAAGTTATTTTCGTCAAAAATCGATGTGTTGTTATAAATAATTATGCCAATTTTATTATTGAATTTTGGTAAGGGATAATTAACACACGTCGTTCACATCAAATTTTGGTGCTTTTCCCTCGCATGGCCGTTTAGTACACATTTTGATATACACTGATTTTGTTTGTAATTGCATACACATCCATAGCCTTTATTTTGGAGAGAGAGAGAGAGAGAGAGAGAGAGAGAGAGAAGGAGGGGGCACGTAAGGGGTATAATGTCTCAAATCCGGACAGAAACAGAGGTCAAAACCCCAAAATGAAGTCGGCTAACTGTTTATGATAAAGAATAAGAGTACTTGTAACAACCGAAACAACAACAACAAGGACTATATATTATTACTTTAGAAAAGTGCCAAAACACGAAACAAGTGAAATTGCTTGAAACAGGTGTTACTGTGTTTCCTTTTCCACGAAATCAATGGAAATTAAAGATTTTCACTTGTTTCACGATACTGACAAAAATATGAAGGTTGCCGATAAGATTGAACCATCATGTGTTTCATTTTTCTGAATGCAGTCTCACCTGCTTCGTTGGTTAATACTCCATGTACAGAGCAAAGCTATATTTCATGATTTATTTTTATTTCTGCTCTTGTAAGTGATAAAGTTGAATGCATGCATGAACTTAATTGACATCTATCTGTGCTACGTGTAACTGAATAAGAAATTCGTAGAGCATGGAACGTACTACTGCGAGTTTTCTCTAAGCTTTCCCACCACGTTTAAGATCTTTTGGATTGTAATGATTGTTTCGGAGGTCAATAAAAGACTGTCGAAAAGATAGAATGAACTTCGGACAAGAGGCGTACACGTATGCTATTATTATACTTGCGTACACGTATACTATTCTTATGTTTCTTACTGTCTGTGGTAATTTCAAATGTGACCACACCCATCATATGCCATAGCTGTATATACAAAGTCTCTGTGATCACTATGATCAGCTTTGCATATAATTACTAGTGCCCTCTATGTACAACATACCATTTAGTGAAAACTCGATACGATTGATCTGTGGTCACTTGAAATTTCGCACATGACACAATGCAGTATGTTGTGTCTGCACATCCAATGATTTCCGGTGTTCATTGCCAAATTAATCGTGTTCGCTGGACAAATCTTACCACAGTACGTTTCTAAACTGTTACACGTGTCTCGATCCTTCGTTTAGTTGCTAATATGAAAAATGTTCTCCCACAAATCGGTTTTTCAGTGGAACAAAGTACCATTCACCCTAACCCCCAATCCTGCAAACCCCAACCCCCATCGCTCGTTTTGTCCATTGAAACCTAAACATAATTGTATAAATGTGCACATGCACCACACATTCTTATCTAACTTGAGAAGGCCTAGGATTTGAGCCACCCTTTGTTTGCATATCCAACAAGGAAGTTTTCTTTTGCTTCAGTTAATAAAACAGCCCATACTCAAATTTTTTACTTTATATCTGATAAGAGAGCGTTATAGCATCCATAGCAACAAAGGCATCAGTAAACAATATGCGTGTGTTTTAGATTTTTAACGTAGCTTGAACGTTGTTTAGTCATATCACTACGATGTCTGCAGTGTGGATAATTATAGTGATGTCTAGCACTGGGATATCATGCCACAGTCGTGTAGCATCATGTTCCCCCAGTAGTATATCCTGAAACATGTCCAAACAGTCCTAACACTAAATCTCGTAATGCTGAGCGCCAAGAGAGGCAGCTGTAAGTACCAATTTGATGTCTTTGGTACAACGCGGCCGGCGTTCGAACCCGCGATCTTCTGCATCCAAGGCGGACGCTCTGACCACTTAGGTCACAGTAAATAATTTGTATTCAAAGAACTATTTGGCTTATGAAGAATATATTTAATTTGTTATGACCCCCCCCCCCCATCTCCGAATTACAGCTTGGGTTTGCTTAGTGTTTGGCGGCACATCGTGATTGCTAAGATTATATTGTGCTGAGTCAAGTGTCTCGCACAAGGATATAACACGCTAGCATATCTGGGTTGATACTATCTTGGGAATGTAACCCCCCCCCCACCTTTCTGATAAACACAGTAACTATTGAGTCACACTGGCTACTCAATTACGCCAAAGCGTGATAGATCGAGAACAAGGGAAAGATTGACTAGGTAATTATCTGAGGAGGGGAAAAAAAGCCAATACATATATGAGTGAACCAATCGATAGCTAACATGAAAGATTTACTTCGGAGCTCATTTGAAACTTACTGACAGAGAGTATGACAGAGATACAGGTAGACAGAGAAACACATATACCTTCGCATGCAGCTAAATACACGCATTATACACACACACACACACACACACACACACACACACACACACACACATATATATATATACGTGTGTGTTATACATGGTGGTCAGTACATAGTTACATACATACATACATACATACATATGCAGACAGACAGACACTGCTGCAGCTTTTCCTCCATTTCTCCCCAGGAGTCACATTTATTGAGAAAATAATACAAATTAATGTCGATTGCCATAAAGAAAAAGAGGGCATCCCTTCATCATTGATTATTTAATTATCAATGTTCACGTGACATTAAAGCAATTTATTTAAAGGTTTATAAATGCACGCAGACACCAAGCCCGTAGAAACTTCTGTTCATGCAAATAGACACCGAACCACCACAAATATATATTCTTTCATATAGCCACCGAGCCATCACAAACGTATATATATATATATATATATATATATATATATATATATATATATATATATATATATATATATATATATATATATATATGCATACCGACACCAAGCCGTCACCAACACATTCTGAAGAGTTCACTTTACAGATGTTATTTAAAACATTGTTCCAGCTTTGTTGCTACCGTAAATAATTGGATGTTACTACTTTAAACAATCCTGCAGTCATGAACCTTACTAAAAATAGAAATACTACAACCACCATCACTACTGTTACTAAATTTCAGTCAACTGTTGCTGCAGTAGGAGTATTAGTAATATTAGTAGTAATAGAGTAGGTGGTATTAGTAGCCAGGCTCTTTCAGAGGATGACAGATGCCCGGGCCACTTCGAAAGTTCAGGCCACTAGAGCCTTGTCATATTGAAATTTGGAGTTGAATCGAATGCCAAAATAATCCCATATAATTTATTTTGTAAAGATTTAAAATACAACTAAGTGCACAACCAGAGTATTTAAGAGAGCTAAAACAACTGATACAAATATGGGCCATTTAGAGCCTGAGGCCCGAGCCATTATAGCCCGTGCTCCTCCCGTCTTTGATTGAGTTTGTTAGCTGAAGAGAACTCGTAATATCTTTTGTCTTTTCAGGTCATGCGAAGACATATACTACTTGCTATGACTATGGTTATACGACTGCAAAATACTGCGAATACGACTGTTGTGGATCAGGTGGCTATCAGTATTGCTGTAATACATACAGATACAGAACAGAGTAACTAAATGTTATATAATACTGCGTACATATTTTTTTGAAGCATCAATTACGCTTGAAACCATTGAAACTGTCAGCTTTTGATATATTTTGCTTTTTACTATCCTTTTTGCGCGTCTCACTTTTGCGAAAAATCCCCCAAAATGAAAGATTTTACTTCATTTATTTAAAACCAAGTCTTAAGCCTGAATTAATCTCTATATGGAAAATATAGTGAAGTGTCCATCCATCAATCCATTTTTTGACTTTTTTCCTTTAACAGGGTTCGGGGGCCCCGAGTGGCCGAGTGGTCTAAAGCGCTCTCCGTTACGGATCACTGCCATCTCACCTCTGTCTGCATGGGTTCGAGTCTCAGATTCGGCCAATGTGGATATGTGAGAAAGCTTGCCAGTAGCTTCTCGAGGGTCGGTGGTTCTTTCCGGGGATTTCCCGGGTTCTTCCTTCACCATTAATACTGGCCGCCATGTATAGCCTATCGTGTGCTGAAAAATGGCGTTAAACCCTACAAAAACAAAAAACATTTAACAGGGTTCCCTCGCTTCCGAGGAATCCGGAAAAAGTCAATAGAACAAATAGGTTTATTCATGACCAGGAAAAGCCCTTGCAGTATACAGATATTGATCAAAGTCAGGAAGGAACTGGGCACCGAATTGTAACTAAAATATTCAATTTAATTTATTGAGTTCTTACCGGAATATCGTGACTCTTCAGCAAGCTGAGATAAAGATGCAAAATAGATCATTTTGGTGCTTGCCATAAACATATTTTAAAGTCTTTCCAAGTGCCCAGATGACTGGACTAGTAAACTCCTTTCCTCCTTGTCCGCGACATTTGAATACTTGCTTTGTTGTTGAAGCTACGAAGACCAGTTTTGCGTCACAGTGTGTTTATATGGCAGTAGTGAATGGGGTCAACCTAGCGTCAAGGGGAATTAGCATTACAGAACCCCTTGGGTCACTCTAGCGTCAAGGGAAATTTAACATGGGGAAAAAATCGTGGGTCACTCTAGCGTCAAGGGGAATTGAACATGGGAAAAAGTCTTGGGTCACTCTAGCGTCAAGGGAAATTGAACATGGGAAAAAAGTCTTGGGTCACTCTAGCGTCAAGGGAAATTGAACATGGGATTTTTTTTTTATAAAAAAATAAAAAAAAATAAAAAAAAATAAAATAAATAAAAATGGGGTAGGCAATTGAAAGTAGATCTCTTTTCGAGAAATTGGAGTGGCCCTGAAAAGGGCCTTTGGGTTTCTTCTTCTTCTTCTTCTTCTTCTAACTCCTTAACTTCTTTATCCATCCCCTTATTTTTTCCATCATTCCTTTCTTCTTCTTCTTTTCTGTTTCCGTTATCCAGTCCGGGTGACCCATGGCTCGGAACGTTTCCTGGACTTTGATCCAATTTTGATTGAGTCTCTCAAACTCTGCCTCTTTCTTTTTGTTTTCCTGATCTTTTCTTTCTTTATTCCATCTCTCTTTAATCTTCTTTACCTCTACCTCCATCACTTTTCACATCAACTCCTCTCCTTTCTTCAGTCTGTCCTGACCTCTCTCCACAAAAGAGCACTCTGTCCCATGTGACATATTTTCAAGAAAGCACCTGACTTTGCTTGCATTGTCAAGTTCTTCCTTTAGGCTTCCCACTCTGACATAGGTGGGATTTATCATACCTCTCAATCTCTTTTCCTCCTCTTCTATCATTTCTGCTATCACTTCTTTTGCTACGTTTAGGCATTTAGCGTAGTCCAGATACTCTGCTATCTTCCATTCTTTTTCTAGTCTCTCCACTACATATATACCATCCATTATCCAATTGTATATATGTACCAAGTTGTTGAACAACTCACTTGCAACCACCATCTTCGTTTTTATTATTCCGTAGAATGGTTCAAACATCAAACCTTGTGGGTTCTTATAGTTAAAGCGCGTACGTGAAGGAAAACATCCCCATAAAACAAAATTGATATTACCTAGATCATAACCAAACAACGCGCGGACGTGAAGGAAAACATCCCCTACTTTTCTCATTCCATGTAATATACTATCCACATAAGTGAAGCAGCAATACACAAACCCCAAATCTACTATCCATACACGCAAAGCATTAAAATTAAACCCAAATCTACTATCCACACAAACGTACATGAGCACTTACAAACATACACACACACACACACACACACACACACACACACAAATAAAAAAGAGTCATTGTTCATATTCACACTACTCTACATGCACACATTGGCAAATCGATTATTATTTCTTTTCTAGAGTATTGGGTAGCCCTGAAAAGGGCTGTTTGTTTTTGAACTCCAGTGCCACCTGGTTAATGATGGCACCTTCCAGGACTGGCACCACACACACATCTTCCCCAGTCTCCTTTCACTCTTTTTGGGGGTAGAGCAGAGGCGGGATAAGTGGCTTCAGAACCCCAATCTTCTGTCTCTGGGATTCTGAAATTTCTTCTGTCCTTTTCTTCCTCTTCTTTGTTTCTTCTCTCTTCCTCTTCTTTTTTTCTTCTCTCCTCCTCCTCCACCTCTTCCCTATCTCTTCTCTCCTCCTCCTCTTTCATCCTTACCTCTTCTATGATAGCCACTGCAGCCAGCTCGTTTACTATACGCCTGGCATATTCCAGGTGTATCTGGAGTTCAAAAAGTTTTTCAAGTCTCCTACTCATTTTCTGGTGTTGATCAATCAACAAGGGTAGCTAGACTGCCGAACGATTTTTAATTTATACTAAAAGCGCGGACGTGAAGGAAAACATCCCCCTAAAACAAAATTGATATTACCTAGATCATGACCAAACAACGCGCGGACTTAAAAGAAACACTCACTGACTCTTTTATACTACCCATCACTATTCTAAAAAATTTCATTAAATTAATAATATACTATCCACAAATTCAAACCAGTCAAATCAAACCCAAATATCTGCTATCCACGCACGTTAAACAGCAAAAAAAAGAAACATCATCATAATCTACTATTCACACAAACGTACTTGAGCCCTTACAATCACTCACACATATTAACCTATACAATCACACCAGAAATGAGTGAGTGTTTATATTCACACTACTCTACATACACACATTGGCAAATCGATTGTTATTTCTTTTCTAGAGATTGGGGTAGCCCTGAAAAGGGCTGTTTTTTTTTTTGTTTGCGTCAGATTGAAGCTAGGGCCATCTTTTAGTTTCTAAGAATGTGACGTCCTCTGAAGATAGACTTTCTGACGATAGGTCTGCTTCTTCGGAAAGAGAAGAAGAACTCTTTGGTGTCGATACGACAATCGACAAAACCTCTGTCAGGTTCAGGTTGCTGCTGCTGCTGTCTCTGAAGTCTGTACTTCTCTGTCCATTCTTCTTTCTCCCTGTTCACTTCTTCTCTGAAGAGCTCTTCTATTAGGTCTTCAGTGACTTTTAACATTCTCACATTCTCTATCTCTTCAGCTTTCGGTATCAGACTGTGTCTGACCCTATGCAAATTCACGTAGGCTTCGTTTAGCTTAGCTAGTTTGGAGCACATCTTCGTAGGAGGATGAGTCGACAATGGATGGTTTGACTGGAAACTACCCCGGTTCTTAAAGTCAAAGCGCGGACGTGAAGGAAAACATCCCTACACGGTTTTCGAGCCGGAACGTTTAATGAGTGCCATGAGAGAGATAGAGAGAAGTCAAAGCGCATGAATCAAAATTCTTATAGCCAAACAAAAGACAAAGGCATTTTTTTCAAAACACAACATTTTTTATTCAAAATCACTTAACACTAACAAACAACTCTAACATTTTTAACAATAATCCAACAATATAACATCAAACATTTTTTTTCAAATACCAAACATTTTTTTCAATTTACACATTATTTTGGACAGGGCTGACAACCTTGTGAATTAAATTGTGATTTTCACTGTTGGAAGTCATTAGGCCATTGATGGACACTACGTTTCCTAGCTTGAGACAAAAGATAAGCATAATGGTCACAAAACCATTGATCTACTTTCACATCGTTTCTAGCAGAAGAACGAGGATAAAAATGAGTCACTAAATGTTCTAAGGAATAGCCCAGGCTGCGATGATGCAGAAAATACACACAATATTGTCCACACACCAAGGAATCTGTGCCTTGTAATTTCACATTATTGAATCGGGTGGTCTGAGCATTTCTTCTCATAAAGTCAATGATATCGTCTTCCAGAGGGGGCAATCCATAAGAATCGAAATATTCCACACATCCTTCTTGAGGAAAGTAGACGGCTACCCAGTGGGTTCCTGGGAGATGACTGTTGTCCGTGTTGATCACATAAGCTTGATGGCTTTGAGGTTTGCGATGAGGGAGTTCATCTTTAGCACAGACAACAGGATTCCAAGAAGCCGTGTACGAACTGTGGTTTAAAAGATAATAAAGTTCCCAGGTATCCATTGATTTGTGTGGGGCTTTTTCTTCACAGGTAATGATAAGTCATCAATTCGATCCTGACCTTTTGCTTGAAAATGTCTGACAAGTAAAAGGCGTTTGGCTCCGACTTCTTATTCTGGTCAAAGAGAGATTCGATGCGACGGCGCTCCAGAGACGTTAATGGAGGAGAAGAATGCTTATCCAAGCCTTTATACCACTCGTTCAACACGAATTCTATCTCGATGACACCCCAAGCTTTGTCCAGATATTCGTCCAGTTTTTCTTCTTGGCTCAACATCAGACATTTGTTGTGTTGAATTTGACTGCGATGATCGTTGTGACATCCATAGCACTCTTCCTTGATCAATTCTTTCATTACATCTGTCAGGAATGTAGCAAAACAGGAGACTAAATGGGCTTCTTGTTCAGGCCATCTTGACTTCATCATGATAACTTCTTCGTCTTGGGATTCTTCTTCTTCTTCGTCTTCTTCTTCTTCCATGGTCTCCTCACATTTCATGTCCAAAGTTTCTTCACTAGGTAAAGAGGGATAACAGTCTTCCATGGCTTCTAATAATCTAGAATGACTTCTCTCAAACTGTTGATTTCTATGGTATTATCGAATTCGGCATACAGGATGACGTTTACTGTGTGCCCTGCTTCCAGTGCACCCGCAAACTGAATTTCCACACGAATCTGGCCTGATTTTATAGGGTGGAAATGTCCCTCGGCGCTGCCCTGGTCTGGAGTAAAATCAAACGCCCACAAAGCATAGCCTTCTGGATAATCGTCGTACGTAATACCGTGACTGGTGTTGGTTCCTAACTGTCCTGTGGCTTCGTACAGAGACAAGTACGACCTCAAGTAATTCTTTGCGGCACTAAAGTCAGGTTCAAAAGGTCTGGTACACAAGGCCTTGCCATCGCGACTGACTTCGATTTTGGACACTTTGTAGTGTTGAAAGTTGAAAGGGTTTTCGTGGTAGACTCCGTTAAAGGCTGAATTGTTGACGATACCAACAATCAAACGTTTGGGTAACTGTCCTTGGAACAGTTGATCTTCGATCATGGATCGCTGTCCAGCAGGAATGGTGAAAGTTTTCACTTCCACTCGTCGGATTGGATACTTGGCGGTCGTTCTGCTCAACGTCTGACTGATGTTGTTTCCCACTTTAGGCAACACTTCCACACGACGCACATAGAGTCTGGCTTCTTCGATTTTGGTTTTGTAAGTGGCATCAGCAGCAGCCATCAAATGGAAAGCGGCACTGCTACGGTTCAGTCTCAGGCGGATATCCACTCCGTTCAGCAAATACTTTTCTTGCAACCACATGTCTAGATGCAAGCGATCCATTAGTTCTAAACTACGACTTTCAGCAATTTTCATTCTTCGTTCTACAAATCCCGTTAAATTTGAATCATTCCCAGCAATTGCAATGCTGTCGAACTTAGTCGGTCTGTCAGGTTTCCATACCACGCAAGCATCCAGATGAGTGTTCTTGGCTTCTTTTCCGTACGTCAAGAGATTTTCCAGGTAGGCTCGATAAGGGTAAGTATCCATGCTGCTGCTGACTAGTTTGTTATTCAAGTACAAGTCCACTTCGCTGAACAAGGAATGCATGAAATTATTGACGGGAGCTACTGCCTCATCAGCGTCTAGGTTAGTGTTGGGTGGTTCGATCACTTTCACTTTCAAGTACAGGTAACTGCTATTCAGATCGATGTAATCTTCGGGCTGTCCTTTGATTTCAAACTCGATAGGTGCTGATTCCGTCAAAGAGGAGACGGGATGAAATTCCACCCATTGGGATTCTTGCATCGTCATCATGGTGGGTGGCATGGCAAACAGATCCAGTTCCGACTTGGAACAAGCGCAAGATTCTCGGTACATCATTTTTTTCTCTTTCTCAATAATCGAAAACGTCTGAGTCTCGAACAGTTCTTCTTTTCTTAGTCTTTCTAGTTTTGGACGTGTGAAGTCTGGTGAAAGGGTGTTTTCTTCGTCGTCTCTTTCTGCCTTGTCCTTGCTGAATGCCTGACTCGGTAGCGTGCAGGGCATTTATAGGTGTTTCTCGTCGGCCCAAAAGGTCTTTACCCGTTTGCAGCAAGACATTTTTGCCTGCCCTCAAGAAAGCTTCTTTGGGGTTTTGTTTGTGGATGATGACATTTTGGAGAAATTCTTTACCGTATGTCAATGCCGCATCTTTCATGGCGTGCAATCCGTGTGTCACCATCGGTTTCAACACGGGGGCCACCGAACGAAAGGCCGATTTTAACATGTATCCTAAACCGTGTTCTCGCTGTCCAGCAACCCCTCGGTACACTGGATACGTGACTTACGAGTCGTGAGAGAACCGTTTTCGAAAATGGAGTTTCACCGTGACTTTCCATTTGGTGAATGGAATATTTTGTCCCAGATCTCCTTTTATAGCAATGTTGACCGTGTCCAAATACGACTTGCTGACAGGCAAATAGTGAGGATGTACAAATTCGCGGTGAACGTGATAAGTGTTTCCCCCTTCTTCGTCAGCGGTCGTGACAGAATCCACTTTGAAAGGAATGACACGCAGTTACGGTACGGAGGTGTGTCCCACCACGTTTTACTCCACCACATCGGAATACACAAACATCAAATTCAGTCCTTGGTTCAGTTCTACCGGGGTACGAAAATACTTGGCAAACGAATCGTTGTCGTAAATGACTACTACTTTGTTTTCTTCTTGTTCTACGTGCTTCCTCAGTTCCATGTCCCCACCCAACATGGCAAACAATTCAGGACAAAATATGAAACCCATGATTTTACTCCCCTCAGGAAATTTCATGAGGAAGCGACGAGCTGTTTTGTGGTACTCCAGGGTGACACTTTTTTGGGCAGTCTCCAAAGCTTTCCCAAACACGACATTAAACCTGGAAGCTATGATGCTGACCAAATGTTGACCGCTAAAATAATAAGCTGGGGGAATGGACAAGTAATAGGCGACCCACTTTTGATTTTTGGTGCTAGGGGCTTTTTAAAGTTATATTTGCTATGGGTATCCAAGTACTTTTGTATTTGATCG
Source organism: Sinohyriopsis cumingii (assembly GCA_028554795.2). Lineage (NCBI taxonomy): Eukaryota > Metazoa > Mollusca > Bivalvia > Unionida > Unionidae > Sinohyriopsis > Sinohyriopsis cumingii. Next base: position 89,017,420 of record CM068834.1, on the reverse strand, counting down.
TCATGACCTTCCACTTCAAATTTGTTTTGATTAGGAAGGACATTGAGGACTTGGGTTGGGTGAATGATTTCTACCAAAGCCACTTCCCAATGGGCTTCGTGATCTAATGGGATGGGTTGAGGTACTTTGGCCGTGTAACAGCACAACGTGTTCTTGGGAAACACCTCCATGGAACTGTCACTGGGTAAGGTTAAGTAAAATTGGTTTTGGTGACTCATAATTCCAGAGTTCTGTGGCTGTCCGAGGGGTTACTGGACGTCAGAGGCGTGTCTCCGCCCAAAATAGGGTTGTTGTTGTTGGAGTGGTGACTGGCACTGACACTGGACACAAGGTTCCCGTTGTTCCCGTTCGAGGTGAATTTTAGGGAGGGATTAGGAAGCAGGTAACCGATGCAGCTGCTTAATAAAATGGTCCACAATTGTTTGACTCCTTGTTGCAAACTCAAATTGGCGATGGCTGCCCCGATGACACAATACACTACGAAGATTTGACAGAAAAAGACGATTTGCGTTTTAGGCACACGTTCTCCACACCACACCCACAAGGGTTGTTTCTGTAAATCTTGCAGATGAACTGGGTGAAGGATTGGTCGACGTAGCTGCGTCTGTGTGAAAGGGCATGATGGTCACTTCTTTTTATAGTCGATGACTTGCGAAGCGTCGATCCAAGAATCAAAACTGGGCGGGTATCCTTTCCAACGTACTTTGACTTCTTTGACATGTCGTTTGTCCACTTTACGGGTTCTGCGTTCGAGAATGCTTTCGATGTCGTACACGTCGTCTTCTTTTTTGGTGACACGTTGTAACTCGGGCAAATAAAACGTTCCTTTGAGTACTTCTCCGTTCATGTCTTCCAATTTATAGACGGCAGGATCACGACCATGCACTCGTCCAGTGACAAGAAACAATTCTGTAGTCCAGTTAGGTAAGTAACCTTTGTCGAAAGTGCGTTTGGTTTTGCCAATGCGTACCCAATCTCCTACGGTCAACACTCCACTTTTCTTGGGGACAGCCCTCGTCGGGGACGTGCCAAACAGGCGCTCAAACACCAGCACTTCGTTGTCGGGAGTCACTTCTTGCGGGGCACGTCCAATGCTTCGATGGTAAGATTGGTTGTACGTTTGCACCAGGTGCGGTAAGATGTCGATGTACTTGAGAGTGTGGTGATGCGTAAAATATTTCCACATGCGTTCTTTCAAAGTGCGTTGAAAACGTTCCACGATGCTGGCTTTGGTTTCAGGATTCTCGGTGGTAAAAAAATGAATGTCACGTTTCTTTAATTCTTTTTGGAAAGCTTGGTTCAGAAATTCGGTGCCTTTGTCCGTTTGCCATCGAAGAGGGTGACGACCACTTTGTTTCAACACTCGTTGCAGGGCTCGCACTAACTCGCTGCTCGATTTGGAAGTCAAGGGTACGACCCAGGCAAATTTAGAAAAGACGTCGATGACACAAAACAAATATTTGTAGCCACGATTGTAGCTGGCCAAATGAGAGACATCGGCTAAATCGGCTTGCCATTGATGATCGATGCCTTCCACTTGGGTGCGACTTCTGGAAACCTTGCGTCGAATGGGTTTGTGTAAAGTGTAAGTAGCTTGTTCTTGTAACCATCGTTGCACTTGAGGTAAACGGAGACTTTTCAGTCGCGTTTTGGCAGCACGATACAATTTTTGTACTCCTGCGTAACCTCAGGATGGGAGGGATCGTAGTAAATGCTGGCTAACACTTTTTCCATTTTTCTGGTTTGTGTGTTAATAAGGCACCCACTCTTGGAAGATGCTACTCTTTTTCTCCTGGGGTATTTTCTTGGATTGTAATGCTTTGCGTGTGCGACCGGCAATATGTGTCGAGGAGGAGGAGGAGGAGAATGTCTGAACAGGGGATATTTTTTCTTGTTTCACTTCTGTCTTCACCTTTTTTTATCTCTTCTGATGAAGAATGGGTGGTCATCATCTTTTTAATCCATCCAATTCTGGAGGTAGGTGGTGTTGTTAACTTGCGTACTTTTTCTAGTGGAGTTTGAAACCCTTCCTCTTCTTCTTCTCTTTTTTCTGTCTTGGTCACTGGTAGTAGTAGTGGTGGTGGTGGTGGTGGCGGTGATGGTGCTGGACTTTTCATCAAGGTCTTAAAATCTTTCAGAGTGGGAAGAGCTGTTTCGTCTAAAGCTTTTTGGTGAAAGAGTTGCAGTCGTTGCAAGAGTTGGCCGTACTTTTGCGATTTTTCTGTTTCGGACAAATCTTGGCGATCCATCAAGGACTGCAATTCGTGTTGTAACTGGGACATCTCGTTCAAATTGGGATTGGGAGGTAAATGCGGGGTGCGTTGTTCTTGCCAACGATGGTATTCCATCCATCGTTTGTAAGGCACTAAAGCTAGTTTTCGTCCTTCCATGGGATGTCAGGGGTCGATTCTGAGATCTTGGGATTCCAGAGGTCCTTTTTATCTTGCTCCCATCAGTCCTTCCAACACGGTTCCCAAGACTCCTTTCAGTAATGGGCCTAGCAAGAGGGGTAAAATTCCTCCACGTTACCAACATCTTCTTCTTTTGTCCAATGTGGATTTTCTTTTGAACCATTTGATTCAGAACGTGACGATGTTTGCCTAAGCATTGTTTCTGGTGTTTGGACAAAGGGATCGTGCCTTTCAAGACGTTCAAACAACATTCGCACACGGTATCGATGACCTCTTTGGAGGCTGATTGAATGAGTTTTTTTCGTAGGGGTGGAGAAGCTTTGGACAGGACAGATAACATGTCCCCATGTTTGACTAAACGTGGAGGCAGTCCTTTCCTTTTCTTTCCTTGGGGTTTAGAAGAGGAATGTTTTCTGGAGTGTGACATCTTTGAGTCTTCAGCACCAAAAACACTGATACCCCTACTTAGTCACAGATCTTTTTTATACTGGAACGCGTCACCACTGATTGTCTTTACGTCGTATCAACTTGAGGACAGGCATGACACGTCGTGCAGGGGTACGCAACGGACTAAATCGAGGCAGTTCTTGCTTGGACAAATCCAGTAAACTTTGTAACATGCCCGATCTTTCATGGACTTTGATTTTGGGAGCAGGTACTTTGTGAGCCGCAGCCACTGTCGCTAAATGGGAAGGTCCTGCCACTGGGGAAGTTCTTGGGGTCATCAACGGAGAAGTTCTTGGTGTGATCAACGTCTCCAAGTACTGTTCAGTTCTTGGTGACATCAACGGAGAAGTGATTGAACCTGAGGCTACCGGAGATGCAGTCACCGCCATGGCAGGTCGTGGTTTGCGAGTGAAAGTTTGCGTCCTGGCCGAAGTGCCTCTCTTGCGACTAGTTTTCTTCTGGGGGCTTTTCTTTTTCTGGAGACTTTTTCTCTGTTTCTTTTTCATGGGGGCTTTTCTTTTTCCGGGGTGGTGTCTGGTAAGTGGAGGGTCCCGCCACTGGAGAGTTCTTGGAGACACGGGTCTCTTTGGGGACCTGGTCTTTTTCTTCTTTTTCTTCTTCTTCTTCTTCTTCTTCGAGCTTCGTTTGACTTCTTTTTTTTCTTGGGGAGAACTTTGGGAGCATTAGGATCCCATCTTAAGAGAGAGCGAATGATGACCCCTCCTAGAGTACCGCTCCCTCCAGGTTTCAAAATGATTTGTTTTTTGGTTTGAGTGTCGATGCGGGGATCGGCCAGTTGGGTCAAAGCGACTTTGTTTCGATCGAAAAAGCGTTTGGTTTGATGAGGAATCTGAATGATTCCTTGGAGTAATTGACGTGCTGTCACCGTGAACCATCGTAAGACTTCTTTGAGACTAGCTTCTAAGACACGAGCCCGTATTTGTGGATTTTTTTCTCGACTGATGCCATACAAGGCACGAATCAATTTGACGGGAAGATGTGATTGAAGGGACGGCATGTTCACACTGTGTGAGACAGACGAAAAGTGCCTGAGGTTTATATAGATTTTTTGGTGTGAAGTTAAGTCGAGGACGGAGACGTGTACAGGACAGGCCCTCCGTCTTGGCACCAGTGGTGAAACAAGTGGGTACGAAATCGCAAATCCTCGGGAGTCGTAGGTTTCAAATCGACGAGTAAATAGGCGTGTGGAGTGTGAGTGGCATCGTCGTACGCCTGAGTCAGCCAATGCGTTCCTAACTGTTTGGCTAAGACTTGCACTTGCGATTTATCTCGAGGGCTTTTATACAAGACCACGTAATGCGCATTGAGACTGATGGTGCGATGGGCTTTACTTTGTTGAAACAAATTTTGAGTGATGTAAACGACACTGGCATTACGATGATGCCATTTGCGCGTGAACCACAGTTTAATTTCTTCTTCGCCTTCTCCTAACATGTCGTCAAAAATGACCAAATGGGTTTGACAGGAGTCAGAGACGATGCCATCGGCTTCTTTAGGAATGCCTTCCACAAACACGATGGAATCGCCTTGACTTTCTCGCAAGAGGCTGTACGGCAATTACCACTTTTTGTAACACCACACGATTCGTTGAGTTGAACGATCGATCAAATGATGTTTATGTTCGATCAAACGTTTGACGAATTCGGTTTTGCCTGAACCGCTAGGCCCAGCAATGAGCATGTTAAAGGGATGGCGAAGATACAAAGCCTCCCAACTGGCACGATCTAAGTGTTCGTCGATGACTTTGACAGTAGAGGAAGAGGGAGCAGAAGTAGCCATAGTGTTAGGAATGTCACTTGTGACACGAAAACAAACGAGACAAGAGTTTATATACTTTTTTCACGACACGTTTATTGAATGTTTTAAACATGAATACGAAATACAAAAATACATAAAAGCCAAAGACTTAAGTACAACGATAAAAGGCACATCACAATTATCAACGTGGAATAGAAACAAGTGTCTGTACAACACGTTTCGGGTAAGGTTCTAACCAGTTCTATAGGGGGTAAGGTCATACAAGTGTCCTCCCGAAAGGGTCTTTCAGGCATGTTCACGACAGTCCTGTCCTGGGTGACGAGTTCTTCTTCTTCTGGTACTGTCACTAACACAGGTTGAAAAGTAACTTTTTTCCTTGAACAACTCTCGTGCATACTGGGCCACTTCTTGGGTCCAAGCCTCAAAATCCCATTCTTTCCAGGCACGAACATCTGTCCAATGGGGGTGTAAGTCACAATCTACACACACATCGTCATACACGTCTTGGGTAGCTAAAAGTTGACGAATCTTTTTTTCCCGTAGAGGTCGAGAAGTATCCAGATGAAAACGCAAGGCTTTGAGCAAAAGGAGTCTTTCGTGACCATTTAAGGCCATTGGGGTGGTAAGTACTGATCGTAAAGAGTCCACAAGGAATCGGCTGGTAAATGAAATCTTAGAAAACAAGTCACTAAGACACACACCACTTGTCGACCCAAATTGAATGGATACAGTTCTTGTAATAATCGATGGTAATGATCCACGGTTTGAATATGGTCATAGAGTTCCTTCCATGGAATCTGTTGGATCACATGTGATAAAAGTCGTGGCATGGCAGCCTGTTTTTTTAGTCTCTTTGTTTCGGAAACAATACACGTACTTTCTAGCCAGAGATCTTCGTTCTCCCGTGGGGAATTTAAATGTTGCCTACTGTAATCGAGACGCCAGAGTTCGTTTAGAAGTTTCCTCTTCCGCTAAGTAGATTCCACGTAAAATATGTTGGTAACCCTTTAACTTGTCTTCCTCAATGCGTTTCACTAGGTGAATCTCGAAGTAACCAAAATGATCAACACGTCGATCATCGGGGGCCTGGAAGTATTGAACAAGGTCTGGCCACTGAAACAATGTCTGACGAATCAGTTCTTTTATACCATTCAGGTACCAGTGGTTAAAGATCTGGTGACGTAACGGATGCAACTGTTCTTTACGTTTGACTTGTATTTTGACCAGCTCTCGGTAAATGCGTTCTCTCAACTCCACAGGCAAAGCACGAATGTTTTCTTGTAAAGTATCCATGAATAGGTCATACTAAATTCTCTTTTGTCTGACACAAGAAATGTACCGTTTGCAAAGACATGGCTTTAATTCATTGTCGAATCTAAATCATTTAATCACTATTCTACACATTAAAATTCGTTCAGAAGTTTCCTCTTTCACTAAGTTGACATTGCGTAAAAGATGTTGGTAATTCGTTAACTCTTCCTCTGGAATTGGATCCAGTACGTTTACAATGTAGTAGATAGAATCATCCATACCAAACCAATTCCTTTTATAACCAGGGGTCGTTGATCAACGTCTGTCCAATGGAATACTTTCAACTCAATCAATCCTTGTATAGCATTCAGGTACCAGTGATTAAACATCTGGTGACGTAACGGATGCAATTGTTCTTTACGTTTGACTTGTATTTTGACCAGCTCTCGTTAAAAGTATTCTATCAACTCTACAGGCAAAGCGCGAATGTTCTCTTGTAAAGTATCCATAAACAGATTATGGTAAGTTACTTCAATGTCTCGGTCCCACTAAGGGTAAGTAATGACAATTCGGTGACCATCGAGCATGTTCTACGTAGGCCGAATCTTGTGGTTCTCAGTGGTGAAGTGACACACCGCAACTGAAGCACTTGACTTTATCTCCTTCGCCCAAGTAGAACAATCCGGCTCTGGCTAATTCTTCGGGGGTCGGTCCTCCCAGATACTTAGGCCATTTTCCTTTGAACGATTGAAGACGATTTTCAAAGTCGCAGTATTCCGACAAACGCACTGGGAACGAATATTCGTCTTTCACAGGTTCGTTTCGATGAGGGTTGGGTGACATGGACAGGAGTTTGCTCAGGGCTGGATGAGATCCGTAGGAGGGTAAACGTGAAGGTGAAAATCCACCTTTAAAATGAAACCCAGTAAAGTGTCCAAAAGGACAAGTGGCATCGCTTTCGCATCCCTCAGGTTTGGCACGCACAGCATCACTTTCCATGATAGGGGTAGTGAAAACAAAGTTCCCAGGATGCTTTACGGCATCGCTAAGGTCACAGCGTACAGCATCGTTCCCATCGCAAGGCTCACAATCGCATTCTACTTCAGAAGCGCCACAATTGAAGTGTACCTGTTTGAACTTGTATTGTGTTTCTCTGAAAGTATTCATCTTGTTCGCTTGGTCTTGGTAGTCGATCTTGCCTAGGGTCCCTTTTTATATACAGGCCAATACCGACGTGTCCGTACGGTAAGGTGAAATGATTGGGAAGTCGCACTCGCTTCTGGTACACGATTTGATAGACTTTTTCCAAGGGTCGAATGACGATGTGGTGAGTGGGTAAACGTACAATCTTGTTGGGTTGATAGGTGGTCACTTTAAAGTGTTCATCTTTTCGAGACTGCAAGGCTTCTTTCAATACCCCAAACTTCACCACTCGACTGGTACGATAATTCAGAGTCAGTCCTTTCACTTTACACTTCGTGTGCACTTCTCCTTGTTTGTCCCGGTATTCGTAGCCGTAATGTTTAGGACCGCCACTGGCGAAACTTAGAATCTTGTCGTCGGGGTGATCGTCTGTCCAGGCTCCTAAACGGTCTCCTTCAATGTCAGGGTTTTGTTGACTCGGGTGATGGATGTAAATGCAACTGTACGTGTCAAAGTACAGGACGCGTTCCCCTAACAGCTCTAAAGCTTCGTACAATTTTAAGCGAGCATGAGCTGTCACGTAAGCTGCAATGATGACATTTCCAAAGGGTTCGTCTTGTACAAAGTCTAGATATTCTTCGTAATTCACTAAAATCAAATTCTCGCGAACTACGTCCACGTGTTTCATGAATTTGGTTTCGTCGTGAATCATCTGGAAGTAGCGAGAAGGTTCTGTCAAATATTCCGTCTTGGGTAAACACGGGTGTTGTACCATTTTGCCCCACAAGCAATTTAACATCACTTTGGCAAAAGATCGCCTGCCTTCGTTTTTCTCTATGTAATCTAAAGTGATGCCTTCTTGTGCCGAGTATTTCTCTTTGAATGTCTTTTGGTCTTCGGGAGTGTGACACCAGGACGGATAGCCGCTGGCTTCTTGCTTCAGTTTCAAAAAGGCATCTACGTAGTCTGCAAAAATGCCTTTCTGCGTGGGGTCACCCTTGTGGTATTGTTGTGTCTTGGGAAAGTGACAAATTTCGTACACTTCTAACAGCTGGTATCCCATGTCCAGAGCTTTGAACAATTCTACGCTGACCCAGGTTCCCGTCAAGGCCCGTTCTTCCTGGGTGTGCTGACAAGTCTGGTCTTGGTTGCACGTTTCGGCACAAGTACGACACAAAGGAAACATCAGTTTGCCTTGGCAATGGTGAGGTAAGACGGGAGGGTACAAGTCCGTGGGAGGCAAAACTTTACAGTTGATCAGACCTTCGTATTGTCGAATGTTTTTCAGGTCCATGTGTTCCGTCAACAATTGTGGGTGCCCTGCAGGAAAGCGACAATATTTGCACACGTAGGGATACAGCGAACACACGTCCAAGTATTTGATTTCTTCTCCTTTCTCTTCGTCGGCTTGGTACAGCAAACAGGTGGCATTGGTCCTTCCTCCGTACAAACTATCCCTCGGGTTCAGCGGGTCCATGAACTGGTAACTTTCCACGAGGCGTTTAAACTCGGGATCGGTTTTCAAACGGTGATCGTACTCGTGTTCCCACAGTTCCACCACTTGGTATCCTTCTTGTTCTAACTTTAGACGTCGCTGACAAGTAGCCTGGTACATGTCTTCCATGGTTCGTTGTAAAAACTGATTTTTAGTGCCGCGGTCCGGGTAGCAGACGGGACATCCGTGAAATAAGCAACCGTTAAATTCGTACACGATCTTGGGGTTTTCTAAATCTCAGCCATCAACCGAATGCGTTCCAATGGTCTTTTCGCCCCCTCCATTGCGGGCATGCTGAATCCATTTGTCTTCCTTGTCGCACAAGTAATGTAACCAGCGTAGGGCTTTGACCGAGTATTGACGTTTGACAAAGTGGGTCGTTTGAGAACTGATGACAGCCACGGTGTTTTCAGGCATGAACCGTTGTCGGTACACTAAGGAACACGCGTTGGCAATGGTGCAAGCTTCTTTCAAAGGATCGACCCCTCCGTGTTCCATGAACAGTTCTCGAAATTTTCCACAGCAACGTCGTAAAATGTCCACGTCGGAACGACAATACTTTAACATTTCTTCCTGAAAGTCGAAAGGGTAGGAGGCGTGAGCCTGGTACCAAGCGTAGAAAGCTTCTCGTTGTTCGGTACGCATGTTGTCGGGGTCGTAGTCTTTAGCCTCAGGCAAATGGGGTAGAACGGCATGTTGATTGGCTTCCGTATTGAAAAAGTGTGGAAAGCACCCTTTAGCCATTTCTGTCATTCCAAACGTTTTAGGCATTCGACTCAAAGGCATGGCCAAATAGCTCATCGAATCTTTAAACTGCACTTGTCCCACTTGCATGAAAATGATTTTGGCTCCGTTCAAAGTGACTTTAGGACGTTCGGTTCCATGTTCCGTATAGTATCTAAGAAGAAACTGTCCATCGTATCCGGAGAAATTGTGAGCCAATCACTGTGGCATGACGATGACAGTCTCGGTAACTTTCGATGTCCTCTTGGCTCCACGTCTTTTCGATGGGGTCTAAGACCCATCGAGCGAAATCGGCTATAGTGTTCGGTCCGCGAAAGATTTTTTCACGCCCTCCAGGAATCTTACTGCAGTGAGGGCAATGACTGAAGATAGGTTCTTGAATGCACTTTTCGCACGCTCGATGAGCCACGCAGAAATTAGGAATGTGAATGCCGGTCTCTTGCATGCATTCGAAATCGAAAAAGATGAAATTGCCTTTCTTCTTGTGACCATCGTCCTTCTCTGGTTGGGGTTGGTATTTCCGCACGTAGCATTGGTGTTCCATGTCCACGATGTGGTGACAAATGTGACATTTTTTCTTTCCTCGACATACGTGTACCTTGGCACTGTTGGTACGTATGCCTTGTCTACACGTAGGGCACAATCTCAGGAGTTGACAAGCACATTTCTGCTGTGAACCTTGCGTTTTCAGATGGTGTTGGTAACAGGCAGGGCTGACAAACGTGCGCAGACAAGTTGAACAATGCACTGGTTCTTGTCCTTCGCTCAGACAGAGTGGAGAGGCCAAACATCCTGAGCATTTGGATCCGCAATGCTTGTGTTGCTCTCGATTATTATAACCATAGTCACATTTCTCACAGTAATAAACATATCCTAGGAATCCTGTGATACTGGTAATGGTATCGAAATGGTCATCGTGATGATAAAGGTGAATGTATTTTCCATCCTTAAATTCTTTCCCTCGAAACAACAGAGGCCCACGCACTTCTTGAGGGTGCACTTTCACGGTGCAGCGTGGAGCTAGGACGTCTTGCAAGTTTTGCAGCTCAGGAATGCCACAGGGTGTGTCTTTGGACAGACCAGCTTGTTGCAACAGGAGTTCTGCTTCGTTTCGTTGTTTGGCTCGGTCGGATTGTTGAATAGTTTTCCAGGTTCTTTTCCATTCTACCGTGTCGTTCTTGTTGGCATAGGTTCGTCCCACAACAATGGCTCAGGCTAAACACATCTGGTCTTGAGAATTGTGAATTTGGACGAGACTCTTTTTGGTGTTGCGAAGGTCGTTCACCAATAACACCTTATTGCGTTGTCCGGTCCCTTGAAGAGGAGAGACGTGGGCCATTTTGAGTGTGGCTTTACCATCGGTGATGTCAAACTGGTCATTGGATTGTTGTACGTGTTGAATCTTGTCCATGACTTTGGAAGCGGTCAATTCTGCAGGGCTGCTAAACTCGATCCAAACAAGGGATTTCAAGCCGTCGTGTTGTATGGAAAGTCTCAAGCGATCGTCTTCTTTGGGTTGACATTGTCGCTTGAGTGTGGTGAGCAAAGAATCCCACACCCCAGTGATGAACCCTTCTGCTTTCTCTAACGGTACTTCGGACTTGAACTCTTTAAACTTCACCGTGTATTTGTAAGCCGTGGTTCTAAATTTTCTAGAGGAGCGCTTTTCGGTGTCTCGAATGAAATAGTATTTGTCAGGGTTAACTAAGGGCGGTGAACTTTGTTTAGAGGGTTTGGATTCTGGTTCACTCATGTCCTCTTCAAAATCACTGGCATGAATTTGTGCCAAGACTTCAGCTCTGGTACGAGGCGATGGATCACGTTTCTGCCTTTTACTTTCTTCTTCTTTCTTCTCATATGAATTGGATCGTTTCATCTTGAGTGAAAAACGTCAAATGAGTAAAGTTTAAACACCATGGGCTACCTTATAGTCATGGCAGACCAGCGTATATAAAGGGTGTGTGTCTTGTCCTTTCATTATTCATTTCACTCTCTAACCGAGCACAACGATGGAAGAGACTACCCAAATCGAACGTTTCATCAAAGTTTTGCGATGGGTCATTAGAAAATTTTCTTCAGACCAGGCTTCGGACTACTCTCTTTCCTTGCGAGATAAAAGTGAAGATACTTGCTATATCTGTCAGAAGAAAGGGCATTGGTCTTCAGAGTGTCCAGACCGTCAAAAAAGAAAAAAATGGGTTAGAAAAGACAAAAGTCAAGATACCTGTTATCATTGTCAAGAAAAAGGACACTGGTCTCCAGATTGCCCAAAAAAGAAACAAGCGGAGTCAGAAGAAGAGAGGGTTTCTTTAGAGAAAGAAGAGGAAGAAGAAGAGGAGAAAGAAAGTAGAGAGGTAAAGAAAAGAAACAGGAGAAGAAAAGAAGAAGGGAAGAAAGTGAGGAGGAAGAAGAGGAAAAGCCTGTGAATGTGAAGAAATTTAGAAAATAGAGAGAGTAAATAATGACACAGAAGAAGTCTATGAACCTTTTAGAGTGTTTTGTTGTGAATTGTGAATTAAATTGTAAATATTTATAAAAGAAGAAATTAATTATGAAAGGTAAGTGTCTTTGGATTTTTGATTTTAAAATAAGAACCTACACTCACGCACTCATACACAGACACGTACTATAGGGGTAAAATGGGTTGTTTTTTGAGTTATTGGCAATTGAAATTGTATCTCCTTTCGAGAGACTTGGGTGACCCTGAAAAGGGCCTTTTTTTTGGTGTAGGGGTGAGTTTAAGCAATCAACTTTAACTGCCTTAAGCCTTTGCCACGGCCGAGGCCTACTTCTGATGATGATGATGATTTGGTTCAAATCACTAAAGGTGGTACGGTAGGCTTAGTCACAGGGTTGGAGTGTTTAGCTCGGGAAGGTCGTATTCTCTTCGGTCGTGATAAAGAAGTCTGATACATTTGTTTCAGACATCTTAACTCCGCTAAAATGTCCAACAGTACCGTGACGGTTTGACTTTCACTCTCTTGTTTCTTTGCTGCTACTTCTTCTTGTTGTTGTTTTTTTCTTACCTCTTCTTCTTCTTGCTGCTGTTGCTGTAGAAGAAAAGCTTGTTCTGCTTCCTTTTGCTGCTGTATAAATTTCTCCAATTCTTCTTTCTGTCTCTGTCTAAAATTCTCCACGTGTGGTAATGAAGGAGAAGGTGACGAAGGTTCTGGAACAAATTCTTGCGAGGTAAGAAAATCCACAAAATCCCAATTCACCTCTTCTGAAGGTAAGTCAGGGTTCCCTTGTGTAGTCTCCACGGCTGGTGCACCCCAATTGATCGTTTTCTGAGTTTCCGTCATGTTGAAAAACTGTCGCATGGATTGACTGCACACAGGCGATAGCGAATCTATATAGACTACGTGACGTCACAGACTGCTCTCTTCGGATTGGATGTGGGCTGACTGAATTTTGTAATGCGTGTTTGGATTGGTCAACAAACTCAATCCGTTTCAATCCTTTCTGTCCCTATAAATAAGCGCAGTTCACTGCATTGATTCACCTGTTCTCGGAGCCTCAAGATGTGGACCGACGTTCAAATTTCAACCCTTGTGTCAACAATGATGTTCAGGACGGACATACCCATGTATGTCCGACCCAAGTGGACCGTTGTCCATAGGACCACCACCAGCCTATGGATACGTAGGATTTACGTGGAGAGGCAAGGATGGCTCAAAAGAGTGCTAGTTTATGGACCTACACTGAGACAAAGTTTAAGGGGAAGAAGATGTCGCAGATGCCCTTTATGTTAAGGGCATATTAACATAAACCCAAAGGCCCTTTTCAGGGCCACTCCAATTTCTCGAAAAGAGATCAACTTTCAATTGCCAACCCTATTTTTTTATTGTATTTTTTTTTTATAAAAAAAAACATAAATCCCATGTTCAATTTCCCTTGACGCTAGAGTGACCTTAGACTTTTTTCCCCTGTTCAATTTCCTTTGACGCTAGAGTGACCCAAGACTTTTTCCCATGTTCAATTCCCCTTGACGCTAGAGTGACCCACGATTTTTCCCATGTTAAATTTCCCTTGACGCTAGAGTGACCCAAGGGGTTCTGTAATGCTAATTCCCCTTGACGCTAGGGTGACCCCATTCACTACTTATGGCTGTGTCATTTAATCGTAGTGATTCTAAGTGCAACATAAAACAATGTTTCTCTCTCCATTCTCCTTTTTGACATGTGAAGCTAATGAAAAGGAACTGCGATCAATCTTTGCTTAGTACATGTTTGATTGCACTGGTAATACTTTACTGCACTTATCGTCTATAATGGCCTTCGCGGCTCTACACTCATCTTTTCGGCGATCTTTAATATAATTCCTTGGTACATACGTCACGGATGATTCCAACAATTACACGTAGACCCAAGTTTTTATGATTCTTATCGCTAAATGAGTATTTTGGGGAATTTTTAGCAGATAGTCTTATAGTTTCTAACATCCTATCCCTCAAGTTATGTTCAGTACGAAAGGATATGAATTTATGCAGTATATCTACCACGCACATACATGTCAACAATTATAGGTTGCTGCATTTGTATGGGAAAATATGAACGAGTTTTGGGATGGAATACTGCACGACCTTGGGAGTGCAGTATATCCTTCCGACAAAACGAGATTTTTTATTCTCCCTAAGGTTCAATTATTTAAACAAAATACACTACATGAAACAATGTAAATGAACGAATGCTGTATTCAAAACTAAATACACGCAGATTTGCCATTACACAATAACATCATTATTAATGCGCACATAACTCCGCCCAGATAAATTTGAACTTAGTCGCGCGCTCGACATAACTTTCGAAAGAAAATGGCATGTATAGTTAAAATTGAAATTTGCAGTCATATTGTGAATGAATGTACATTGCAACAACTTTTCCGTTTGATCTGGAATGAATATATTTTGGTATTTTGTTTCGATTCGACGATAGTTTGTGATTTTGGACTGGATTCATCTGTGCCATTTATACATGAAATACATCGGATTGAAGTGGCGCGGGAGAATCGTGTTTACATCAGGTAAATGTGTTTCTGTTTCTGTCATTGAATGTTTGAAATCATAATGTGGGAAAAATATGAACTACTTCAATTGCAATTATCAAAAACACGTTAATGCTTATTTCATTTTGAGTGCAGGAAGGAGGATGCAATTGCACTTATCATCGAAATTACAGCACAACTGCCATTCTTATTGCAAGCTAAAGAAGAGAGTATATGAGAGTATAACGACCACTTTGTTTCAACACCAGTTGAAGGGCTGGCACTAACTCACTGCTCGATTTAGAAGTCCATGGCACGAACAAGGCAAATTTAGAAAAGATGTCGATGACACAAAACAAATATTTGTAGCCACGATTGTATGAGGCCAAACTAGTGACATCAGCTAAATCGGCTTGCCATAGATGATCGATGCCCTCCACTTGGGTACGACGTCTGGAAAATTTTCGTCGAATGGGTTTGTGTAAACTGTAAGTGGCTTGTTCTTGTAACCAACGTTGTACTTGAGCTAAACGGTTATTCTTGAGTCGAGGTTTGTCAGCACGATACAATTTCTGAACTCCTCCATAACCTGTAGGATGGGATGGATCGTAGTAAATGTTGGTTAACACCTGCTTCATATTTTAATAATTTACCCACTGTGAAGTTCTATGTGACTCCCTGTTATGCGTTGGGGTGGGGTGCTCCCAATATTTATTTGAATTACTGTGGAATTCTCACCCTGGCTCGTTTTTGTAGGAAGTGAAATTAGTGATAGAGAGAGGTAAAGCTCCGAGCCCCCAGTCAGCAATACCGACAATTAAATTATTAATAACACAAAGGTGAAATCCAAAAGAATAACAATTTAATACAAATTAAACTATATTAATTTCTCAACCAATCTTCTTCCTCTCGACCATGTGACAACCTATTTCATCACGTGGTTATAGTGTGAGATGGCTTTCCCCTGTACTTGGGTTCTACTCATCTGTGTTTACTACGTCAATTGCTTTCCTCCTTCCGACGTTCTCCGATTCTTCCTGTCCTCTTCCCCTTTTGTCTTCTTTTCTCCTCCTCCTTTTCTTTCTCTTTTTCTCCTTCAACGAGGCTTGTTCTCCGCCTACTTCTATTCTCTATTTCTCCTTCAACGAAGCTTGTTCTCCGCCTACTTCTATCCTGTCTCTCTGAGACTCGGGACTTGACTACTCTGTCCCCAAAAGCTTCCAACGAAAAACACAAGGACGTTAGCATTTGTGTTAGCCATCTCGCTCACACTAAATCAACAATCAATCAATCATCAGATCAAGGTTATCTACATCTTTGGTCACGCATTCGTGCACATCGAAAAACACACACGTTCTTATAGAAACAACGATGCAATAAGAGCGGTATCATACTTATCTTACAGAAATCACTAAATTGCGTCACATCAATATATATATATATATATATATATATATATATATATATGTATGTATGTATATATATATATATATATATATATATATATATATATATATATATATATATATATATATATATATATATATATATATATATATATATATATATATATGTATGTATGTATGTATATATATATATATATATATATATATATATATATATATATATATATATATATATATATATATATATATATATATATATTCTTAATCTCATTATTCTCAACAATATCACAATAATCCGACGCATTTCTGTACACTACTCCCCCATAAGTGTACACAAATATTCAAATATTCATATTATTTAAATTTACACACTGCAACTATTTCCAAAGTTACAATTTAATTCAACAATTGCAAAATCTAGAATATCACATGAATAAATACACTAGTGTACTATGAAGTAACTAAATAGCGTATTACAATATCAATTCTGACGAGCGAGCAATCTACATAATCATAGCTCATTTCTCAAGTACGCATGTAAATTAAACAATCAAAGGGTAATTCTACGTCCTAACGATTCTAGTAAGTAGATATACATACTGCACTTAATTACAATTACAATGCCGTAACATTCTGCAACAATCGAGCAAATAACTCACTGACCTTTACGAAGCTTTCTGTCCTTAGAATGTACTAAGAGTTTTCCCACCAAATCACGAGTGGCTCCCTCGGAGTGAGTATATTCTGCTTTACCAGTACGACGGCTTACAAATCACTAATTCGTTATCAGTCTGAATGACTGTTAAGTTCTGGTTCGAATTGATGGCCCCACCCTTCCTCAGTTCTGATTGGATATCAATTCTACCCCCAGTCTATCCAGATTAACAGACGAGCCTCAGGCCATCTGTCAAAGCGGGAAGATGTACAATAGCGTTGAGGGTCCTTTGTTCTTAGAACAAAGCTTCTAACATCTATATGCGAGTGTTAACACCTAGCGAGGCGACTTTTGTACAAACAAAAATCGCCATAACAGTGCAGGGTCGACATACTCATTGCGCTAACCCATTCCTTTGTTCCTGACTTACGTAATCGCGGGCAGGCAAACGTGACACCCACTCTTCTCTGATGCTATTTGGATGGGGCGAGATGGTGGTTTGGAAACAGCATTACATGGCCGATGTGACATGGGAGGAGAAGTCGAAGGTAGTGGCGGTGGTGGAGTTGGTAAGGGGATGGATTTGGTCTTCTTTTTCACTTCTATGTTTCCTTTCTTTCTTTTTAACATACGTCGGAAGCGGAGTGGACATCATCTTTCAAACCAAATGTTTCAGTTTTTCTCGTTGAGGAGTGGAGAAGGGGCCAAGAAAGACTCTAGTACCTCTTCTTCCTGAGACATTCGTGACGCTATGCCTGTCTTGACCGCTGAGGTGGTAGTGGTGATGATGATGGTGATGGACTTTTCATCAAAGCCTTAAAATCTTTCAGAGTGGGCAGAGCTGTTTCGTCTAAAGATTTCTGGTGAAATAGTTGTAGTCGTTGAAAGAGGTGACCGTACTTTTGCGATTTTTCTGTTTCGGTCAAATCGCTGCGGTCCATCAACGATTGTAATTCGTGTTGTAACTGGGGAATCACGGTCAAATGAGGATTGGAGGCAAATGCGTGGTCTGTTGCACTTGTCAACAATGATATTGTATCCATCGTTTGTAAGGCACTAAAGTCAGTTTTCGTCTTTCCATCGATTTCAGTGGTCACGTCTGAGGTTTTTGGACCCAAAAGTCCCCTTTTATCTACTTCTTCCTTTTTATATTGCTCCTATGAATCGTCCCAGCATTGTTCCCAATCCTCGTTTCAGCATGGGTCCTAACAACAAGGGCAAAATTCCTCCACGTTGTACCAACATCTTTTTCTTTTGTTCAATGGGTCTCTAATTTTGAACGATTTGACGACGAACGTGATGATGTTTGGCTAAGCATTTTTTTTACTGGTGTTTAGACAAAGGTATCATGCCTTTCAAGACGTTCAAATAATATTGGCACACGGTATCGATAAAGTCTTTGGAGGTTGTTTGAATTAGTTTGTTTTTCTTTATGGACAGGCTCTGGACAGGACGGACAACATGTCCCCATATTTGACGAAACGAGGAGGCAGTCCTTTCCTTTTCGTTTCTTTGGAGTCAGAAGAGGGATGGCTTCTGGGGTGATGGTGAGATCTTTGGGTGTTCAGAGCCACAAATACACTGATTCCCAGTTTTTGCCTCAGGTCTTTTTTTATACTGGGACGCGACGCCATTGATTATCTTTACGTCGTACCAACTTGATTACAGGTATCACTCTGTAACATTCCCGATCTCTCTTGGACTTTGAATTTGTGAGCAGGAACTTTGTGAGCAGCTGCCACTGCAGCTAAAGAGGAAGAGGGTGTCACCGCTGGAGGAGGAGTTCTTGGAGACGTGGGTTTCCATTGTTTCATCAACTGAGGAAGAACGGGTGTGAAATTGGACTTGGCTGACATCACGAGCAACGAAGAAGTGGAAGAATCTGAGGCTACTGGAGACGCGGACACCGTCGCTGCAGTTGGCGGTTTGCAAATGTAAGGTTGCGTCCTGGCCTTAGTGTCTCTCTTGTGGGTAGAAGCTGCTTGCTGGGGGCTTATCTTCTTCTGTGGGCTTTACTTTGTTGGAAAATTGGGCAATATAAATGACACTGGCATTACGATGATGCCCTTTGCGCGTAAACTACAGTTTAATTTCTTCTTCGTCTTCTTCTAACATTTCGTCGAAGATGACCAGATGGGTTTGACTGGGGTCAGACACGATTCCGTCGTCTTCGTTAGGAATGCCTTCCACAAACACGATGGAAACGCCTTGACTTTCTCGCAAGAGGCTGTACGCCAATTACCACTTTTTGTAACACCACACGATTCGTTGAGTTGAACGATCGATCAAATAATGTTTATGTTCGATCAAACGTTTGACAAATTCGGTTTTTCCTGAACCGCTAGTCCAGCAATTAACATGTTAAAGGGATGGCGAACATACAAGGCCTTCTAACTGAAGCGATCTAAGTGTTCGTTAATGACTTTGAAAGTGGAGGAAGAGGGAGCAGAGACAGTAGAGGTAACCATAGTGCATGGAATGTCAATTTTGACACGAAGACAGACAAGACAAGAGTTTTGTACTTTTTCAGGGCAAGTGTTTTGCAAGTTAAAATGGAACATCACGAAAGACAAAAACACATAAAATCCAAACGGTTAAGTACAGCAATACAATACACATCAAAACGATCAAAGTGATATATAAACAAGTGATTGTACAACATGATTTAAAGTCTATACATTGGGTACAGTCACACAGGTGTCCTCCCGGAATGATCTTTTGGGAATGCCTATGACAGTCCTGTCCTGAATGGAGTGGTTGTCCTTGGCGACAGGTTCTTCTTATAGCACTGTGACTAGCACAGGTTTAAAAGTTGCTTTATTCACTGGATGTTTGAACTGAGGATCACAACTCTTGGGCATAATTGTCCACTTCTTTAGTCCATGCCTCGAAACCCCAATTTGTCCAGTCCTGTACATCTGTCCAGTGAGGGTGTACGTCACAAGCTATACAAAAATTGTCATACGCATCTTCTGCACCTAAAAGTTGACGAATCTTTTTCCCCCGTAGAGGTCGAGAAGTATCAAGATGAAAACGCAAGGCTTTTAAAACTAGTTTCTCGTGCTCATTTAAAGGGGCTACTTTTATGCTTTATTTGGTGGCAAGTACTGTTCTTAAAGAGTCCACAAGGAATCGGCTGATACGCGAAATATCAGAAAGCATGTCACTAAGACACACACCATACGTCGACCCTAATTCAATGGAGAAAGTTTTTGTAATAAGTGTCGGTAATCCTCCACTGTTTGAAAACTATCATTGATTTCCTTCCACTGAGTCTGTTGTATCACTTCTGATAAAGAGCGTGGCATGGTAGCCCGTTTTTATACCTTTTTTTGTCGGAGGCAATAAGTGTACTTTCTGCACAGAGATGAAACCGACAATATTTGCACACGTATGGATACAGCGAACATACGTCCAAGTATTTGATTTCTTCTCCTTTCTCCTCGTCAGCGTGGTGTAGCAAACTGTCCCGTGAGTTCAAAGGGTCCACCAAATTGTAACTTTCCTCGACGTGCTTAAACTCAGGATCGGTTTGGCCATTTCTGTCATTCCAAAGCATTCGACTCAATTGCATGGCCAAGTAACTCATCGAATCTTTAAACTGTACTTGTCCCAATTGCATGGAAATGATTTTTGCTCCGTTCAAAGTCACTTTAGGACGTTCGGTACTTGGTTGCTTATGGTATCTCAAAAGAAACTGGCCATCGTATCCCTAGAAACTGTTTAGTCATTACCTTGGCATAGTCAGAACAATGACTAAAGATAGGCTCTTGGATGCACTTTTCATACGCTCGATGAGGCACACAAAAATTAGATATGTGAATGCCGGTCTCTTGCATGAATTTGAAATCGACAACGATGAAATTCCCTTTCTTCTGGACATCGTCTTCCTCTTGGTGTTTGGAATGGTATTTTCGAATGTAGCATTCGATTTGGTGACAAATGTGACATCGTTTCTTCCCTGAACAATACGTGAGCACTGGCATTGTTGGTACGTATGACTTGCCCACAAGTAGGGCACAATCTCATGAGTTGACAGGCACTTTTCTGCTGTGAGCCTTGCGTATTTAGATGTTGTTGGTAACAGGCAGGGCTAACAAAAGTGCGCTGACAAGCAGGGCAATGCACTCGTTCTTGTCCTTTGTCGAGACAGGGTTATGGGGCCGAAAATTCCTCACATTTCTTTCCACAATGCTTGTGTTGCTCTAGGTTTTTATAGGTATAGTCACATTTCTCGCAATAATATCCATATCCCAGTAATGCAGTGATACTGGCAATAGCATGATGATAGACGTGAATGTATTTTCCGTCTTTTAAAATCTTTGCGTCGAAACAACAGAGGTCCGCGTACTTCTTGAGGGCGTATTTTCAAGGTGTAGCGTGGAGGTATGACGTTTTGCAATTTTTGCATTTCAGGAATGCCACAGCTTGTGTCTTTGGATAGCCCTGCTTGCTGAAACAGGAGTTCTTCTTCTCGTTGTTGTTTGGCTCGGTTCGATTTTTTAATTGTTTGCCAAGCTCTTTACCATTCTACCGTGTCGTTCTTGTCGTCCCACCAGGATGGTACGGGCTAAACGGATCCGATCTTGAGGATTGTTAATTTGAACAAGGCTACGCTTGATGCTAGGAAGGTTGTCCACCAGTAACACCTTTTTGCGTTGTCCGGTCCCTTGGGAAGAGAAACGTGGATCATGAAAAGTGTGGCTCTTCCATCGGCGATGTGAAACTTGTCGTTGGGGTGTTGCACGTGTTGAATTTTGTCGATGACTTTTGACGGTGACAGTTCTGATGCACTGCTAAACTCGATACAAACGGGGGACTTGAAACTGTCGTGATGAATGGAAAGTCTCAGGCGATCGTCTTTTTCACATTGCAGTTTCTTTGTGGCTAGCAAAGAATTCCATACCTCGGTGATGAACTCCTCTGCTGTTTCCAACGGTACTTCGGACTTGAAATCTATCAACCTCACCGTGTACGTGTAAGCCGTGGTTCTGAAGTTTTTGAGAACAGCGCATTTCTGTCTTTCGAATGTGGTAGTATTTTTTAGGAGGGTTTACTGGTGGAGGTGAACTTTGGTTAGGTGTACTATCTCCGGGTCTGAATTCTGGCTCACTCATGTCATCTTCAAAATCACTGCTATGAATTTGTGCCAAGACTTCGGCTACTGTGCGAGGCAATAAATCACGTTTCTGCCTCTAACCTTCTTTTCCTTTCTCCACGACATGATGCGATCGTTTCATCTTGACTGCAAAAGTCAAATGACTACATGAACGCCATGATATATTCATGTCAGACTAGGGTCTTCCTTATATAAGGGCCAGTGTCTTCCCTCCTAATATTTATTTCACTTTCAAACCGACAAGAACGATCGAAGACCCCACACAGATCGAACTTCTGATCAGAGCTTTGTGAGGTGTCATAGAAAGTTGTCTTCAGACAATTCGACGGACAACTCCCCTCCTTCGAGATAAAAGTCATGATACTTGCTATATCTGTAATAAGAAAGGGCATTGGGCGACAGAGTATCTAGACCGTCAAAAAAAGGCAGGACCGGTGCCAGAAGAGACAAGGATCAAGATACCTGCTATCATTTCTTTAGAATGCCCTAAGAAACAGCAGGATCAAGAGGAAGAGAGGGGTTCCGAACAGGAAGAAGAGGTACCCTATCCAAAGAACGAAACCAGACACATCCAGAAAGAGACAAAAAAGAGAAAAAAGTAGACGAAGATAAAATTAGGAAGAAGATGAGGAAAAACGTGTCAAAGTAAAGAAATAACAAAAATAACAATGAGTGAAGAAAGACACAGAAGAAGTCTATGAACGTTTTAAAAGGTTGTGTTGTGAATTGGATACTAAGGTTTGTAATAGAATAGACCAGACAGAAAATGTAAGTGTGAATGTGCAAAAACTTTAGTCCACGGCAATTCAAATGCGAAAGGTCCAATTCCACTCAATTGATAATATAAGCTAATTCTGAGGCGTTAATTACTTTGAAGTAGTATAATTGTTTAGGCATGGACTGTGCCGACTTATAAAAAGAAAATAAAAATGTTTGGACTCGTTACTAAAATAATTTATTTTCAGTTCTACCACACTTATTATTCAACATGCCGTTAGTGTGACGAGCATCCATTTACATATTATACAATATAATATACCATCATCAATCACACTGTTGGAGTGAACAATACACACTTTGCCATGAAAACGTACAGTCACCAACAAAATGTAATCTACTATCCATTACACATACTATAATACTAATACGCTGGTGGAATGATTGATAACCTAGTAACATATTATCTTACATCCACAATACACCACCAGGAATCATTTTCAGTTGGCAATACCCAATGTTCAACTATCTAGCGCTCATACAATATCGTCAACACGTTGTTGGATAAGGCGACCAACGCGCATGTACTGACCGCACAATGTATGATGATTAAAAAGAAGTATAAAATAGAATTTAAACTCCTTTTAAGTAACATTAACTTCCCTATCCCTCAATGACATCCATATTCTTTCCTTATAAACAACTGCGTTTTGATGGTATAATGTGGGTACTGCATTGTGGATCATTGAATACTGATCAATCCAAAAACGTGTCGAAGGTACGGTGTCGGTCTTGGATAGTAGATAGCCGTGATATTTGTAACTCAAACAGAATGCTTGTGAAATAGTATGGTATCGGATAGCAGATCACTGAGTATTGGTTTATGTACGAGCCTCCTAAATCCTGTAATGGGTACCTGTTACTCCAACAACATGTATATGGCACAGTGTGATTGTTGGATTATAGATAATTTGTTGTTTGTCACTCTAATGTCGTGTTGGTATTGTGTGGGTGTGGGATAGTAGATAACTGGAAATTGATGACTCTAACGACCTTTTGGATTGCATGAGTGAGTTGAGACAGAAGAAAAATATTTTAATAAAAAGTGTTTTTGGTTCAGCACATTCAAGATTACTGTAATTCATTCGGAATATTTTATAATTTTTTTAATTAAGGTAAGGCATTTATGATTATTTGAGATATAATTAAATACTGTAAGTTTCTCTTGAATTTTCATTTTGTATTGAAGAGAAATAAATTGCTTGATGATTTTACATAAATTACTGGTTTCACTTCTTTATGACACGTTTAAGACCTAGAGTCATAACAATTATAACGAGTTACACGCACATGTATATTATTTATGTTTGTTTCGAGTGATGCTACCCGTATTTTGGTACATGGGCATATACTTAATTTAGATATGAGAGAGTATAAAAACAGAAACAGCTTTCGATTTTAAAATTGCACGTTTCCTACGTGCTTTATTCCGTTCAATAAAGGTCATAAGTGATCGTGGAGAAGAAATAAAATCAATTTCACCCAGGAAAAGAACATGAAAAGATTTGGAAAATTGTTCTTCAAACAGCGTGGGATCTATGTTAAAAAAGCAAGCATATACAAATACTAGTAAAACCAAATATATAACAAAAGGACGTACAGGCATCACATTAATCTGTAATATAAGAAAAAAATACCAGCATTTGTAAGTATTTATCATCTGCATGTTTTTATGCATCTTTAAGAGTAAAGACCATGAGCACATATACATTAATCCACAGACTCCCATAAACAAACAAATAAAAACTGGTGCTAACAAAGTCATGAGTGGTAAATGCTTGCTACTCCGTGTGAAGATTGAGTGATAGACAGACAAGAGTTCTAGTTTCAAACGTAGTTATGGACAAAATGTAATGTATTTCACATTAAAAGTGGATACTTTCTTATGTTGTGTTAGCACGCTCAAATCAGTTGGGGCTTTTGTGTGTGGAAAATTAACATGTTTCTTTAAAGTTAACCACAATAAGAAAGCACGTGAATTTCTTCTGTTGAAAGTTACGCCAGCTATATATTTAAATAATGTAAACTAGATTAATTTTGCTTGAGCATATGTACAGCTACACCAGGAGAGAGAGAGAGAGAGAGAGAATTATCTGACCATTGCCATCCTTCAGCATCGCCTGGTTGCTTAACCTAAAAGCCACAAAAAGTTATAATTAATATATGTCATTTGGACACGATATTAAAACATCAGTGAAAGTAAAAATGTCCTCTACACCATGCGCGGTGTGAAAACAATCTAAGTTTTAAAATAATTTATAGACATGAATCCCCACCCCAGCGACAACTCTGTTCTAGATCGATCCATTACGACTTTAAAACTGTTTTACTGTTCCCTTTGTTAACTGCTTGGAAAGTGACGGGTGAGGGGGTGTAAAATAAATAACTATACTATTTATACTTTCACTTGGTCATTTCGCCACCCTACTTACATACCTACGTCGAAGGTTTTCGCCTTACCGTTTACAACATTTAACGATTTTTTTTAAAACGTATCAGGTACACCCGGTATCAAGTAGGAGCCATCGTCGGAATCGTACTCGGAAGCCTTGCAGGGCTTGGAATTCTGATATGCATTATCACCTGCTGCTGTTGCAATCAATGCAGAGGAGGAACAAATGGGCAAGTCCTCCAGCCTCATACAAATCCGGGTAAAAATAGTTCAATCAAATGCTTGCACAACTGTTTTCACGTTCAATGATGTTTTGTTGTGTTTGATTCTTTGTGAGCAGCAGAGAGGGTGAACAGACCACTTAAGGGAGTGGTCACCCTTGTGTTTGGACCAAAAAAAAATAGTGACCACTCATAGAGGTCAATACCACGTCTACGATTATTGTTTGTCCCAAACAGAATTGTAGACGAACCCTCTCTGCTGCTATCCATGTTGTAAAGAAATTTTAAGTTTGATGAATATTTTTCTTTTCATCTTCATCTGTTTCATCTTCATCTGTTTCATCTTTATTTGTTCTATGTTTCAAGTAATATTCAAGTTCTGATGGTGGTTTTTCTATTTTTGGATTTATGTTCTTTCTGTGTTTATAATATATCATCAAACTTCTGTATTGATCTCCGCCGCAATTTTTGCAAATCTGATATAATCCTCTAACGCCGTTGTTACATCCAACACATCTTAGTGAACCAGCATGAGGGTTTTTCTTTATAAGATAATTATGTTTTTTACAATATTCTCCACGACATTTTTTATCACATTTGTTAGTGGTTCGTTGACGCAGCCACGTACAATTGTTCATTATATGAATGATATCAGTTTAATTTAATTTAATTTTATCATCACCCCTGTTACCCAAATATTTTATCAAGACCCACACGATATCTTGTTCTTGGATCATGTAGATTTATTGTTATAAATCCATGTGGAGTAGCTTGCGCTCGTGAGAAGAAATTTTTGAATTTAATTATATCCATGTCACTACCACACCAAGTTTGATGAATATTTCTAAGTGTGTGTGTGTCTACGCCATTAAACACAACTAAAATGTTGCAGTTGTCTCTGATCACCTTCGGAATTTGTGTATATCGTTGAGTAACATAGATCACGTCTGTATTTTTATGTCTACCTCGGGAAAATATTCTGGCTGGATTTGATTGTTTATCTAGCATCACATCGTCGTATACAACTAAATTATTAATAAATCCGTCTATGGAATCTACGGATGGTGCTTCATCAATATCGGTTATAAACTCTATAACATCATTACCTTCATCCAGTAATCGTGCGTTTTCATTGAAATCTTTAAGTACATCATAACATCGTTGATCATCAGCGGATGGTGCTACTAAATACAATTTATCCCATTTCAACCATCTCATTATCAGATTAAGTAATAACTGCGTCTTACCCGATCCAGATGGTCCTATGATAATCATTCTGATGGAATTTGGTAGCGCAGGGTGGTGTTTAACTGGCTCTCGTTTTCTTGTTGCTGAGAAATCAATTATATCCATATATATTATGTCATGAATTTATATTGTTTACGCTGTAAAGTTAAAACTCCAACTACTGATTTAGCTACGGTTACAACAAAAAATAAAAAAATAGCGTATGGTGGAAAATGTTCTATATGCGGTAGAAAGAAATTTTCGTTTTTACCTAATAAGCGCGGTGGTGATATTGTTAATTTGATGTCAAAGTTTCCAGGTGCTCCATGGGCTAAATACAGCGGAGAAAAACATCTACCGGGATATAATTATTGCGGTCCTGGTACTCGACTCGATATCAGGCTTGATAATCAGGATCAACCAAAACCAGGCGAGGAACCAATAAACGCTATTGATCGAGCTTGTCATGTTCATGATGTAGCTTATAAGAGTAAAAATCTACAAGATAGGCATATTGCAGATGTGAAATTAATTCATGCATTAAATTCTATAAAAAATAGAAATATCAGAGAATCATTAGCTAATTGGTTAGTAAGATCTGCGATGAAAAGTAAATTAGCGCTAGGGGCTGGTAATTAATAATGGAATCGATTTATTATTCACCAAGAGGATACTGGAAGGGTAAAGCAGCAATTGGTAAACTCGCTGATGCAGCAGCGGTTAAACATTCTACTGCTAAAACGTGGTTGTCCAGGCAGGCAATATGGCAAATTTATCTACCACGTCCTAAAGAAATTCAATACGCGTATTTCAGTGTCAGTGTTCCTAATGAAGTTCATCAAGCTGATATTTTATTTTTACCGTATGATACTGTACGTAGAAAAACGTACAAATACGCGCTAACTGTTGTTGATGTTGCAAGTAGATATAAAGAAGCAGAACCGTTAGCGACTAAAACAGCTGCTGAAGTAGCCGATGCGTTTGAACGAATTTATCAACGATGACTCGGACCACAAGGTGGTCTGCGATGGCCACAGCTGCTACAGGTTGATCCTGGCAAGGAATTTCTTGGTCCAGTATCATCGTTGATGAAACAACATAATACCAAAATACGACGAGGGCATACTGCAATTCATCGTGATCAGGCAATTGTTGAGCGATTTAATCGAACACTCGCTGAGCGGTTATATGGATATCAATACGCGAAGGAATTGATTCAGGATACGAGATCTCGTGAATGGGTGGCAAGATTACCAAGCGTGATAGCTGCATTAAATAATGAGATTACACGAACAACCAACATGAAACCCATTAGCGCGGTCACAAAAAAAATATACCAACACAACGAAAAGATATTGAAAAACAAAAAATATTGGGTGATGTTACAGTTAGATATTTATATGAGCCCGGCGAACTTGAAGGCGGTAAAAAAAGAGCGACTGATCCTATTTGGAGTGTTACCACGCATAAGATATCCACCGTAACTAGATCCTCAGGTAGACCCGCAATCTACAGACTAGATTCGGCTGCTCCTCAACGCGGATTTGTACGTGAACAATTACAAGTAATCCCCACGGATACACAACTACCGCAAAAATCACTTCAGTGATTTCGATCACTTAACTAGCACTGGTGCCTGCACCCCGATGTCGATTACATTCAAGACAGGTCAACATGATATTTTCTCGTGTATGACCAAGATTGTTATTTTTTCTATCTACGGTAAATTGTCTTGGATCATTTTTCAGATACCGCCATGACATTATACAATTACAACTTGCACAATGATTATTCTGCTGCTGTTTTAACTCAATAATAAATTCAACATCAAGATCAAAGTCACGTTTATTTTTTTTATCAAATTGTTTGTATCCGATTAGTTTTTTTCTTATTATATCATCATCGATGATGTTAAATTTATCAACGATTTCAGGAATTATAATTCTACGTAATTGAGATATTTTTCTGACCTTCGATACCGCTAAATAAACTAAATTTGACCACTCGATGCGATCGTCTACAATCCAGACTCGTGTATCAGAAATAGTTAATCCCTGAGACGAGTGGATCGTCATGGCGTATCCCAACACCCATGGAGATTTGTCAGCGTGTAATGCATCTTCGACCACACTGATATCAACAGCGACAATATCATTTAATACGAGATTCTGTTTTCTTGACTCTATCAAGGGTCCTGGAATATCAACATTAATATTCTGTTTTCGTGTATCTGATGGTCTATAACACAACGGTACGGGTAATTCTGAGTATTTTTCTTTATGTAGTTGAAATAACTGCTGTTGTAAATCGTCTCTGATTATTTTTCTGCTTGCTACGATCAAATCGTTGGGTCTCCATAAATTTAAAAAATCGCTCATTGAGGTCTCTGAGATCACTTCACGTAATATTTCACACTGAATTTTGTTTGATTGTAATCTGATTAATTTTTTTAATTCCTTCAAATTTGCATCAAGAGCTCTATGATCATCATCTATTTCTTCGTAATAATCAACGAAATTTTTTAACCAATCATGTGGAGATGGTCCAACAAAAGGCTGCGGTTGACCATGATCGCCACACATTATTATAGCGGTATTTTTCGTCAACAACCAATCAAGAAACATTTTTAATGTATCTAATGAGACCGTGCATATCTCATCCCAAATAATTATTTTAGGTATATATTTTTCTCCCATCCGTTCAGGAGTCCATGTATCCCCGCGCCACCGAAAGAAACTATGATACGTGCACGATTGTACTTGCCGCTGTTTCATCTCACGTGCGAGTCTATGTGTGGGTGTCAGCACGATAATATCTGAATTTCTAAAAACATTAATCGCTCGAGTCGTTTTGCCGCATCCACCAGGTCCATTGAGATATACTGTCTTATATCTAGTTATTGGATCACTCAACGATGGTGCTTTCGACATTTCTGATATTTTATTACCCTTACGATAAAAATCTCTCATTGGAACATCTGCTGATTCTGCATAATTGTGTAATAGTTCCTTTTTTATTCTCCACGAACCCCATCGTTCATCATTACTTGTAAATTTCATAACAGGTTCTAAATATTTACTTGAAATATAAAATGAGTCTGTTGCGACTCTGACTGCGGTCTTGGGAAATCTATTAATCATCGATAATAAATTTATGGAAACATAAGCCAACATGGAAGATCTTAGATGAGTATATTGTGGGGAGACGTCATTTATGTAACTAACGATCGTGCCCAATTTTGTTCCGTCGGATAAATAAACACCTTCTCGATTTACAAATATATTTCTCGCTGTTGTATCAGCGATTATAAAATCGTACTCGGCATCATCTAAAATTAATCGTGCGTGATGTCTTTTATAATCATATGCACCACCTTGAGTAAATTTACCTATAATTTTTCTACCGAGATCTTTTGCGGTTTTGAGTTTATTAGAAATATCATCTTCGGAAACATCCTTAAACTCGCTAATAACTTCAGAATCTGACATGGGCAACCAAACTTTCGTCTGTGCATGATATGATATAATCGCCTCACTGACCACCAACGATGTCAGTATCATACAATCTAGCATATATCGTAACAAAACTATAGGTGCCCAACGTTTTTCACAAAAATGTCTACCAAACCAAACATAACAAATCTTGTGAATATTTTCGTTAAACTCGAATGACTCGATACGAGCAAATCCAGTCAGATCAAATTCAGGTAATGGTCCATTAATTGCCACTCGCGTCATCTCGTTTGTTGGGTCACCAAATCTTTCAAAGTACACAGAACAATCTCCGTATCCAAGAAAACTTCCCGGATAACACGCAACCATATCAACCGAAATAACATCATTGTAATTATATTTGGTATTCCATAATCCGCCATGTCCGTATTCGACGCAACTTGCGCGTACGTCCTCGAGTAAATCAAATCGTGTTGGTTTCCATGAATTTCTTTCTCTAGCAAAATGAGCCGCAACAGATGGAACGGTAAAACAATTAGTTAGTAATTTTTCAGTATTTTCCGCGTGCTTGCACTCTAAAAACATCTCCGCAAGATTTTTCATTTCGTCATGGAGGGATTCTGTTCGATATATTTCACCATTTGGTCTGACAAACTGATCAAGTTCACCTTCCTCATTACTTTTAAATAACCATACCGATACAGGATCGGTTTTACTTATTTCGTTAATAAAATCAAACATGCATCCGGAGTAAAATCTAACAGTTCGATCACGTGGAAATATTGTTACTGCGTTAGTCCATGCATGCGCGTTATGATCGATAATATTTATTGGAGCTCCTTTCGATTTATATTTCGAGTCGTACAGTACTTCTCCCGTTATTGTCGCTACGGTTATTGGAAATTTTAATAGTTTACCTAGTTCAGCAACATCTTTTATTGTAGCACCTGTATCCTTAACTGAATCAGCCCACGAGTTTATTTTTTTCACACCTTAAATCAGTTAATCCATTTCCACGCATCGCGTTTGTAAAATGTTCTATTACTCGTTCAGCTACACAATTTAACCTTGAAAATTTCATGGGTGCCAGTTTATCAACGTTGGGTTTTTTTATTTATCTCATAGATTCCATAAATAACCGCTGTTACAGGATACGCTCGCTCATAATATGGTTTGTCAATACCCGTCAGTAGACCCGGTCTGGAATTTTTACTTAATATGACAGTTTTATTATTGCCAAGGACAGGATCATATTTATCACGGATAATCCAACTACCTGTTTCTGTTAATACAATAAATTTTACTCTGAAGAAATATTTTTGATTGCCCTCGTATTCAGCGATGTAGTTAATGATAGTTGCCGCTCGTTTGTCATTCATTGTGGCGTCCGTGACAGTATTGCGTATAATCTTGAACGTTGACCATGTATGAGATGCACCATCCGTGTAAAATTCCTTCTTGGCGTCGTGAATTTTCGAGATCAGACTTTTATTTTTCGGATCAACCAGATCTCGTACTGGTAAGTCAGAAGATAATCTGTGGAGGTTGAATTTATATTTAACAGGCCTAGTTTGGGATAATCTCTCAAACTCATTCATATAATTAAAACAAATATTTAAATAAAGAAAATTATATATATACAATGTCTCAATGCAAATGGTTGATGATTGGCTCAGTAAATCGATGCAACAAATCCTGCAGAAAGGAATTTTGTTGGATGGACTCACAAAGCATACGACGAGGAAGTCTAGGACCAATACCATGTATGCGGTGTGGTATTGGAGTGCGAGGAAAAACAGGATTATGTGGAAAGTGCGGGGGGAAACGGTTCAGAGAACTTAAAAGATATTATGACAAAAAAAATAATAATAGTGAAAACGCTATAAAATCCGTGGAGGATTATCTAACTAAGTTTTCAGACAAACAATGATTTAAACAAATAATATTATTATAATGGAGCAAAATAAATTTGTCCCACATCCCACAATAACAAATTACGAATCAAATCGTAACGGAATGATTAGAAATTGCAGGTTGAAGAGACCGGTTGGTTATATTACTAATGTTGGTTATCTAATGTTCAACGCTGGAGGAAAGAAACATTATCTGTGTCATAGATTTACGTATGAGTGTCATAACGGATTGATCGAAGATGGTTTTGTTATTGACCATCTTGACGGGGATCCTCAGAACAACTCCTTATCCAACCTTCGTGTTGTCACGCAAGGCGTGAACTCTGCACGTGGTAATACTGGAAGATGTAAGACAGTTTCTAGAAGGGTAGTAAAGTCTACAAACATAGAAACCGGTGAAGAAATTACATTTCAGTCTATGAACGCGGCTGCGAAATATTTTGATATTAACTCGCGTTTGGTAAAATACGTCGCAGAAAATATAACCAAATCTACTTTCTCAAAAGTATATAAACAGAAAATCACCTTTCAATATTGTTAACTATCATCACCTCCTCGAATTATATTTAACCACCTCGAATTATATTAGTCGCTGTATGTCCCCCTTATACTACTGAATTTTTAATTATGCAAAGGGAGATTACCTTGTAATATATAGTTTTCTTCGTAAATTTCCGATTTTTATGGTCAGATTAACCATTTACGTCGTAATTAATTACTCGTAGAAGTATATTTATGGTTTCTAACTTACAAAATAGAAATTTCCCATCATACAACATAGCGAGAAACTGAGGTAACTTGACCGTTGTTATTGATCCGCACGTAGCTCTATATGCTGCATTTACAAACCATTGTTATGCACAAATCGATTTGCAGTTGATTCATACCGCACGCAGGTTTATATTTGCAGTCTGTTACGAAAAACACTGTTATATTCAGAAACCGCTGTTATAACACAGATATATTCAGAAACCGTCATTTTAATGTAGAAACTATTCCGCTGTTTTAATTCAGAAATGCTGTAGCTATATATTAACTTCCGAAACATATGTTTGTAATAAGATTTGATAGCTCAATCCGTATCGAATTGGACTGTGACGCTCGCGGTCCAGGATCGAATCCCATGACTGACAATTGGTCGGGTGGTTACGCATATTAGCGATTTTTATAATTAATTGGGGCACCGCCAGCCTCTCTCCGCTCTCAAAAACCATCCAAACCACATACCACCGGTGGTTAATACATGTTTTGTATTACCTACGGGTTGATTATCGGGGTAGGTGGTTCTATTGAGCGGAGAAAATGGCCTCATTCATTCATTTCATTCATTCATTCATTTCATTCATTCATTCATTACATTCATTCATTCATTACATTCATTTCATTCATTACATTCATTCATTCATTACATCTCATTACATATTTACTGAACCTGCTAAAAGACTCGAATAGAGGTTCATTCATAATATATGTTTGTGCCGTCCCCCCTTCTTGGGCCTCTAGACCGTTGTTTGACGGGTTAGAAGCTCTCGTAGAAGGAATATTTCATGTGCCTGGTGAACTTGATAGAATGCGATGGCAAGCTATGAGTTCTTGGCTGTACTGTCTTTCATTCATTTCATAATATATGTTTGTGCTGTCCTTGAAACATCCCGACGAACTCGCTAAACACTCGCTAGGGGTTCTCTATAGGGATAATTTTTTTATTTTAAATATATGTATGCTAAATAATGAACTACGAAAATATCAGTGATGTAATTGTTGCTATTAAAAAATTGGAAAAAGATGAAATTAATATATCTAATGAACTAAATCCTGAAAAAATAGTTTCTGATTTTGAGATTTTACAAGAACGTAAAAACCAAGGAATACACACACTATCATCTGAATATAAGCTCATGAAACGGATTCAGGCAGCTATGTTTCAGTCGCTAGCTACCGTAGAAGATAATCAGGTGAAGGAGTTCGTTCCTCTCTCTGCCGCAGTGGAAAAAATTAGATCGCTGTTATCCCGCGAGTACGAGGCAAAGAAAACGATTAGTACTCGCATAAGACAATTAAGAAAAATTATGTTAGCGAGTAACCCCGTTCAAATTAATAATTCCGATGAAGATGACTGAGATCTTTGATGGGTTAGTTGGTACTTAGATTTATGCAATTTTGATGGGTGAGTTGGTGCTCAGATTTATGCAATTTATAACTCTGATGGGTGAGTTGGTACTCAGATTTATTATTTATTTCTGAATTATTATTTTATTTCTGAATTATTATTTTATTTATTCTGAAATTGATGGGTTAGTTGGTACTCTGAATCATGCAAACCAATCAATTTTGTAATTTTGATGGGTTAGTTGGTACTCTGAATCATGCAAACCAATCAATTTTGTAATTTTGATGGGTTAGTTGGTACTTGGATTTATGTAAAATGATCAATTTCGTAATTTTGATAGGTTAGTTGGTGGTCAGATTTATTATTTATTTTATTTTTTCTGAATTATTTTATTTTTTCTGAATTATTATTTTATTTCTGAATTATTATTTATTTCTGAAATTGATGGGTTAGTTGGTACTCAGATTTATGTAAAATGATCAAATTTTCAGAAAAAAAATAAAATATTTCAACATTTGTCAGTGAAAATTGATGAATTTTCCATTATCATTCGGGTCAAACCTCAAGCGGTTCTCTAATTGATTTATCGATAAATCGTCAAAAATCAGTAAAATTAGCTCAAAAAATGAGACTTTTCATGCGATTTTTGTTAATTTTTCTGGTAGTTTTCGAAAAACATGAGGGTTTTTGACGATTTATCGATAAATCAATTAGAGAACCGCTTGAGGTTTGACCTGATGAAAAACTGTAATTTGACAAATTTTCCCTGACAAATCGACTAAAATACCCATCAAAAACACGAAATTTGTTGATTTTTCACTGAAATTCAGAAAAAAATATTTCTGATGAAATAAAATATTTCTTAATCCGCTCCTTATTTTATTCATTCTGGAATATTATTTTTTTAAGTTGATCGACTTTAATGCAGGAATGTGCCTGGCTCTGCTACAGATCTCTCTCGACGGAGTTCATTGTGTTAATAAGAAATCCTCGTTTCCGTGGCTAAATTGCTCCATGTTTTGTGAAAACGCGCGTTTTCAAGTGTATAAAAACCCTCACGTGCTGGATCTTTCTACGATTTTACATACAGATTTATTACAAGCTCTTCTCCACGTAGATCAATTAAGCGATTAAGGTGGTCTGTGAGTTTGAAATTTATTCGTGACAAATACTGATTATGTGTGCGTAGATAAACAGGATTGGTTGGTACTTGCACGATCAAATCGCCAGGGGGAACTTGTGGTGTGAACGTGTATAGGATGTATCCTTGTTGAGCCTGATTTGATTTTCCAAGATCTATTTGATAACTGCCTTCGATTACGTCACAAACTAGATTAACCGCGATCATCGATGTTATATTAACGATTCCCGGAGATACGTGTCTACCGCCGCCGAGTGGATCATTATTATGTCTGAGAACAGTTGCTGGTGGGGCTATTTTTGTCCATGCATCAAGTATTTTAGGAAAGAACTCATCAATGACATCATTGACAGATTTTCTTAACTCAGCTACACTATACCCGGGAAATTTAAAATTTGGTACATCGGCTTCTGTTAATTTATATTTATCTAACCATTTTTTTGCACCAGATCCTTCAGAAAATTTTAAACTAACCATAGCTTGAATTATTCGGTTATTAAAATATTCCATATCTGATACAAGCTGATTTAATATTTCCACACGCGTGATGATTTTTTGACGTGATGACGCTGATATGTCAAAAATATGTTCGTTAAAATATTGATTTAGTTGATCTAGTTGTTTTTTACATTCTTGATTGATTTCCTGAAAATATTCAATAATATTACTTTGACGAATACCCAAAGTAGTTGTTTCCCTGGGATTTTTAAAAGTCCATGCCTCAGTACCACCGACAAGGACAAGTAAGCTAAACAGTGATTTATTTTTTAAATTACGTAGTCGTTCCCGGTATGATGGATTAATTTCATGATATGATTGCCTATTCGTGACATAATCAGACTTTTTCGGTTCTGGTGGTGTCTGTGTTATCGGTGGTGATATTTCAGGCCATCCTAGTACGGATCTTATCGTGGACTGATAAATATCAACGACGTAATCAGGAGAGTTTATTTCAATCGTCGAGGACAGCGTCGGCTCATGAACATTAATCGATATTTTTGCTTCTTTTCCTGTTATTGATTTTATTCTACGAGCAAATTCATCATTGATTTGTTCGACCTCATAACTACCAGTTGGTATTCCAACAACAACCCAGTCAGGTGTTCCATCGGGTTTGTTTTTATCAGCAAATACAAGCGAATTATTTGCTGGTGTACCATTAAATGATCTCGATCTGATGTTTGGCCAGCTGTAATATACTCGTAATTGTGCTAGTGCAATTTCATTCGCGCGAATTGCTGTTGGAAAATTGATGTTAAATTCAGGATTAATCGAGCTTAGCGAGATCATCGTTATCTTTGGTGGAGTTGTGTTGGTCACGATCTGCTGGAGTAATTCTGTCATTATTAATACTTGTATCTTTAATACCAGCGCAATTGTATACGCTGATCATCATTGAAAACTCAAAATCGGATATAATTCCATCATTGAGACTCGCTGATAACAACGAGGATAACCTCGTGTATGCAACAGTTGCTATGTGTAATTTTATCTTGTAATCGGATAATTTTTCATTCGTGCAAGTACATATTTTTTTTTGCAACGATATTAAGCACACCTGCAATTGTCGTAGTTGCACAAACACAAATAGTCACAGCTACTGGTGCCATCATTGTTACCGCGGATAATATTATTCCGCTTCCTGCAACAACAGCGGATACCGAATAAACAACAACGTCGATGATAACTAATCGTCGTTGATACTTTTTTATTTTTACTGTATATTGTTCGACTCGATCTTTCAACGCTGCCTGCCATTCACGCGCTTGATTGTACCTAAATCCTTGAACGTCGATAGCACTCATTATATTTTATGCCGTAACCAATTGAGGTGTTTCAGCTACAAATTCCAAACACCACCAGAAGGATGTTGCGGTTAATTTCTTATCAGCTGCTTCCAGAATAAATATTTCCTCGGTTCCGTTATTTAATATAACAGATACAACCCCGGAAAACCTGTCGGTGGAATGACGCCATGGAAACGTTGTAAATATTTCAAATTTTGCAGCACTAAACACAGACAGCCTGTACACGCCAGTGACTGTTGCGGTATATTTGATAGTATTATTTTGCTGCGACCATGTTGCAAATCCCGATGATACCGTGCATACGATGTTTGTGATATGCCCGGAAGTTATTCCGGCTGGGATTTTAATCAGACTGGTTTTATTAACGATTTCAGGAATTCCCGCCACGATGTTTTGCTGTGTTTGTTTGATCGTGTCTAGGTTAGTTTTGATATCAACGAGTTTCATGTCAACGGCGTGCGGAGTGCCGAAGAATTTATCTGTGGATTCGTCGGTTTTTTGAAAATTTCTTCGAAATCTTCCAAAAGCGCCTACGTGAACATCATACTCGGCTCGCAACGTGGATAATTTACCGTCTACGGTGTCAACATAATTTTTTGTTGCAGCATCTTCACCGGATGTTGGATCTCCCAAAACTACTATTTTATTTCCGTTCATGCTAAGTTCACCTGTCATTGTGTCACCGGTATTTTTTACGCGATTAGCAGCAGCTGCCGTAATTTGATTTCTGATGGTTGTAAACGATATACTTGAATCCCTGATTTTGCCGCTGTCAGTAAACACGGGTATATTATCCGTAACTGCACCAAGTACTCGTCGAACTATATCATTCCATCTGATATTGCTCGTTTTTAGTTTACCATGTCGATCTTGAAAAATAACAACCTCATCTGGATCAACTCCAGCCAGGTTCATAATATCAGCGAGGTCATCCTTAGTCGCGTACTTCGATAGATCAACGTCGCCGGGCTTTTTCTTAACACGTGAAGAAGATCTTCCGTAAATATCAACCATTATAATAAGACCTGTTGTTTAAAACGCTTTACGCGCAACGAATCGGTTACTTGTATAATCATGCACAACTTTATGTGGCGGCCTGGATGATTTTGATATAGCGTCGAGTACATTAATTACTTCACGACCGCATATTGGCGGATCTGTCATTGTTTGTGTGGGTAGCGTTGAATACCAAACTTTGGTTCTTGCGTGAAGTGGTGCAACATGCTTGATAAATTCAACAGGCGGAGCTAACCCGTATGAATCAAAATAAACGATTCCACGTAGATCAACCGCGTATGATACCCAATGAGTACCAGGTCCGGAACGTTCGTCGAGATTAATAATACCTGTTTCGAGTTTGTTTGGTTGTTTTGGTAATTGATCTCGCATGAAAACACCTCTAAAGGCTTTTATTTTTAATCGTTTAGCGGCATCAAGTAAATCAAAATTTGATGCTGGAACGTCTAACGTGGAAGCCTCAGGCCTCTTCCCCAACGAGATCCTGGCAATCTTAAGCCGCGTCCCTTTTTTTTGTATCCTTGCCCTGTTGCTTTCTTTAGAGCCATTCCAGCAGCTGTTCCAACAGCACCTAACGCGGCTGCTTTTGCTACGGCTGGCGCGGCAGCCGCTATTAACGCTGGAATAGCCGCAAGAAGTGGAAATATACCGCCTGTTTTAATTGAGTCTTTAACCGCACCCGCAGAGAGATTGAGTTTGACGCCTGTTTTTGATTATTTAGCGTCGTTGAAATGTTTAAGCTGGCGTTCTGATAATGATAGTTTATTTTGACCACCCGTGATCTGATCACGCTTTAGTGATATTTTCATTCCGCAGTTTTTTGCTGAATTTGATTGAAGGTTTTTAATCTGACCGTGAGTCAGACTGACACTAACGTGTTGATATGGCATTTTATGATAATACTCGTGTTTTTAAATAACACGATTAAAGATTTTCCACTGGTGCATCAACGACTCTCATTCGACCACTACCACCTTCAAGCTTTAAGATGTATATCAACGACAGATTGTTTTGATAGATCAAGATGTTCCAGTGAGAAATAATAAATCGGATACAAGGTTCTGAAATCATATTGTGATATTTGCAACCCAGTATCTACATTTTGATCATGTCCCATAAATGACATCAAACGATGATATGCACGTCCTACATGATTTTGTGCATAATTTAGTTGTATATTTTCTGTTGGTTCTTGTTGTCCGTTTATCCGTAAGGAAATATTTGTGAGACCTAGTTGGTTAAATATCATATGAGAGTGAGTTTGTGAGTTTAAACGATTAGTTTCCTGAAACGCAATAAAAATATGCCGTGGTGCAGAAACACCTTGTTGTGATGCTATATGCCATGTAAACTGACCGTTAACGTTAGTTTGCATACTATCTGTGCTTGTTATCAACCATGACAACAAGGATTTACCACCTGTGTCCATGAAAGAAATCAATTTTTGTTCTTCTGCGATCGTTGGAGTCATTACCGGCATCCACAGTGAAAGTTTCGATAATATTACTTTACCAGCATCACCAACAGGTCTCCACAGAGCGTCGTTATCATTAACTTTTCTTACAAGAACAACCGTGTGTCTAGCTCCAAAAATAACCCTTTTAACATTCCTACAAAATCCAAAAATGTGCGATAGTGGAATTGTACATGAAAAACCTCTATTGTCTCCTGACAACATATTTCTACGCGTTGCAAATTCCAAGTTGAAATTTGGGTTAGCACCAAGAACCACTGGCCACACAGCAGCATCAGCGGTATCGGTATCGTTTCTTGGTCGTCTTATATTATACGGATTGCTTTCAGGGTGATCGGAGTTATCTTTCACAAACATCATTGTGGGACCTACTGATCTTGTATAATCATCAGAATATCTTGCTAGACCAATTATTGTTGTAGCAAGGTCTACATCTTTCTCAATCGATTCAATATTTTTTCCATCAATCATATACGTGGCACTATCAAATAATGCCATGATCCCGTTGTTGACAAAACCAACTTTTACTGCATCTGCGTAATTAGTATCATCCGTTTTTATAATTGTACCTTCTACCTCAATAAAGGCCTCAGCGGGTAAAAAGTATCTACTTGTGTCATGAACTTGTAGTTCAATTCTTCCACGTTGATCTGGTACTCGTGCGTCATAAGAAAAAACTGATAATCACGTACCGATTCATCTTTAAGGACAGGTGCTTCCATGTCAAATGCTGTGTCGGATACGCGCTTGAACATTTTATTATAATTATTTCGTCTAACACGTTGATTACCGCGTTCGGAAAATTCCACCTCGGGAAGTTCCACTTCCGGATATCAAACTTGAGATATTATTTCCCGATTCACCGAGTCCCTGATCTGCTAACGCTGCTAGTTTTTGATTTGCAGCTTGATTTATTATTTTACTTACGTCTGCGGGCATAATATCAGTACTTGCCAGTTTCACTGGTGGTTGTCGTTTTCGTCGCAATAATCGTGCTAGTCTATCTTTGATCGCCGAGAACGCCTTACCAGCAACATTGACAATTGCTCCAGGAGCTTTTTCACGAACAATATCGATAGCTTTCATCGATAATTGTTTTGCAATAGGTGCTGCTTTTGGAGCTATCCTTGTGAATAATCCCCGAATGACATCACCAAGTCCATCTCCGTAAATAACCCTATAGATTGGTAATCGTGAGTTTACCGCTCTGACCTGTACGGATTTACGATGATTATTATATATGATCATCTTATTTTATTTACTATTTATCTAATCGCGGTGACTAATCATCAACGAGCTCATCAATAAGTTCTCGGTAAACGCCGATATCCATGATACCACCTTGAAATAGTCGCCGGCAAATATCAGCTGCTTCATTGGTTATTTCTGTTGAGTTATTTCCTGCACGTTTCCCCCCTATAAGAACCTCTAACCGTGAGACGTCATTGAGGATATTATCAGGACAAACAAAATTATTTTCTCCTGATGCAGTCAAAAAACCACTTCCTACAGCGCCAGGAGGATCATCGTCAGGATCTCTTTCTTCTGTTGTCTCTGTGTCTTTAGATAAGAATCTTTTTGCTTTTTTAAGATACTTCTTTTTAAGTTTCGGCAAAGAAGACTGTTGTTGTTCTATCTGTTGCGGAGGTGGAGAAGACTGTTGTTGTTCTATCTGTTGCAGAGGTGGAGGAAGTTGATACTGAGAGAGTTGTTCTTGTTTTAGTTGTTTCATTCTCTCTTTATAAAGTCTTTTTACTTCTTCATGAAGACTTTCGTATTCTGGACCTCTAGCTTGTTTTTTGTTGTAATATACGCGATATATCCATTTAATAAAATTATCATCATTTACTTT
This sequence comes from Sinohyriopsis cumingii, assembly GCA_028554795.2. Taxonomy (NCBI): domain Eukaryota; kingdom Metazoa; phylum Mollusca; class Bivalvia; order Unionida; family Unionidae; genus Sinohyriopsis; species Sinohyriopsis cumingii. Next base: position 88,976,603 of record CM068834.1, on the reverse strand, counting down.
TTCATGACGTGGTTTTAAAATACTAGATTTATTAAATATACCAAATAATATCATTTCAGGTAATTTTTCTTTTTCAGTATTTCTAATATCTTCAACAATTCCTTCGTTAAATCTTGCAATCAATTCTAAGTTTTCTCCTACTGGTTTGGATTCAGATGCATGTTTTTTTCTCACGTCGGCGACTTCAGTACGAAGTTTTCCAATACCTTCAAGTATTTCTTCACCGACAGGTGGAGGTTGAGCTGCAGCTATATCAGTTGGAAGATCTCGTAAAATCTTTTTTGTCTGTTTAGTTCTTCTTGCTATTTTTTCAGTCTGCGCCGCAGTTTGTTTTGATACCGGAAGAAGATCTTCTTTGATGACTGTTGTAACTTTTTCAGTAGCTGCAGTGACGGGCTTAAACAGTTTTTTAGTTTCTTCTTCGTACTCAACTTGAGCTTCTTGCTGCGCTTGTAGATTTTTTCTAAATGAATCTCTAACAGGAAGAAATTTTTTAATTGCTTCTAATCGTTCTCGAGCTATCCTTGCAGTATGAGATTCCGGATGTACCATTTTATTATAACATAATGATTTAATTATTATAACAGCAGAAGGGGTGATGATTAAATTAAACTGATATCATTCATATAATGAACAATTGTACGTGGCTGCGTCAAGGAACCACTAACAAATGTGATAAAAATGTCGTGGAGAATATTGTAAAAAACATAATTATCTTATAAAGAAAAACCCTCATGCTGGTTCACGAAGATGTGTTGGATGTAACAACGGCGTTAGAGGATTATATCAGATTTGCAAAAATTGCGGCGGAGATCGATACAGAAGTTTGATGATATATTATAAACACAGAAAGAACATAAATCCAAAAATAGAAAAACCACCATCAGAACTTGAATATTACTTGAAACATAGAACAAATAAAGATGAAACAGATGAAGATGAAACAGATGAAGATGAAAAGAAAAATATTCATCAAACTTAAAATTTCTTCACAACATGGATAGCAGCAGAGAGGGTTCGTCTACAATTCTGTTTGGGACAAACAATAATCGTAGACGTGGTATTGACCTCTATGAGTGGTCACTATTTTTTTTGGTCCAAACACAAGGGTGACCACTCCCTTAAGTGGTCTGTTCACCCTCTCTGCTGCTTTGTGTGTTCATTTAGGTTGTCCTCCTGAGTCTCATGGCTTGTCTATTTAAATGAATCATTCGTGTCTGTTTTCTTTGCTGCAGATACAAATCACATGCACACAAGCTTTACACAATAGCTGAAAGCTGTATCCCGAGAATATGCGTACTCTTGCATGTTTGAATGGCACGGACAATCCACAAATCAAAATTAGATAATGGAAGAATGAAAGAATAATAATTGAAAGTTACCTCAAATGGGTCAAATACACACATATGTGCGTTTTCGTTTGACCAACACAGTTCTGAAAAAATCAAAAGTAGTGAAGTAAGATCGTCTCTAACTCACAGAGAACCAGTATGTTTTTACTCTGTTCTGGACATGGGACAACGGACGGAAAGTTTACCTGACAAACATATAAGTCATCTACAATTCGTACTAAAGAAATTATGTCCCGGTAAAGTTATGCTCTGAGTTAGTTAAGAATTTGGTTTTGTTTTGCGAGATTTGACGCCGTTTTTAACCACAAGATAGGCTATACATAACAGCCACTATATTTGGTGGTGATTTGACCTTGGGATAAACCAGTGACACACTTGAACATACAGACGAACTTTCTCACGTATCCACTTTGGTCGAACCGAGGCTCGAAAACAAGCCAACGGAGGTGACATGCAAATAATCTGTAATTAAGGCGAGCGCTTTTGATCACCCCGGGCCACCAGTAGTAAAGGAAATATCTAATGAGAATGTTGTAGCGGGATACTACTAAAAATAATTAATAATGTGAAGAATTACTGGGGTAAACATTATGACAGAAATTGTGTATGGATGATGACATTATCGTTCCTCAAGTGTGCGTTCTACATGGGTCCACCCCGGGTTAGATTCAGTCGGTAGAATCTCGACGGAAACGACCAATTGCCCAGTCAGATTATGGTGGTTGGATAGTTCCCGTTGATTTTGTTGCGAATGTGACTCTTGTGATTATTCATTCATTTAATCAATCATAGAATTCACCAACACTTTGAGAGTCACCAATCTTGCATGCCAGGAAACAGATTACATGTTTGGGTTGACATCGTAATTTCTTTTCATTTCCCAAATAGGCAGGTTTAACCGTTCTTCCAGAAAATCAATTAATTTTTTATTTTTGTAAAATGTTATCCGAGCACTTAATAAATCTTTCCAAAAAGGAACACATATATTTTTTGTATTGTTCTTAGTTTCTTCGAGTACTCCTTCCCAATATCTGTTTCATTTCCCGAAGCAGTTTTATAAACATATCATACAAGCAATTTAAAAAAAGAAATATTCTTCTAATCCAGGATGATTTCAGTGCTTGAATATAGTTCTTTAAATTCTCCATACATTCTCCAACCTTTTCATATATTTTTTGAAACAATTATACCCGTTGGATTCTCTCTTTTAATTCAAATAATGTTAAAAATTAAGATCGTCCCTTCTCCAATTAATGTCCTGCAAGCCTGATCATACCAATCATACCAATCTTCCGATTTTTTTGAAATTTTTTTATACCTCCTACCCGTATTGTTTGATTTTATCATAATTTACATTGAGGCCTGATGCTGATGCTGAACATTCTAATCGTTTGAGAACGGAGTAGAATGATTTTTAGGAACTGTCAAGGAAAAAATATTGCGTCAGCGGCAAAGCTGTGCAACTTTATATTCTGTATAATAAGCTTTTATTATGGAACAGAAATGTTCATCAAAGGTATGTTTCGGTTTTCACCTAATAGTATTACATTATATTGAAAACGTGTTTATTTTGCACGTCACAAAAAGGCAATTCAAGTTCTAATTAATGAATGAATTGTATTGTTTGTCATTGTTTCTTGATAAAATAACCATATAAACTGTAAACGCTTTCTTAAATGAAGTATATCTTTTGATGCTGATCTTTAATTATTTTGACAACTTGTCTACATACATGTTTATTTCTACTAATTTAGTCCGTTATTGAATATGAAAATGCATTTTCATTGCTGTTGCGTCTTCGCTATTGTTGTAGCGTTTTCCGTGACATCAACGACAACATCGACGAATGAAACTCAAATGCCGATGACCCACCTATCTCCGGGAATGTATGCTCCATCCTACCCGACATTTCCGCAAATGGCTGGAGGTTATTTGCCCAGTAATGCGGCTATGAACAACCCGTATGGTGCCCCACTATCAATGAACAATCCGCATGGTGCCCCACAACCATCCTACGAAAACGTTGCCAGGAAGTAATCGACTTTTGAAAGAGGGGGAAAATACAATTTTCTGTAATTGTTTTGTAATGGTACTTAATATAAGGACAATAAAATAGTAATTATCACCGCTCTACAAGAAATTCATAATGTATTGTGCGGCAGCACTGTTCTGCAACTATTCTCATTATCTAAAACGTGTGTCAAACAGGGGCAGACTGGATTACAATTTGACTAGCCATGCTATAAACAGGGCAGACTGCATTACAATTTGACTAGCCATGTTATAAACAGGGCAGATTGTATTTCAGTTTGACTCTTTATTCTTATATCGTGCCAACCCCAGCCCCCATTTTAGATTCATTTACATTGGGCAGGATTGTTGGAAAAGTAAGTAAATTCATTAACAAAACTTCGGAAACGTTTGTGCGTTGCAGCTGTGTGTTGTGTAGGTATAGGATATAAACTTTTCCTCAAAGAATATTTTGCCAAAATGATAACAGTCGTTATTTGATTCAGTATTTTGCTAGCTAATGTCTTACAAATTCATTTTTATTTCTCATGGCTACACTTATAATGATTTAGCTTAAGATTCCGCACTTTGCATTAAGTACAATCCGTTGTTTTCACGTGACGTCACAAAACGTGTGTACTTCCACATCCGCCATGTTGAGTCCTTAGCCCCGCAAACCGACACCTAATAACATTGTTCTTCCTGCATAATTACGAAGACACGTCTCATTTTGTGTGTAAGAATATAATAATACATCGCATTCTGTTGTTCCTGTCAACCGCACGAGACCGAATGCGTGACGTTTCAACCTTTTTTCTTCAAGTAAAACATTTTAATTTCAACCATCTTTGTTATTCTTTCATAAACACATTAGATCGATCAATAAACAAACGCGTACACAAATGGGTACACAAACAAGTAAAAACATGTAATGATTTTCAATTTTCATGGGCTGAAATTAATCAATTGGTTATCGTTCAAGTTAAAAAGCTAATTTTTAATATATAATTTCATATTTCTAAAAGCATTTCAGGAATACTTCGTTTTGACATTCGACACAAAGTCATGTTCCGTTAGGCACGTGTTTCGTTTGAACATTTCCACCACAAATACAATATCTGACCATACTAATTAAAGTGTTTTGTCAACAGTCTTTGGCACAAACACTTGTTGACGCGAAAAGAATTTGTACATACATGTTCTGGCATAAAACACATGCTATGAAATTTTAATTCGTAACTGATATTGAATCCCTAAAATCATTGTCAGCAAATACTCTTTCAAGATTAGGGATATGATACGAAACGCTTTAAAAATGTCAGTATTGTCTGTTAAAAAAAAAACATTTCTATTTGATAGCAATTTGCACGATTATGGTGTTGTGATTTGGATTTTTAACGTAGCTTTAACAATTTTTAAGTCATATCGCTACGATATCTGCAATGTGGCAGTTTATAGTGATGTCTAGCACTGGGGCATCATGCCGTAGACATGTAGCATGATGTCCCACCCAGTCACATTATCCTGACACCGGGCCGACCAGTCCTAACACTAACCTCTTAATGCTGAGCGCCAAGCGAGGCAGCTGTTAGTACCGTTTTTGTAAGTCTTTGGTATGACTCGACCGGGGATCGAACCCACGACCTCGCGCATCCAAGGCGGACGCTCTAACCACTAGGTCACCGGAGCGGTGCACGATTATGGTTCAACTTCACTATTCTGTCTTTCAATATAATCAAGGGAACTTCCAGCTTTATTTTTATTTTCATGCTCTAGGGCAATTAATTTCAAGTATAATCTATGTATCCTTTCCATGAAGTAAATGTCCTTGTCGACAGTTAAATCAGATTAATATCTTGAATATACATGATGACTAATGTTGACAAAGATTTGTTAGGGACTCAAGATGGCGGCGCAAGGTGCGCGCGCGTTGCATTGTGGGCACTTGCGTACTCAATAGTGACGTCTGTGAAAACAATCCATTGTCTTCAACTAAACAAAAGTTAATATATGAGTGAACAAAGCGGGGCAGCAATTGTGCACATGGTTAGAATCTTGGAGAAAAGAAAAATGTATCGATAATTTTAGTTCCTATCTGTTTATATATCAATGTGATCAAGATAATACAGCTATTTATGTTTTATGAGATATGTGTTAGTAGAATGCAGTCAGATACATTACAGGTTGCTCATCTCTCTTTTTTTATCTTTAATTATAACAGATGCAATTCATATCACGTCTGGCCAAATTATAAGCTGTATTTATATAGGTGGAAGAAAACAAAATTAAATAAGAAACTTTTCGTAGTTTTATGAGGATGAGACTTATTGGAGAATTCAGTTTTTTGGTTCGTACAAGAGAACAATCACGAAGACTAATTTATTTCAAGCGTTTCCTGACATGCCTGGTATTAGAATCACAAGTGACAGATAGTTGTCAATGTATGCGTTAAAAGCAACAAATCTTTTCCTGTTCAACTTGGGGCACGCTATGCAGCATCTTGGCAAAAGAAAAACGCTTCATGAGGCAAAGAACGTGCTTTGTAAAGAGGCGCATTGGCTGACTTTACTTGCAACTTAAGATAGCGTGGGGCATGCGCAAAGAGTAAATTAATCTTTAACAAAATTGCAACCGTTATTTTTTACATTCTAATATGACGTATACCAGTCTAGGTCCTTTATCTTGAAGTTACTTTAGTTCATGCAGGATCAATGATTTTCACTTAGTAATTCTTTGCATGTTGCCTCTATACTGATAATATATTAATCGGTTAAAATTATCGTATGCTGCTACTGATTTTTTTATTTATAACTATACAGTATTCTAATTACAGTATGAATTGGTTTTAAATTTCTGACTGTTCCTGTCTGAATACTATTCAAGGAAAACAATCCAATCAAGACAATGCACTAGTCAAAACAAACACAATCAACTGCATGCGGTGGGTATTATGGGAAGGCCAGCTTGATCGTTTACAATCAATTTTAAGACTTACTTTTGTCGGTATTTGCAGCTCACGTCATGCTTTAGTTCAGCTAAATACCTCATAGTGATCAATTCAGTGAATTCCAGCACCAGTTAAATAATGTTTTAACACGCATGAAAGATGTGATGATAATTTAAAAACAGTTTATTTTGCTGTCTTGAAAGAACCAAGGTTAGAAGTAAAAATGTCTTGCTATAAAGCAGCTCAAGAGCACAATGCTTATTGAATATTTATTACTGATCTATTTCTGATTATTGCATGTAATATTAAACTGCTTTAAACTTTATATTACCACAAAACGTCCTGTTTTTATTACTTCCCTTGGAGGCGCCGCGTAGGCTCGGTTGTTACGATGCCGCATTCGCGGTTGAAAGGGTGTGGGTTCGAATCATGCCATCGGGTCCGCAAGGACAGGATATCCTAGTTCAAAGTAATTTACCTTAATTTCCTAGCCACTACCAGCCAGCGTGTGTTCCGGTGCTGTTAAACATCACACAAATATATAAAACAGCTGCCTTGTTTACCATATTGTCATTAACATTTTTATAAACATTACTGTTTCAGCATTTTTTTAAAAAACAAAGCAAAAACGATTTATATTAAAACGCTTTTGTTTTATGTTTTTATATAATACTCATTTTTTTCTCTATTTTTTGTAGCATGCACTAATTTATCATGATACTGATTCACTGTAAGTTGATTATGGGAGTTTATTTTAAATTTTATATTTTTTTTCAAATTAAGCTCTCATTAAGTAACAGTCATAAGCAGAGTTCAACATAACGGAAACTGTAACTCTGTCGGGTTCTACGACTGTTATGTTGCTCTAAACCAGTTTGAAAATAATGTTAATGATATCATCGACTCTTTGCATTTAATCTTCTCGCATCTATATAAGAAACTATTACAAATGAAAATTAAAAAATGAGGCGACAATCAATGATTGTTTTCTTTTTAACACGAAATTGAGAATCACCAGAGCAGCAATATTGGTATTATTTTGAAAATGATACTCGTTACTAGGCAACTAAGACATGACGATATATAACCAAGTACAACACAAATATTGATTTATTGTGCATAACATAAATAATAGCAAAGTGATACATTGCAATGATTTCACCAGTTTTTAAGGAGGTGAGAGAATACTTAACGAGTATATTTATTTACACATTTTCGATAGGACAAGTGTGTTGTCAAGAGTTGTTACAAACTATCATAACAGAGTACCTTTTTTTAATTATTAAATGGCAATCTTTTTTAAGCGCCAAAACAAAATATGCAACATATAAGTAACATAAACCCTAATAATTATAACCAAGTACAACACTTGATTTATAGTGCATAACATAAATAATGGCAAAGTGATACATTGCATTGATTTCACCAGTTTTTAAGGAGGTGAGAGAATACTTAACGAGTTCAACACGAAACGAGTAATTTCGGCATCAATGGATAATGTATATTTATTTACACATTTTCCATAGGACAAGTGTGTTGTCAAGAGTTGTTACAAACTATTATAACAGAGTACATTAAAAAAATAGCAATCTTTTTAAGCGCCAAAACATAATATGCAACATATAAGTAACATAAACCCTAATAATAAGATAGTGAAGACAGTACGTTATAAAAAAGGAATAAAGTACGTATTTGATATGAGTCAATCCACACATTTGTATTTGGATAAATATGATAAGAAAATGAAGATATTGTGAATTTATCAATATCAGTCTACAATTATTCAACACATAAAACTTCAGAATTTAGGGATGCGAACGGTATATTTAAAACAATAATTGGTGGTTCTAGATGAGATGTTTTACAACTAACCAGCATAATGGAAACATTTTACAAAATATAAAAATATTCATTCGTTTGTAAATTGATCTTTGGATTTTTAAAATGATTGGTTTCATTTCTTTTTTGTTGTTCATTGAAGTAACAATACGTGCCATAGGCAGACTCTTATGATGCTGTATACTATCGTTGTTCTTTCTGGAAACGTCCAGTTTGGGATTTTAAAATCTGTTCTTGTGAACATTTTCCACATTGAATGCCAGGAACTCAGCTGGATGCTCTGTAAGATTTAGTGAAGGTATGTTTTAAGAAAATAAATCAAGTGACAATTTGATTTGCAGTTTAACTTTAAGAAGCGAAATTAATCTCAAATTGAATTATCTAAACAATTTAATTACATTTCCTGTGCGTGGAGAATATAAAACATACTTCATTGCCACGAAACCTTAGCCTGTTACAAGCCATGTCAAAATAGCGTCTCAAAAAATGTAGGGAGTAAATCGGAGAACGTCAAATAGAAAAACATAATGGTACAAATGAAAACAGCACACTGGAGTAAATAAATGAGGTAACGGTATCACTGGTCCAGGGACTTAAGGGTTGTTTCGATTTTTAAATTTGTTTAGGGGATATAAAAGTGAGTATCAATTACATATATAATTTATAATATGGTGTGGGGACTAGGCCATATATTTTTTTCTGTTGCTTTTTTATATGAATAATCCAGAAATGTTCTGCATAGAAATATGCGATTTTAAGTTGGAACATAAATGACTTGCTTAAACCGGATGAAATCTTTTTAAAGAGATGGATTCGTCCATGAACGAAACACACATAATGTCTTGTACCAGGATTTCTTTCTAAACCACAAAAAAAACCAGCTGAAATGAAAACTATACATATTTAATATCCAATGATAGTAAGCTAATGCTTAATGCGAGTATACAGTTTATGTCACTTTCGGCAATATATACTACGTGTTCAATATGACGGAACACGTGGCCATGTTTGACACTTGTGACCGGAACTTCCGTTTGGGCTGGATCGTCAATCAGATATTTTGTTGACTTTATTGATCTAAATTCGTAATTCTAAATATGAATCCGTTTCCTTTAACCATAAACAAGGTTAACATAACACAAGTGCAATAGTTAAAGGTGAACTAATTTTTTGTTCACAGTACCGAAAAGTATACCATATAGTCAAATTTTTAGCGTGCAAAATCATCACATGTGCAAAACAGCAAGCAATTAAAAGATGCCAATAAATTCTATGTTGTCATAGAACACTGTTGGACAATGCCTTTAAAATTAACATTCAGATTTGCACCAATGAGTCGATCAACAAACTTCCGAATGGTTTCCATTCGATCTTTACGCGTGTAGTTGTGGATGATGACGTCATCGATGTTTGCGTTATAATTATCTAGCACAGATGTTTCATGTTCACCAAACGCGGAATGTTGAAAGAGAATTTTTTATATCATAGGACATCACTTTATATTGATAAATTTCATATGGAATAGCAAATGCCAATATTTCATTTGCTCTTTCCGCAAAAAAGTGTTTTTTGGAAAACGTTAGAAATGCAAAATAATATTTGTCACCAAGCTTGATTTTTCCGGCATTTAACGTACTCTTTTTAAAATTTAAACATATTGGTCATTTCTAATTTCCTTCCAAATAACTTGTTACGTTGTGACAACATGATTTAGTGAATTTGCTGGAATGTTGTTGCAACGTTATTGTTTAATGTTATGATTTAACACACCTGCATCATCCGAAAGCGTTCAAAAGCAACGATAAACCGTGATGAATGAAAGTCACTTTGCGTTTGTGAAAATCATATGCCCTCTACTGCTATGTATATCCCAATCTACAATTAAACATTACAAAAATAATTTAGGAAACCCTGTAACCTCAACGTACATAAATTTTAATTCAAACGGTTCTAAAACCAACACAATGTGTCAAAAATTGTTACGTAAACGTGTACCTTAAAGAGATGCATATTAAGTTTATGTGATTTAGCAGGGTATAATCTACTGGAATATATTAAATATCTTTATTAGAACATATCATACAATGTGAGAATGTACTAAACAAAATAACCTTGATCCTTATATCTACATGACTATTTATTGATATTTGACTGGCGTAAGCTTAATGTCTGGGTTCATTTGTACCTTTGGCATACCGTTCTAAGATGTTTTGTTGACTACATTCTTGAACTGTATCAAATGTAACAAAATTTGATATATGGGGTAGATTTGAACCTGCAAAACCTAAAGTTTGTTCCTGTCGGCCACTTTTATTTTCCGTCAGTCGGTTACTTGGTATAACTCTCTACCATGTTGTGCGTGTGCATAAAGATTGGCCATGGCAAGCCAAGGATGTAGCCCAATTGTTGTGTGTGTGTGTGTGTGCATAAAGCTTGGCCATGGCGAGCCAAGGATGTAGCCCAAGTGTTGTGTGTGTGTGTGTGTGTGTGTGTGTGTGTGTGTGTGTGTGTTTGTGTGCACAAAGCTTGGACATGGCGAGCCAAGGATGTAGCCCAAGTGTTGTGTGTGTGTGTGTGTGTGTGTGTGTGTGCATAAAGCTTGACCATGGTGAGCCAAGGATGTAGCTCAAGTGTTGTGTGTGTTTGCATAAAGCTTGGCTATGGCGAGCCAAGTATGTAGCCCAAGTGTTGTATGTGTGTGTGTGTGTGTGTGTGTGTGTGTGTGTGCATAAAGCTTAGCTATGGCGAGCCAAGGATGTGGCCCAAGTATTGTGTGTGTGTGTGCGCATAAAGCTTGGCCATGGCGAGCCAAGGATGTAGCCCAAATGCCCAAGTGTTGTGTGTGTATGCATAAAGATTTGCGATGGCGAGCCAAGGATGTAGCCCCAGTTTCTGAAGGTATTCTCGGGCATGTCTAAGGAATATATACACACAACTGCAAAGGTCGGGGCCGAAAACGTTTGCATCATTTTGAGATGTCGGCAGAAAATAGATTTGACTCTGTGTTCTTTTAAAGTATTTTCGGTCTAAATATTATTCAACTCTCTCTCTCTCTGTCTCTCCAAAACATGTACCCGCAGCATAATCTCTTAGGATTTAGCATACTTTCCTACCATCCAAAAGATTACGTGATATAGACTATCTGAGTAATAATTTTTTGTTGACCTCCGTAATTTTAGAAAGATTTAATTATTTTGCTTTCAATAATATATAAATACATCCTTTCGAATTTGTGCACCACTCATATCCTTAGCGTGAACTTAACCCGGATCAAACACTAGATTGCAATGCTTCAAAAACTTCGTTGTCACTCTTCACGTGGTGTATATCTTATGTTAAACGTCATGTTCCAAGAATCAACTGTATATTTAATTTAGTACACACACACACCCTATCGAGAAGGGTTAGAGTTCGAGTTAGCATCCATATTGGGATCAATAAGCCAAGACAGCAGGGATGGAGGCGTACCTGTTGATTTTCCTGACAGTGTTAGTGGGTAAGTTCATACTTTTATTTGTTTGTAACTATAAAGTTATCAAGAACCGAAAACAGTTTACTGGTTAAGAATGAAATATATACTTTAAGCATGTTGATCGAACCGTATTTAATTTTTATAGTATACATTTAAAAAAAAAATAAAGTTCCTTCTCGACTTCACTTCGATGTTATCTATAAGGAATTTCTTAAATTTCGTCCTGAAGTTTTACAATTACATGTAACACGGATCGTGCAGAGTGAATTAGCTATAGTCCCTATTATATGATTCACCCGTTTAACAACCACTCCAGCCAAGAATTGGTATCTATGGTTCCTACTTCCTGAGAGAGAGAGAGAGAGAGAGAGAGAGAGAGAGAGAGAGAGAGAAAGAGAGAGAGAGAGAAAATTAAGTAATCTAAGGTATCACATGCGAAATCAAAGTTAAAAACTATCAACTATATAACACTAGATCAATCTTTAGTAACTTTTTTGCTATTTGTTTCCTGGCACACATTAAAGTGATCGTTGGTTTTCGTTACTTTACTGTTGATGAACGAGAGTTACCAATATAATGGGTGTCTTATATCAACACTGTCGAGCATTCATGTTTATACAAAACTGCGACCTTGAGAACCACATAAAAGATCTTAGCAGGGAATCTTTTTTGTTGTGGATACCAATCCGATCTCTAGTCAGTTGGACTGGAAATCTTCAAAATGACTTCCTTTAGTCGAAAGATTTTAAAGAATTGTATATGCTAATGTTATTCTCCTTAAGTGTGTTGCTGTTGGTAAAAACTGAGTATAGGAGTTTGGTAAAATATTTATGACTTTTGATTAGGGTTTATTTATTAATTTAGATAAACGTTTACCTTTGCAGTTCCTTTTCAGGAAAACTGTCCGTTCTGCTTCCGGAACTAAAGAATTTGACGGCTCGAACTCCCCTCCCTAAGGTATTAAACCTTTCGGGTAGTTTCCTTGCCATATTAGTAATATTTGCAGAAGATTTAGTAGTGTTTGATGTTTGCCATGTGTAGTTTGCAATGTTTTTGTGTTGGCATATCGTGTTTGTGTTTGGACAGTCTATGATGGATCAAATTTATAACTGCCAGTTTTCTTTACTTATTGGAAGATCCTTCTTGGTGTTCCTTCAGGCTCTCTGCTGAGTCGAGTGACTGCCTTTTCCCTTTCTTCCTTGAGGTTTTTAATCTTCCACCATTAGTATTGGAATCTTAAGTCCATATGTATTCTACTATAAGCAGACAGAGTATAGGAAATAAAAGTATATATATATATATATATATATATATATATATATATATATATATATATATATATATATATATATATATATATATATATATATATATATAATAAGAAGAAGAAGAAAAAAACATAAAAAAGAGAATACAGGATATTATTGTTCTATGTTTGTATGTTGTGCGTGTAGGTTTTCAGTCGTATTCCTAGTGTATGTTTTTAGTCGTATTCCTAGTGTAGGTTTTTAGTCGTATTCCTAGTGTATGTTTTTTTTTTTACCCCTTGTAGTGATATGTTGATTACACTGGACTTCCATTTTCTGATAGTCCTATGTGACCCGTACAATATTGCATTAGCCTGATAGCATATGCGTCATACTGTCCTTGTGTCTTACTTAGGAAACCAAAGCCTTGTATCCCGTGTTTTTCCTGTTTGTCAAGTTTTTAAATTATGTTAGAAACAGTTAATACGCCTCTTGTATTACTTGTTATAGTTTTGTTTAGTGTTCCCATATCTCACCAGGAAAGACATTTCGAGATCATATGAGCAAAATATATTATCTTTTAATGTCTCTAAGCGTCTAATGGCTTAATGTCAGACATGTGCAATTTCCATCAGCGTGCGAGACGGATAAGCGGTTTTTAAGGTCACACATTGCGATGGAAATAAACTGATTAAACCAGGTCGAGGGCCAAAGGTCGCACATAGCTGGTTTAGATTAATACGATAATGATCACAAAGTAACTAATGTTGCCGTATACCATGCCTGTGAAGTACAAACATGGATTTATTTTGTCGTACATGCCAATCCTATTTTAGGTGCCAAGGGACCGACCCTTTAATTTTAGGGGCAGGGTGGAGGGGCTTTTGGATTTTCTTTCCAGGAAGGATACTTTCTATCAGAAGATAATTTCGTGTTCCACTTAATCTTATGTATTCTATTCTACAGTTCAGAGCAAGGGATATTTTCAGGTCCCCTGCCACTCAATCCGTTGAATGGTAGATCGCTAAATCGATCTGTGGTAGCACTATGACATACGTCTTGTAAGTTTACATTATAAATTGTTCTGTGGTCTACCAAACATTTTGCCTAGCAGATGCCTCATTTATAATGAAAGTGTAGAGATAGATTTTAATTATGTTGAGATTTGTTAAAACTATTAAAGACAATGTTAATTAAGAGTAGTCTGCCTTTTGGGGCACAAAACGTGTACTTTAAACAGTGTTATTGTCGGGAAAATAAAATGAAAATCGATGTGCTGACAAATTGAAACGTGACCACACCGATCATGTGTCATGGCTGTATATACAATGTCTTCATGATCACAATGATCTACTTTGCTGTTAGTTACTAGTACCCTCCATGTACAACTTTTAGTGAAATGAAAATCGATCTGCTGACAAAATGAAATGGGACCACATCGATCATATGTCATGGCTGTATATACAATGTCTTCATGATCTCAATGATCTACTTTGTTGGTAATTACTAGTACCCTCTATGTACAACGTTTAGTGATAACTCGATAAGACTCGTCAACGGTGACTAGAAATTTCGCGCATGTGATACGATACAAAGCTGTACGATCCGTCTGTGCATTTAATGATTGCTGACGAGCTTTGCCAAATTAATCGTGTTCGCTGGCCAAATCTTATTATTTTATCTTTTCAAACTGTGTTGCACGTGTATCGCCCCTACCTTTAGTTGCTAATATGAAAATATGTTGTCCCACAAAACCGTTTTGATTAGAAAACAATACCATTCCACCCTCACCAACCCAAATTTGCCATACCCCTGAGCTCCTCTTCCCCAGTCAAACCTAAATCGTATCGAATAAGTGTACATGCACGAAAAATCGTTATCTAACTTTAGAAGGACAAGGTTCAGATTTAATAAAGTATCAGAAGCAGATTATTAATATTTCGTTTTAGGTCACGTATTACGTTTTTAAAATAATCATTTTGCACGCTGCTGTCGATCATCCCTACCCAGCAAACATCTCATGCAGAGAAAATGGAAACGTGTTGTGATGGTATTATCCTGTTATAATTAACCTTCTCTCACGTAAACAGTATGATACTGTCAGGCACACTGGTCTAATTCAAATGTGCGTGATGCATACATCATTTTGCTATTTGATTCAGCAGTTATTGCTTAAAAATAAATTTGAAACCAGTCAAATAAGGAAATACTATTTTGCTTCAATTAATAAAACAATTCGTAATACTCTGATCTGCTATCTCAGATCTAATAAAGAGAGCGTTATAGCATCCACTGGGAACACCGACATAAGTAAATAATATGTATTCAAAAGACTGTTGGGCTTATGAGACAACGAATTAACTTTTTAAAAAATTAGAAAACAAAAACTAAGACTTGGATTCGCTTAGTATTTTCTGGCACATCAACACTGCTAAGATTGGATTGTGCCTAGTCAAGTGTCTTGCATGCTAGCATATCTTGCTTGATCCTATAATGGGTGTCTATAAACATATTATTCATGCATATAGACACCGAACCACACAAATATATATTCTTTCATACAGACACCGAGCCATCACAAACGTATATATATGCATACCCACACTAAGCCGTCAGCAACACATTCTGAAGAGTTCACTTTACAGATATTATGTTAAACATTGTTCCAGCTTTGTTGCTACCGTAAATAATTGGATGTTACTACTCTAAATAATCCTGCAGTCATCAACCTTACTAAAAATAGAAATACTACAACCACCATCACTACTGTTACGCACAATGTCAGTCAACTGTAGCTGCAGTAGGAGTATTAGTAATATTAGTAGTGATAGTAATAGAGTAGGTGGTATTAGTAGCCAGGCTCCTTCAGAGGATGACAGATGCCCGGGCCACTTCAAGGGCTGAGGCCACTAGAGCCTTGTCATATTGAAATTTGGAGTTGAATCGAATGCCAAACAAGCCCATATAATTTATTTTGTAAAGATTTAAAATACAACTAAGTGCACAACAAGAGTATTTAAGAGAGCTAAAACAACTGATAAAAATATAGGCCCTTTAGAGCCTGAGGCCCGAGACATATGACCGTGCTCCTCCCGTCTTTGATTGGCTTGTTAGCTGAAGAGAACTCGTAATATCTTTTGTCTTTTCAGGTCACGTGAAGTCATCTACTTCTTGCTATGACGAGTATGGATTTACAAAATACTGCCCATACGACTGTTGCGGATCAATTGGCTACCAGTATTGCTGTAATACATACGGATACAGCACAACGTAACTAAATGCTATATAATACTGCGCACATATTTATTAGAATCGTCAATTACGCTTGAAATCATTGAAATTATAACCTTTTGAAATATTTTGATTTTGACTATTATTTTTGCGCGTATCACTTTTGCGATAAATCCCCCAAAATGAAAGATTTTACTTCATTTATTTCAGACAAAGTCTTAAGCCTGAATTAATCTTCCTATAGAAGTTATGGCGAATTGTCCATCCATCAATCCATTTGTTTTAGTTTTCTTCTACAGCAGGGTTCCCTCGCTTCCGAGGAATCCGGAAAAAGTCAATAGAACAAATAGGTTTATTCATGACCAGGAAAAGCCCTTTCACTATACAGATATTGATCAAAGTCAGGACGGAACCGGGGAGCGAATTTTAACTTAAAGATTAACTTTTATTTATTGAGTTCTTACCGGAATATCTGCAGGTTTCATGACTCTTCGGTCAGCTGAGATAGAGTTGCACAATGGATCAATTTGGTGCTTGCCCTAAACAAATCTATATAGTTGTTCCAAGTGGATCAAATAAACTCTTTACCTCGATGTCAACGACATTTTAATAATTGCTTTGTTGTTGAAGTTACGAAGACCAGTCTTGCGTCATAGTGTGTTTGTATTGCTGCGACATTTAATCGTGGTGATTCTAAGTGCAAAATAAAACAATATTTCTCCCTCCAGTCCCCTTTTTGAGATGTGAAGTTAATGAAAAGGGACTGCGATAAATCTTTGCTTAGTACATGGTTGTTTGTACTGGGAATACAGTACTACACTTATCGTCAATAATAGCCTTCGCGTCTCTACGCTCGCCTTTGCAGCGAACTTTAATATAATTCCTTGATACATACGTCACGGATGGTTCCAACAATTACTCTGTGGACCCAAGTTTTTATAAATCTTATCGCGAAACGAGTATTTTCGGGAATTTTTTACGGTAATTCTCCGTTTTAACGAAATAGTAAGACGTTATAACGGATTAATAAATCGTTCTAACCGAATAGTATATCATTATAATAGATTAATAAACCGCTCAAACATATTATTAAACCATTTGAACGGATTAGTACTTCGTTATAACAGAATAGCAAGTGGTTTGAATGGAGTTCATATTCTTTTGAACGGATTAGTACTTCGTTATAACAGAATAGCAAGTGGTTCGAATGGAGTTCATATTCTTTTGAACGGATTAGTACTTCGTTATAACAGAATAGCAAGTGGTTCGAATGGAGTTCATATTCTTTTGAACGGATTAGTACTTCGTTATAACAGAATAGCAAGTGGTTCGAATGGAGTTCATATTCTTTTGAACGGATTAGTATATCGTTCGATCGAAGTAATACGCCGTTCAAATGGACTAGTAAGTCGTTATAAGGGAATACTAAATCGCTTTAAAAAATTGCTAAAACCGATCATTAATTCGTTTGATGAGATTAATAAATTGTTGGAATGGATATATAAATATTGAACATTGTTATAGTTATATTTTTCTCATAGGATTAACATGTGAGGGCGTATTGGCCTCAAGATGGGAGAACCCATTTGTTCAAATTTTAAACGGTTTTATGACACTTTGGCGTCAAGATAGAAATTCCTGTGTTAAAAACGTCAGTAGGATTAACATTGTATGACACTCTGAAGTCAAGATGAGAAAACATTCGTTAAACTGAGTTTCAACATTTATGGAACGGCGATATGCCAGTCGGAGGACAAGATGGGAAATCAAATGTTAAAATGTTGTCCGTAGATTTAACATTATGGCTTTGTCTGGCGGGCAATTTAACATAGTAATATTATACTAATATTACTTGGCTTGAAATGAACATGCTGGGTCAATCGGACCTGTTATGTTAATATAATGTTATAGCTTTCAAAGGTTTAATATGCATGGGTCTGTATGGTCACTAACGGGAATTTAACATGAAATCACGAGGGGGCACAATGAAATTGTACAATGGGTGCGAAAGAACACGGGAATGACACTCTGAAAACACTTCATAAAGAGATATTAATGTTTTATGAACCTAAATGTTAATTTCTTAACACTGTTTGTCGTGTTTATTAATCCGATAGCAGAAAGGTTGTTTCAATGCCAATGCTTCATGAGGCAGATTTTGGTTCTTCAACATATATTGCAAATTTTCGAAATTCTACCCTAGATTTACTACACTGACTGACTTTACCTAATGTCAATTCACTTGTTAGAATATTTGTTTCTGAATTTTGTTTATCGGCAGGCGAATGAAATAGAATATAGAAGGAATTGATATCAGAATTAAATTCGCTAACACCACGCGTTTCAAAAGCCAAATCGCTCTTATCAGGACTCACCTAGATATATTGAAAAATAGATACGAATTAAATCATTGCCCATCAAACGTAAACTAAATCCTTCCATTATCAGATGTGTGTATATGTGTGCGTGTATGTATGTTATCGTATCCATAAAAGAAGATCAAAGCAATACGTAGAGGCACTTACATTTTTTTGGTAGACTTTCGTGAATGTGAATCAAAATGAAATTTAAGAACACATCACGAAGATACATTTATCGTCCTTTTACTGCCTTGTTTCCGATTTTCCTCACTGAAATATTTTCATTTTATGTTATTTCTCGTGCTTATCTTTTGGAGACCAACGTCCATTACCTCGAGGTCTTGTTGGAAGTGTGCTTTCAATTGTTACCAACCTACACTCACTGATCTACTTGGAATCACGCTGAAAATTCGACAGTGATAAAATAAATGTTTTTGAATGCAGCCATTGCGAGTTTCATTAGACACACAAAAACGAGGAATATGAATTACAGTCATCTTGAGAAACTTCACAGTGTAGAAAGAGAAATTCAATGCATTATTTATTCTGATCGTCATTCAGTAATTCCACTGGTTCGTTATCATATCTCTGACTATGACATTGAAGATCCAACTGGACGACTTGGCTCAAAAAAAGGCAAAGTTTGTTTCCACCACAAAGGTTAAACCTTTTGTTATTGATACGAACATGCCGCATATAAGTTCTACGCCATCACAATGAATGTGCAAAATCTTTAGTCCACGGCAATTGAAACGTGAAAGGCCCAATTCCACTCAATCGATAATATTAGATAATTCTGGGGCACTAGAAAATTTATAGTGGCATGATTATTTAGGTATGGACTGTGCCCACTTACAAAAAGAAAATAAAAATATTTGAACTTGTTAATAATAGAATTTATTTTCTGTTCTACCACACACTTACTATCCAACGTGCCGTTAGGGCGACGAGCATCCAGTTACAAATTTTATTATATGCTCATTTTTTCCCCCGTTAACTTTACATTGTCAGAATCGTTCAGTACTACTCGATACTAAACCCGCGCGTCAATACACATATAGCATTTACGTGCATAAAGGAACTAATTTCTATTGTAAACAAACAATGGACGCAGACGCCAGCACTTTTGATTTGTAAGCAAATCGTGTACACTCGCGTAAGAGGCGCTTTACGTTGTGGTTGTTCAAATTTGTTTCTGAATGAACTAAAACAGATATTTCGTGGACTGCCACACACCAGCTGTTTTGGCACATTCCGCGTTGATATAATGTTTCGGATTTAGGCTAGCTACAGTATACAACAGACGCAAGAACAGGTCCTTACAAATAACATACAAGTGACAAGTCATATACTGTCTTCTTTAGCTGGTGATAAGAATTGCAAAAAACAAATATACTTACAGTTTTACATCCTAAATTTCCTCAAAATGTACTTTCTTAGTTCTTCAAATCCGAAGTAAATGAGCCATGTGATAGGTTCTAAATCTTGATTACACATTTCGAAATTGTACTGTAATTTCGATGATAAGTGCAATTACATCCTTCTACTGCACTCAAAATGAAATAAGCATTAAATTCCATAGCGTCTTTTTGATAATTGCAATTGAAAAACTTCATATTTTTCCCACATTATATTTCAAACATTCAATGACAGAAACAGAAACACATTTGCAGATGTCAACACGATTCTCCCTAGCTTCTTCAATCCCATGTATTTCATGTGGAATTGTCACATACAAATCCAGTCCACAATCACGAAAGTTTGTAGAATTGAAAAAAATACCAAAAATCTATTCATTCCAGATCAAATGGAAAAGTTGTTGCAATGCACATGCATTCACAATATGACTCTAAATTTCAAATTTAACTAGACACGCCATTTTCTTTTGAAAGTTATGTCGAGCGCGCGACTAAGTTCAAATTTATCTGGGCGGAGTTATGTGCGCAGTAATAATGTTGTTGTTGTGTAATGACGAATATGCGTTTGTAAATTTAGTTTGGAATACGCCATACATTCATTTACGTTATTTCTTATAGTGTATTTTGTTTATATAATTAAGCCTTAGGTAGAATAAAAAATGAGCATATGATAAAAAGGTTACTACATTTGTATGGGAAAATATGAACTCGTTTTGTCGGATGGATATACTGCACTCCCAAGGTCGTGCAGTATTCCATCCAAAAAACTCGTTCATATTTTCCCATACAAATGCATTAACCTATAAATACAAACACTATAACATCATCACACTGTTGGAGTGAGCAATACCCACTTTACCAAAAAAAATACAGTCACCAACAACAGGTAATCTATTATCCATTACACACACTATACTATTAATACGCTGCTAGAATGATTAATCACCTATTAACCTATTATCTTACATCCAAAATACTACATCAACAAAGAAACCTACACGCCTCTACTGACCACACAAAGTATGATGAAAAAGAAAACAAAAAAGAGTATAAAATATAATTTAAACTCCTTTTAAGTAACACTAACTTCCCAATGCCTCATTGACCTTCATATTCTTTCTTTATAAACAAGTGCGTTTTGATGGTATAATGTGGGTACTGCATTGTGGATCGTTGAATACCGATCACTCCAAAGGCGTGTCGAAGATACGTTGTGGGTCTTGGATAGTAGATAGCCGTGATGCTTGTAACGCAAACAGAATGCTTATGGAATAGTATGGTATTGGATAGCAGATCACTGAGTGTTGGTTTCTGTAACAGCCTCTTAATGATGTATAGTCGGTACTTGTTACTCCAACAACGTGTAGATGGTAAAGTGGGATTGTTGGAAAATAAATAATCTGTTGTTTGTCACTCTAACGTCGTTTTGATGGTATTGTGTGGGTGTTGGATAGTACATAACTGAGTATTGATGACTCTAACGGCTTGCTGGATGTAATGCGTGGGGTGGAGCAGAAAAGATCTTTTAATAGAAATGTACAAGTATTTTTGTTTTATTTGTCGTTTGTGGGCACAGTCCACGTGAAAACGGGTTTTCATTTTGAAATTAACAAGTGGTCCAAATGTCTCAGTGTATTACCTGTTGCCTTAAGGCCTTTATAATAATTTCCCGTGGACTAAACTTTGGGCATATCGATGTTGACGGCTTAACACCTGTATGCAAAATGTTCGTACCAACATTAAACTTAAGTCCAATGTTTTTCACAGGATTTCCCATATTGAGGTCATGTCCCCCGCATGTTTATCCTATTTAACGTATGATTTACCATCTTGAGGATATATCGCCATCATGTACTACAATTTGGTTTGCATTTACCTCAAGTTTCTTGACCTTTTTCCTTGAAGAGTTCATTTGGTAGTTCCCGCATAGCAGATCTACGTCTATGTTTTTCATAATCCATGAAAATGATTTGCTATACAAATTTAGTAATCCGTTAGAAAGATTGACTAATCAGTGCGAATGATATCCTGATCTGATTGACCGAATTACTATTCCGTTCTAACGATTCAGTAATCCGTTATAACAATTTGCTAATCGGTTATGACGATTTATTACACCGTTCAAACGAATTAGTAATCCATTCGAATGATTTATTAACCAGTAATCTCCGTTTCTACTAATCCGTAACAATGATTTACTAATTTTACTATTGTTTTCAAACAAATTAGTAATGTATTAAACATTTTAATATTTATTTTTCAGTGACAATATATCGGCAGTGTAATATTAAATTTACAATGCAAAAAAAAAAAAAAAAAAAATGACATGCACAACTTAATTTGGTTCATCAGCAGTAATGTAATAGAAAGAGTCATTTGGCATTTCATTCCAGCCACGTGACTCTAATTACATCTTGGCAAACGAATCTCAAGCTATGTGTTGAATGTAGTTAATTCAAAGCACAAAAATTGGAACAGAGAGAAAATGTATCCGTCGCTATGAAAGTGATGAAGCTGTCTGCTTATTTGTCAGCTTTTCGACAATGCATATGTGTTCAATAATCTGAATCCTTAACAAGATCCAAGCTACGGTGTGATTGAGGCAAAATAATGGTATTAGAGACTCTCAGTTCACCTAAACAGGCCCCTAAAACGACGTTCACTCCCACCCCCTTCTGTTTCGATGCAATACTTTATTAACCAAAGTAAAATATATAATAATATCTAATGGATAATATAGAATTGGTTGATGGTTTCATGCTAGTTTTGAATGGTAGATAACTGGATTTTGATGATTATAACGGTTTGTTGGATAATATGTGTAAGATCAGACAGAAAACATCTTTTAGTAAAACTTTACGAGAACGTTTATTTGAATTGTGCGTAGGCAAAAACCACGCCAAGATTTATCATACTACATTATATAGTGGGCCAGAGTTTTTCATCTTATAACACACTGGCTCAAAGTAGGCCCTTCGCATATCAGTTCTGCGTATCCATTCTGATGGCGTAAAACGTGTTGGCAGAATGTTCGTAACAACACAAAACTTATGATCAAATATTTATCACTGGATTTCCCATCTTCAGGACACACGAACCCCTCCACACACACACACACACACACACACGTGTTAATCGTATAGAAGAAATGCCCATTTAACACAGGATTTCCCATCTTCAAGCAATATTGTCCTCCCATACTAATATTGGGACTACAATGTCGTCACTTTTCTTGATTTCTTTGCAGAAGAGTTGCTAAAGTAATTATAACATGGCAGGAGTTCTCTCACCCGTCTTTTTGCGGATGACGTATCTCTGCATTATTTATTCACTTATTGTGATGAAATAGAGCTTTGCATGAATAATGATCCAATAAAACTGAATAATTGGTCCAATCAATGGCTCTTAAGGTTTAATCTAGAAAAAAAACATTGGGTATGTTTTCCATGAACAAAAACGTAACAAATATTGATCTTAAGTATGTGGATTCTCATCATCATATAGGACTACTGCTTTTAGCAAATATCAAATAGACTTGTCACATTGATATCCTTTTAAAAACATCATTTCGAATAGCCAATCTTCGAAAATTAAAATACAAAATTAGCAGGCCAATTTTATCAAAACTATGTACAACTTATAAAGGCCCATCTTGTCATATGCCAGTGTAGTCTGGGATGGATGTACGTTGATCGAGTCAGAACAATTGGAAAAACTAAGCTTGAAGCTGCAAGAATAGTTACAGCACTTCCAAAACACACTAGCAGCAATCTCTCTAATTTGAAACAAGGCGGGAAAGTTAGCGGTCTAAAAGAAAGGGGCAAAACTTATTAACACTCTGGAACATTAAAATGAGCCAAACTCCGAACTATCTCTTTAAAATACTCCCTATGGTCATTTGCAATTTAAGGCTAAATTCTACTAAATCATCTTGCATACCCTGTACTGAAGCCTTGTGGAGTGATCTCGAATAGGATACTCAATGTAGCATGTCTTACGGTGCTTTGAAAAGTGTTTTTGTCTAAAATAGTATCTAGTAAAATGCCCAGTTTTAGTAATCGAACCCTCGATATAATCCATACTAGATTACGACAGTAAGTTCACTAAAAGCTTATCTTGACCGTGTACAGGATCATATGATTTATTTAGATCATATTGGACAGTCTCCTAATAGAAACAGTTTTTGATATTGAAAATGCACGTTTCCTGAACAAAAACGTTTTCTATTCCGTTCTGTAAAGGTCATAAGTAGTGGTTAAAATAAAGTCAGTATCACCCTTGGAACAAACCTGGAAAAGACCTGGCAATTTGTCCTTCTAAAAGGGCCAGATCTGTGTTAAAAAAACACGTACACATCTACAAATAATACTAAACGCAAGTGATATGATTAACATCTGGATCACGGAGTCTTCAGATTAATGCTGAAATGTAAGAAAAAAATAACAGTCTTTATTAGTATTTATGACGTGCACGTTCTTTATGTACCTATAAAACTAAAAACCACCAACATTTAACACTAATGTAGGTCATGTGCCAGAACCTACCCAAATCAAACAAATAAAAAAACAAATGAAGCTCACGTATTTATTTAATAGTGTTTACACTGTGTGAAAATTGATTGATAAAGCAGCTAAGGATTCTAATTTTCAATGGGAGGATGAACAAAACTTAATAAAATGAAAAATAAAAGTGCACAGTTTCCTCTATTGTGTAAGCCCTCATTTTAGTGTTCTTTGGGGAATATGTTGACATAATTTGTTTAAATTGAACCACAATAATAATGACATGGGCATTTCGTCTGTAGAAATGTAGTCAGCTGCCAGATTGAAATCCTTTGTGCTTCAGAATATATTTCCCAGGTACGCCGGGGTACAGTTAAGGGCACGCTTCACAAATTATTGGCTATATCATGTCCAGGAATTGGGAGCAAGGTGCATTTCACAAGGATACACCGAACCAGGCCTGAGTGAGCTGGGCTCGAACCCAAGACCGTTGAATTGCGAGTTCGACGCTTTACCATCTGAGCTCTTGCGGCATCCACGTGGCTCTTTGACACTAAAAGCCACACACATTTATAGTTAATCTATGACGTGTGGCCACGATGCTAAAACATTAGTGAAGGTGAAAACTTCCTTTGCATCATACGCGGTGTGAGAAGAATAACAGTTTTAAAATAATTTATGGACACGCACCTCCAGTACTGTTACATATCGATCCAGTACGACATGAGAACGGTTTTACTGTTGCTTCTGTTAGCTGCATGAAGCGGGAAGGGTGAGAGGTGTGTGAAATAAATAACTCCACAACAAACTCCATATTATACTTTGTCCTTTCTCCACCCTGCTTTCATATCAACGTCGAAAATTTGTGTTTTTCTCTTTACTATATTTATCGATATTTTAAATATATCAGATATACCGGGCCTACTATAGGAGCCATCGTCGGAATTGTAATCGGAACCCTTGCAGGGGTGGCAGTGCTGATAACCGTCGTCGCTTGTTGTTGCTGCCATCAATGTAAAAGTCAAACAAGTGGGCAGGTCGTCCAGCCGTATGTGAATCCCGGTAACAATCGTTCAGTCATGTTATTGCATAATCATATGTACACTTTATAATGTTTTGCTTTGTCTTATCTCTAGTGTGTCAGTTTAACTGAATCATTCGTATGTTTTCATTGTAGTAGAAAGAAATCATATGCGTCTCTCTCTCTCTCTCTCTCTCTCTCTCTCTCTCTCTCTCTCTCTCTCTCTCTCTATATATATATATATATATATATATATATATATATATATATATATATATATATATATATATATATATATATATTTGTTACGTGTTTAGGCTCATGCAAAAAGTAACAAGAAAAGTGAAGACAGCAAGCTTCGTAAAATTTAACGGATGATTTATTTCCGTAGAAACCAAGGAAAATGAGAAAAAGAACTTACGGCTTTACGAATCAAATCTAAAATTAATCTAAGAATTAAAAAATAAAAGTCATATTATTAAAAGGCCCTAATTAAATCTGACTTCAAGCTCCGACGAAATCCAAAATAGAAGGCGATGACGTTTGTCGCAACCTTTAAAGTGATATTGTGTCAACAGTTCCTTGTTTAATCACCAAAAATTAATCTAGTTTTGAATTCAGAATAAATTTCAATGAATGTCTTTATCCAAGAATTCTGTATGAGCACTTATATATTTCCAGAGAAAAGAATCACTTGTATTCCACAAAATAAAATTTCAGCTCAAACTGGTCACAACAAAACACCTTTAAGTGCCAATAGTTTAGAGCCCAAATGACCAAATTCTATTGAGAAACCAGTTATACACTAATTTAAGACACAAAACAGATTCCCGTATGAGGGTCACGTGATCACCCTTCTAGGACAATATAGAAGCGTTTTACAGGTCTAACATCACGTACTATCAGTATGGCCTTAACAGAAATCAATGGTTCTTACTCTGAGAAATAATTAAATATATTAAAAAGTTGTTTACTAGAACTGCCACTGCTTCTGAATAAAGGTCAGGAGCTAGGTCAGCGTTACATACAATGTCTCTATTATTAGCTGTTTCCGTTACAAATTTAAAAAAGTCAGTCAGAACTGAACTCTATTCTGGACAATATTTAATCCAGTAAATAAAGCTACATTACCATAGCATGTAACGGAAATAAAAAAATTGAAACTAACAAATAAACAATTAAATATAAATCAAATATAAATTAAATTAAATAGATATAAGAATGGAAGAAAGAAGGAATAAATAATTGAAAACGGGCTTATAACATTTAAGTTGCATATTTGTTCTGCGTTTTCGTAAGACCAACATAGTTCTGAAGCTAAAAGCCAACGTAGTAGGGTCGTCTTCATCGAGCAGAGAACCAAAATGTTTTACCTAATTCCAGACCTGGGTCATAGGGCGAAAACTATGCGTGAAATATGTTCTAAAGAAATTATATCCCAGTGAATTAATGCTCTTATGTAGTTGAGTATTTTGGTTTTATTTTGCGATATTTAGCTCACTTTTTCAGAACGTGATATAATATAAATGGCAGACAGTATTTTTGGTGGAGGTTGAGGCTGGGATAAATATCTGACCCACTGGAAGGTACTGCCAAACTTTTTTCACAATTCCACTCTTGTCGCAACGATCTTAAAATTTTTACAGCGGGATAATACTACTAATTAAAGAGAAAAGTTATGGATTTATGGAATATGTTCTTGGGTGATCATTATCGCAAACATTGAGTACGGATGATACACGTACCTTTCCTGCGCGTTCTACATCGGTCCACCCCAGGTTAGACTCTGCAGGTAGCATCTAGACGGAATCTACCTAATGGATAGTCAAATTATGGTGATTGGCAAATACCCGTTGATGTTGTTGCGAATGTAACGCTTGTGGCTATTCATTGGTTCCTTGAAATCATTTGTTTTGCAAAGATGTTTAGAGGCATCTGTCTTGCAGGTCAGGAAATAAATTACACTTGTGGGTCGACATTTCAACATCTGATTGATTGTAAAGCTAACTTCTGTCGTCGAACTTCTCAACGCTTTGGTCTCTGGCATACGTTTGCAAATTAGGCAACGCTTGTCTTTGTAGCAATATGTGCATGAACACGTGGTCTTCTATGAAGTTACCGTGACACGTATCAGATGGTCCTTGAGATTTTTAGGTCAACTGTACGCAATCATCGGAACCTTTCAAAAACTTCTTAGACTTTTGGAAGATTCGATCTCGCGTCGAAAGTTTCGGATTAACTGTTGTAAGTTCGAGGCATTGTAGTGGGATATATATATATATATATATATATATATATATATATATATATATATATATATATATATATATATATATATGTGTGTGTGTGTGTGTGTGTGTGTGTAATATCAAGTAGTGAATACTAATGCACACCAGCAAATTTACATTGATTACCTCAATAATGATCCTTTTCTCATCTTGGCGTCATAATTAATGTGTTCTTGGAATATGTTCGTTATGTGATGTTTCTGACCCGATATGGGATGATATGTAGTCTGTAGTACCCATATATATTCGGTAGGACCCATATGTGGTCAGCAGTACCCACATACTGCCGCCTTATTGAAATTCTACTGACTCGACATAATACCGTTGGGAATCATTAATACCACTCTGCTGCCGTCTTATTGAAATGCCACGGATTCCAAACACTCCCATATTGAATCAGTAATATCCATATGCTACCGTTTCATTTGAATGCTACTGACTCGATACAATATTTGCTTGAATCAGTAATAATCGAATTCCACAGATCCCAAGCAATCCAATAATATTTACCCAGTAATACCTATATGCTGTCGAAAACTTCGGATGTTTAGAACCCCATTAAATCACATATTGAATCAGTAATAACAAAGTCAAATAATAAATTTACATCATATTTCCTATCAAACTCAACACGCATAGTAAAAGGGTATATTTCGGTTTCCACCAGATATTTCGGCATACATTATAACTAAATCGTTTCTGTTTTGCACGTCATAAAACTGGGATTTTACAGGTTAATTAATGAATGAAAAGTCTATATGTATAGTCATCATTAGTTAACGAAAAGACACCCATATACACTGCACACTCTTTCTTAAATGAAATACAACTTCAGATGCCGATAGTTTTGACAAAATATCTACGTACATGTTTATTTCTACCAGTAAGGTGAATTATTGACTGAAAAACGTTTTCACTGTTGTTGAGTTTTTTTTAAAAAAAATTTATTAAAGGGATTTCTGTGGTGACAACCACAGCAGAGACCAACCGAATGCAAATGCAGATGAACCAGATGCCTCCGACAATATATGCCAATTCCTACCCGGCCACCCCGCAAATGGCCCGGGGTTATGTGCACCATATGCCGGACGATCCGTCTATAAACAAGCTGTATGCTACTCCTCCACCAGACTACGACCACAATGAGAGGAAATAGTCGACTTTTGAAATGGAAAAAAATGAATAGAATGAATTTAATTGCTTTGTCATGGTATTTAATATATTGAAAGAAAATTATATGATTATCACCACTCTTAAATTGATAATATATGGTGGGGCAACAAAACAGCAGATTGCATTGCAATTTGACTATATATATATATATATATATATATATATATATATATATATATATATATATATATATATATATATATATATATATATAGAATGAGTAAGAATCAATTAAGTTTTTTGGCATCACAAAAATTATTTAAGAGGTTTTAACTTGGCATTGTGTGCAGTGAATAGACGCTTTCTCAAAGCATATTTTGCCAAAACGATAACGGTCGTTTATTCATTCGGTGTTTTATTACCTAGTATTTTTTTTACAAATTCATTATTATTCTCTCATAGCTACACTTTTAATGATTTAGCTTACGATTTCATCTTTTGTATAATTATGATTGTCTTGAACTTGGTAGGACGAGGGTAACTAAAGAATTGTTAACATATGAGTGAACAAAGTGGGGCAACAATTGTGCACAAGGTAAGAGTCTTGGAGAAAAAAATTGTATTGTTAATTTTAGTTCCTATCAGCATGAACAGCGTTTTGTGGTGGCAAATGGGGCGACCGCCCTTGGCCCCGCTCTTGAGGGGGCCCCGCGCTTCAGGCCTAAGGTCGTCCTTATGAGTTTGTCTAGCTATATTCTCCGTCAAATCGCGAAAGTTGATCTAGTCTAGACATAATCAGTGTTTGCAGTAGCATACCAATCGAGATACCGATACTCTGGCCCTGTGCGGTCATGGTCGGCCCTAGGCCCCGCGTACTCCTAACGCCGCCTCTGCCTATCAGTTTATATATTTAATGTGAGCTAGACATTTGCAATTATGTATGTTTTATGAAAGCAACCGATTAAAATTCAGGTAGCTTGGGTCTTTGATTAAAATAAATGCAATGAATATAATGTTTGGACAATTCATAAGCTGTATTTAGAAAGGTCGAGCAAAACAAACAATAAATACAAACACTTTAGGAGCTTTTGGAGCAAGAGACTTATTTGAAATTCATTTTTGTTTCGTACTAGAGAACCATCACAAAGACTGAGTTTTATTTAAAACGTTTTCTGACGTGCCTAATAGTAGAATCATAAGCGAGAGATGGATGAATGCATTGCAGGCAATGAGGTCACTAAGATGGATGAATGCATTGCAGGCAATGAGGTCACTAAGACGGATGAATGCATTGCAGGCAATGAAGTCACTAAGACGGATGAATGCATTGCAGGCAATGAAATCACTAAGATGGATGAATGCATTGCAGGCAATGAGGTCACTACCTGACCAGCTCTCTCTGCAGCATCCAGGCCAAAGGAAAACGTTTCTCAAAGGATATAACCGAGTCTGCAAAGAGGCGCATTGGTTGATTCACTTGCAACTTAATATGTCGTCAGACGTGCGAAAAGGGGAAACTGACCTTGTACACAATTGTAATCATTTTTTGTCACATTATAGTATGAACTATACAACTTTAGGTACTTTAACTTGAAGCTACTTTAGTTTAATTTTATGCAATGTCTGCGGGATAAGTTATTTCAGTTAGCAATTGTGTGCACGATATCTCTATATTTGATAATGTGTTCATCAGGAGTAACTTATCGCAGATTCATTAATAATTTTACTTGTTTCTAATTACACTAATGAATCGGCTTCAAACGTGTATATGGGACTGCGTGTACTTTTTGTATATTACTCCAGGGGAGGAATCCATTTAAGACAATGCCCATGTCTAAACAAACATTAGCAAATTCATGCTCTAGTACAGCTAAGTATCTATTACTGATCGATCAGCGAACTCCAGTAGAAATTGAATAATGTGTTACATGCATACAAGATGGATTGACAAATAAATTATATATTTTTTTTAACACTGCCTTGGAAGATACCGAGGTTTACAAATTAATATATATTGCCACATAAAGAAAAAAGAAAGAAAAAAAAGTCGGGCAAGTTTTGTTTTTAAGAGCCTGATAGTTCGAACTATAATCTGTTAATAAGTTTTACTGTATGTAACATTAAACTGCTTTTTTCACTAAATCTTTAAGTTTTTACTCGTTTAGCTTGGAGGAGTCTCACATGTACAGTCGTCAGTATGTAGTACTCATATTTGAAAGGATGCGGGTTCAAATACTGTTATCGGTTCAGCCAGGGCTGGCTATCCTAGAGCAAAGTACTTTATCCTATGCACTTGTTACCAACTCGTGTTCCTGTGCTGTAAAACACCAACCATATAAATGTTTCCTTCTTTATCATACTGTCATTAACATTTTATAATCAATACTCTTTTAGAATTTTTACAAGACAAAGTAAACACGATTTGAAATGAAAATGCTTTTGTTTTATATTTTTATATTATAATAAGTTTTCTCTATTCCTTATAGAAGATTAGCATGTATTTATTTAGCATTATACTAACGCAACGTAAGTCGATGTTGGGAATTTATTTTAAACTGTATATATTTTCAAATTAAGAGCTGATTGAACACCAGCCATATGTAGAGTATCGACACAATGGAAACTGCAACTATGTGGTTTTACGACTGTTATTTTGTTCAGATGTAATTTGTAAAATGGTGATGATGAACCAATGAACTTTTTGATTTTATCTTTTCGTAACCCTATATGAAGCAATTACAAATAAAAATTTTAAATGACCAGACAAACACTAATTGTTTCTTTTTTTTTGAAAAATTAAATTGAGGATCACCAGACCAGTAGTATTGGGGTTATTATGAAAATGATAAAAGCTACTGGCAATTCAGACATGAAGACAATTAGCAATGTACAACACAATTATACATTTGTTATGAAGATCATACTATTTTTCAACACTCTCACACATAAAATCTTAGCATTTAGAATATGTCCCCACCTTAACAAAATATGCGTAATATATACTTTTTGATTAATAATCATTTGTTGACATCCTTAAACAACAAAATGTTACATTATTTTGTTTTATTCCTTTTAATAATACGTACTTGCTTCCTTTCGTGTTTGGCTGCACTCATATCTTTAGCGTGAATTCTACCCGGATTTTATACCAGATAGCACAATCTTTCAAAACATTTTTGACAACGTTCAGGTGGTGTATATCTTAATAAAAAAGGTGATGTTTCACCAATCTACTATAGGTTTAATTTAGTACAAACACATAACCTAGAAGTATTAGGGTTAGGACAAATATTGGGATCAATAAGCTACCATGGCATAGATCGATGCATACCTATTGATTTTTCTGACAGTTTCAGTGGGTAAGTTGACGCTTTTTAAAACTATATCTATACAGGTACTACGATCCGAGCGCAATTTATTGGTCATTAATGCAGTATTTGCGTTATGCTTGTTTACCTGTCGTAATAACATTTTGGCAATACGATTTTCATTTTTCATTACGTTTCATCTTGAACTCACTTAGTGTTCTCATTTGAGAATTTCCTGAATTTCGTCCGAAGACTTGCACGGATCCTGCAGAGTGAATCGTCTATAGTATCTACTGTGTAAATCACCTATTCGCCAATCAGCCAAACCAACAGGTCTTATCCAAGGTTTTTACTTCCAACTTCCATACCAAACTTCTGACCAAATCAACAGCTTCTGACCTAATCAACAGCTTCTGACCTAATCAACAGCGTCTGACCTAATCAACAGTTTCTGACCTAATCAACAGCTTCTGACCAAATCAACGGCTTCTGACCTAACCAACGGCTTCTGACCTAATCAACAGCGTCTGACCTAATCAACAGCAGGTTACATGTCTATCTGCCTACCTAGCTCCCAGCCTGCAAACCAGACCAATTATCTACCTATACGTACTAACCATCTTCACGATTACAAACACCCACCCATGCATTTATTGTCGAGTATGATATAACTTGGACTGAATCACATTAAAGGGAAAATATATCTACTTCATTAATGTGAGTGAAAGAGAAGGATTGAGGGAGAGAGAAGTCATTCGATGTGTCAAACGCGATATCAAAGTTAAAAGCTTGCCACTACATCAAATGAGAATAATAATTAGTAATTTCGTAGCTATTGATTTCACCGAAACACAATAAAGTGATCATTGATTAGACAACAGTCTAATTTTAGTTACTTTACTGTAGTTGTTCATTAATAAGAGTTACCAATATTAGAGGTGTCTTATCTGACCCGTATCGAGGATATACGTTAATATAATATTGTGCCCTTGAGGACCACAGAAAAGATCCTGTATCTTAGCAGGAGATCGAATTCAAGAATATATTAACAAATTATACAATCTTTTAAGCGTCTAATGGTCTAAAGCGCTCACCGTTCCGGATCAATGTCATCTCACCTCTGTCTGCGTGGGTTTAAGTCCAAGGCAAGGCTAGCGTGGGTACGAGGGAAAGCATGCCAGTAGCTTCTCGTGGGTCGGTGGTTCTTTCCTGGGTTTTCCAGGGTTCTTCCTCAACCAGTTATACTGACCGCCATGTATAGCCTATCTTGTGCTGAAAAAATGGCGTTAAACCCTAGAACAACAACAACAACAATCTTTTAAGCGTCTAATAATAGAAATCATGCATGTGCACCTTACACCAGCGCGAGAACCGGATAAACGGTTGTTAAAGTCACACATTATGATGCAGATAGGCGGATAAAACCAAACCTGATGTAGGGTAGTGCCTGGATAAAAGTTAAAATGTCGACCATGGTATCTGATGCACATTCACGTACTTAACTGTTGTACTTGGCACTCTTATTCTGGAAGACAAAGGTCCAAACATGTCATTTTAACGACATGATGGAGGGGCGTTGTGATTTTCTTTCCCACCAGGATTATTTTTAGCATAAATATAATGTATTTTTTTCTACGCATCAGAGCAAGAGATTTTTATTTCTTCAGGACCCTTTCACCCCGCCAATGACACCATTAAATGGTCGGTCCATAAATGTGTTGCGATGGCCCTATGACACTCGTTTTAAAGGATCCATTATAAATTGTTCTGTGAGATACGAAACCTTAGCAATACTTTTTTGTCTTGCAGGTGTCTCATTTAGACTAGAAGTGTTCATGTTGATTATAATTATTAAGGACAGTAATAATTAACTGTAGTACGTCTTTGCTGCACAAAAATGAGAACAAAAAAGTCATTGTCGGTAAAATAAAATAAAATCTGTGTTGACATGTTGAAATCACGCCATATTTATCATTGCATGTAGGTAAGGGATAATCTCAAAAATTCATTCAGGTTATAGTTCGGTGCCTTTCCCTCGCATGGTATATTTCTGTAAAACATTTACACTGACTGTTTTGAAGTAATTACATTCGCAAACTTGAGTTTGAAGAGAGAGAGAGAGAGAGAGAGAGAGAGAGAGAGAGAGACTGGCACCTAAGAAATATAATCATTCAAATTTGGCCGCAAGTAGCTGAGCCGTCAGTAACTCAAGAAAGAAGTCGGTTGACTGTTAATGATAGAGAACAAGAGGTCTTGTGACAAACGGCAACAACAACAACAATAACAACACCAATAGTATCTACACATTAGTGCCTTGGAAAGGGATCAAGAGAAACCACGAGGGAAATTGTTTGAATCTGGTGTTACCGTTTTTCCTCTTCCACAAAATAAATTGAAATTAAAGATTTTCTTGTTCAAGGATTATAATATTCATAACGTTTTAAGGTCGCCGTTAAGAATGAACCGTGTTTTTATTTTTTATATAAATGCTGTGTCACCTTGTTCCTCAGTATATACACGACCAACACAACAGAGCTAACTTTGCAAGAAAGGTGTCATTGCAGCCATTGTTTATTGTTTTGGGTGCTATTCTAAGTGACAAAGGTGAATGTAAACATAAAGTTATGGAACTTGAAACTTTGTTTCATGTAATATAAAAATAAATTCATAGAGCCTGGACCGTACTTGTAAGAGTGTTTTGTTAGTTTTCCTCACCATATCTGAGCTATTTTGGACTGTTTTGTTGAATTAAGAGAACACTGAAAATGGTATAGAGCAGGGCAAGAAGCGTGCAAGTATCAAACTTCAACTTTCTGCCTATTTTGATTTCAAATGCGACAACACTCATTACAAGCCTTGACTCTATATACAAGGTGTCTGTGACCATTATGATCTAGTTTATCGAAAAGTACTTTTACACTCCGTGTGCAACATACCGCTTAGTGATAACTCAGTACGATTGGGCAGCGGTCACTTGAAGTTTCGCACAATGATATAATGCAATATGGCGGAACTGTGCATCCAACGGTTTCTGGTACTTTTTTGCCAAATTAATCGTGACAAAGTTTACTACAGTTCGATTTTTAAATTATCGCAAATAAAAAAGCAGTGTTCTCGCAAGAATCAGTTCTGAGTGGGATACAGAAGCATTCCCCACCCCACGCTGATCCCTCCCTACACAAGTTCCTCTTGACCAGTGAACCGTACATTGTATTGGATAAGTGTTCACTCGCACCATAAAGTCCATATCTAACTGGAGAAGGCCAAAGAGCAGACTTGATGAAGTATCTGAACGTCATGCAGCATACGTGATAAAATATCTGAAGTTCAAGGAACAAACTTGATAAATTAACTAACGACCACTGAGTAGACTTGATGAAATAACCGAAAGCCATATAATAGAATTGATAAGGTATTGGAAGATCAAGGAGCAGACTTGATAAAGTAACTGAAGCAAATTACTGAGCTTTTCGTTTATGATCACCTACTATGTTGTAAAACTACTTTTTGAACGATTTTGTCGATCCTCCATATCCCATGAAAAACGCATGCAGAGAAAGCGGAAAGGTGTCATTATGGCATTATTCTGTTATAGTCGACCTTCTTTTTTCAATTCTTTCATGTAAACGGTCACACTGGGCTAAATCAAATGTGCGTGATGTATGCTTCATGTTCTTATTAGATTAAACCATTCATGTATAAAGGTGAGGAAAACGAACAAAAAGGAAGTACTATTTTACTTCAATTAATAAAACAGCCCATAAATACACTTATCTGTCATCTCATATCGTATTAAGAGAGCTTTATATCGTCTTCTAGCAACAAAGACATGAATCAGTAATAAGTATTCGAATGACTAGGATGCTTCAAAGGCATCAATCACAACAAGTATTCAAATGACTAGGACATTGCTAAAATCAAAATGTGTCGAGTACAGTGTTTTGCGCGTGATCATATCACACTAGGGTACCTGGGCTGATCTTATTGGCGGGAATTGAACCCGTATTTTGCTAATGAAAATATTAACTAATGTAACATAGCGGCTTTCAATGACGAAATGTCTTGGATGAATGAGAACATTATAAAAGAGTGACTCAGCATTTATCTGGGAAAAAGGTGATACATATCTGAACAAGAGCAGCAGAGAGGATGAACAGACCATTTTTTTAGAAGGTCCATTTTGGTAAACTAAGGCTTTTACGAAAACAAAAAAAAAATGATGCCGATAACGTGAAACCGAAGCCTATAACTTTCCGAGAGTTTTTCTACCGGGTTAGCCTTTTTGTTACTTTTTTCGCATTGGTGTTTTCGAGTACGTACGTGAGCGAGTTTATCCACAGTGACACATATCTGTGGCTGGACCCTCTCGTGAAAAAGCTCCTGGCAATCAAGAATATACTAACACGATTAATACAACGAAAACCACAACCAGTGAAATTACCAAGCACTGAAATTATGCCCGCAAATGTCAGTAAAATAATAAATCAAGGAGCTGGTGAAGCAGAAAAAAATATTGCTTCAAGTTTGATAGAAGGAAGCGGAATTTCACGAAGTTTCCTCATGTCCTTCGCAGGCCAAGACGACCATGATTTAGATAATGCAATTATAATAAAATGTTCAAACGTATATCCGACACAACATTTGACATGGGCGCACCGGTTCTCAAAGATGAATTAAGTACGTGATTATCAATTTTATTTCTATGACTCACGAATACCGGATCAACGTGGAAAGATTAATTTACAAGTCCATGATACAAGTATATACTTTTTACCCTCTGATGCTTTTATTGAGATGGAAGGTGAAATTATAAAAAAACAGACGATAATATGTATGTAAATGATGCTAGAACTGGTTTTGTCAATAACGGCATTATGGCGTTGTTTAGCAGCGGTACATATTCGATTGATGGAAAATACATTGAGGTAATTCAGAATGACGTTTACGTAGCCACGACGATAATAGATTTAGCAAGATACTCTGATGACTTTACAAAATCTTCGTAGGAAACCGTAGAGCTTATTCATGCGCGATTCCACTGTCACATATCTTCTGATTCTGTAGAGATGTTAGAAAAGTTATCTTTGGAGCTAATCACACGGTTACTCTTGTGAGAAAATCTACCGACCCCGACGCTACTTGGCAACCTTTTGCCGATGATGGTAAAATAATACTGACAAAACTTCGTTGTGGATGCCGGTTATGATTCCAACGATCACCGAAAAGCAACGACTACTTTCTTTTATGGATTCAGGTGGTGAATAATTGCTGTCATGGTTGACAGTAACCACGGATAGCACGCAAACTAACATTAACGGGTTATTTACGTAACATATACCATCACAGCTAGGAGTATCTAGACCGCGATATATATTTGTTGCTTTTCAGAATTATAATCGATTAAACTCACAAACTCGTAGCCATATGATATTTGAAAAACTTGGAATCAGCGAGGTTTCTTTACGAATCAACGGACAACAAGAACCAACGAAAACATACTACTAAATTATGAACAAATTCATATAGCACGTGTATATCTTTGGT
The DNA here is from genome assembly GCA_028554795.2 of Sinohyriopsis cumingii. Taxonomy (NCBI): domain Eukaryota; kingdom Metazoa; phylum Mollusca; class Bivalvia; order Unionida; family Unionidae; genus Sinohyriopsis; species Sinohyriopsis cumingii. Next base: position 88,938,951 of record CM068834.1, on the reverse strand, counting down.
TAATGACATTTATGGGACGCGATCAAAATGTAGACACTGGTTTACAAATATCACAACTAGATTTTAAAAATCTATCTATTACTTTTCGTTGGACCATCTTGATTTATCCAGACAATCTGTTGTTGATATCCACTTTCGAGCCAACGTAAATACAGGTGGTGGTGTTGATTACAGATCAATCGTGGGGTCATACTCAGCGACAAAGCAGTGTTGCTTGATAATGCTGGTGGCCGAATGAAACTCGTTGATGTATTAGTAGAAAACATGTCACCACGCGGTGATTTAAAAATACGAGTATGATCATAATGTCATCAAATAATCATGTTAGTGCCAGTCTGACTCCTGGTCAGATAGGAAAACTACAATCCACATCAGTAAAAAAATCCGTAACCACAACAACTCTACAAACAGTCAGATTACAGATGGTCAAAATAAGTTGTCGTTGGCAGAACGTCATCTTAAACATCTTAATAAATTCAAACAATCCCGAACTGGAATACGATTTGAACTTTCCACCGGTGCCATTAAAGACACTGCTAAGACAGTGGGTATATTCCCACTTCTTGCGACGATACCAGCGTTGATAGCCGCTGCAGCTCCAGCCGTTGCAAAAACAGTTGTGTTAGGTGCTGTTGGTACAGCTAAACAAAACAAGAGGAAAGGGTCTAAGACTTCCGGGAACTCCAGTAAAGGGAAGGGGTCTGAGAATACCATGTACACTTCGTTAACATCTATGTATAATTTTGATTTACTTGATGATGCTAAGCAACTAAATATCAAAAACGTTAGAGGTGTTTTTACACGCGACTCATCTGGTAGCATACGCGATTGATCCCCGTGTAACTGTTTATTTCGATTCGTACGGGTTAGCTCCACCGCAGGAATTTATCAACAATGTTACTCCGTACAAACTCCTGGTTTGGTACTCAACGCTCCCAACACAAACACTAACCGATCCACCAATATGCGGCCGTGAAGCATTTGCTGTAATCGATGCTATTTCAAAGACGCAATCGTTACCACCTCACAAAGTCGTGCACAATTATACAAGTGCGTCGCTTATGAATAATGGTAGATATCTACGGAAGATCCCGCGGAGATACTACTAAGAGTAAAATAAGTTCGAAGAGATAGATTTGTCAAATTACGCGACAAAGGATGAACTCGCTGATCTTATGAACCTCTCTGGAGTTGACCGAGATGAAGTTGTTGTTTTTCAGGATAAATACGGCGTTTTAAAAACGAGTAACATCAAGTGGAATGACATAATTCGTAGAGTTCTTGGTGATACCACAGATAACACCCCTGTATTTACTGACGGCGGTAAAATCAGAGACTCAAATGACTCAATCGCGGTTATCAGAAATTAAATTGCAATAAGCGCAGCTAATCGTTTGAAGAATAGCGGCGACACAATGACAGGTGAACTCAGTATGAACGGAAATAAAATAGTCGTGCTAAGAGATCCAACATTCGACGAAGATGCCACAACAAAAAATATGTAGACGTTAACTACAATACCGTAGACACTAAATTATCCACGCTACGGGCCGAGTATGACGTTCACGTAAATATGTTCATGAACACACGGATAAATTTTCAAAACTCAATAAAATCGTGGGCGATTTCTTTGGCACTCAGTTCAATACTGACGTGAAACTCTGATATCAAGACGAGCATTGAAACGATTCAAAAAACTCTAGAAGATGTCATAAGTGGAATTCCTGATATCGTTAACAAAATTAATCAGGTTAAAAGTCCTCACAAACAGTTTGTCAATGTAGTATGCAGTGTCATCAGGATTCTCAATATGGTCACAACAAAATAGTACAATCAAATATACCGATGATGTCACTGGTCTTTATATGTTGTCTGTGTTCAGCTCTGCAAAATTTAGTATATACATTGCATATCCCTGGCGTCATTCAACCGATAAGTTTTCCAGGTTGTGTCTATTGTGTTAAATAGCGGGGACGAATAAACATTTATATTAGAATCAGCTGATAAGAAATTAATATCAGCATCTTATTGGTGGTGTCAGAAATTTGATGCTGAAACGCATCAATTGGTTACTGTGTAAAATATAATGGACGTTCAAAAATTTAGATATGACCAAGTACGTGAATGGCAAACAGCGCTAAAAACCATCGTTGACAAGTATACAACGAAAGTAAAAAAAAACATATCGAAGACGTGCGGTTCTCATTGATGTTGTTGTGGACTATGTATCTGCGATCACTGCTGGTACTGGCGTAGTATTATCAGCGCTAAAATCAGTAACAGACGCAGTAGCAGTGCCAATATGCGTTTCATCATCAGCAACCATCATTGGGGTTTTTAATATTATCGCGAGAAAGATATCCACGTGCACGAGTACAAAGTTGGACGATTACTCTGTAAAATTACACACGGCAACACACGCGTATTCTAAATTATCCTCGCTGATATCATCAAGCCTTAACGATGAAAGGATATCAGATTTTGAATTTGACATAATGCTTAAGACATACAATGAAGTAATTGATTTAGAAAATGGCAGTTTAAAAAATGACAGAACTACTTCAGCAGATTGTCGAGAATACAAGCCCGCTGAAAACAACGATGATATCAGTAAACTCCACTAACCCTGAATTCAGTATTAATTTTCCAACCGTGATTCCACTAAAAGAAACAGATCTTGAGCAGTTGCGAGTATGCTAGAGCTGGCCCAATATTAGATCAAAGTCATTTGGTACGCTGCAGTCAAATAATTCGTTGATATTTGTAAATAAAAATAAACCCGGTGCCGATGGCACTGGGCAAACAACTGATTGGCAAATTGTTGGAATATCCATGGAATATTATCAGATTGAACAAATCAATATTGAATTTCAACGTAGAATAAAATTAGTGACGGTCCGGGAATCCAAGATAGCCATAACATTCCATTTACTGACATTATTAGCCGCGAGAGAAATAAATTCGCCAGATTAAGCAGTTGATATATCTCAGTCGTCGATTAGATCCGTGCTGGGATAGCCCGAAGTTGCACCTGAGTATCATAGACGCCAGAACCAAAACAGTCTGATTTTTCTTTTTACTGGAGAAAAGAAGTATATAAATGAACCAGAAAATCGAGGAAAATATCAGTGCAATTTTCCCCGTTATTATGGATCTAAGTTTCTTACAATCATAGGTGATTTATACACCCATGATGATACATTAAATCCGATTGTCAATGAACAATTCATCAGGTCATTTTCCGAACCTATCGAGGTTTAGTTTAGACAGCCATTAAATAAATTACAAAATTTATTTTCCAGCGCTACACAACACTACAACGATGACATAAAACAAGAAGTCATTGCAACAATACAGCATCGAAATCAGGTTATATCAGATTTGAATATATGAACAATACTGTCATTTGGAATCTAAATCTCCACGGCGGTGAATTTGTTGATTACCATGGAAAACCTCCGCACAATAACCCTTAAACAATTGTTTCTTAAACACTGTGCGATCGAAGAAGAACAATTACAAGATCTCATATTTTCAGGATTTGAAACAATCCAACTACAAAAATCAATCAACATTCTCAGCAATGAATATGTTTCTAAAATACTAGAGTCATGGAGAAAAATAACTCTGCCACCAAGTATTCTCCGATACAACAATACTCAACATGGCGAAGGCCGTCGTATTTCGCTGAGAGTTGTAAATATAACTTCAACGATTGCAGTCAATCTTGCAGGTGACGTAATTGATGAAAGTTATCAGACAAAACGGACGTATCAAATCAGGAGCAGCGGAAATATACCTTATATACTTTTACACCGCATGTACCACCCGGGTATCTGATTGTGCAAGAGCCGATCGATCTGGTCTATCTACGATGCCACAATCCGCTATTATCAAGAATACATTTTAAACTAACTGACCAGACGGGCAACTTGCTTGACCTTCGTGGAAAAGTTTTAAATCTGTTGTTGTTGTTGGGTTTAACGCCATTTTTCAGCACACGATAGGCTATACATGGCGGCCAGTATTAATGGTGGAGGAAGAACTCGGGAAAACCCGGGAAAGAACCAACGACCCACGAGAGACTACTGACAAGCTTTCTCACATACCCATACTGGCTGAATCCGAGACTCGAACCGACACAGACAGAGGTGATGGCAGTGATCCGTAACGGAGAGCGCTTTAGACCACTCGGCCACTCGGGGCCCTAGTTTTAAGTCTGAATTTATATGTGAGATCTTAATGATTTTTAATCGTAGAGTCCTTGATTCTATCAAAAGACAACACAAACTTGAAAAGGAGACAAAAATGCATAATTACCCCGCCTTGATTCAGGGGATTTTTTTAATACTGACAAATCAACTGAAATCAGTGACAAAATAAAAATAAAATCTGACACATTTTCACTTTCGTTTTCACGAAATGACCCTAACTTTCATTTTCATTACTATGATCACTGACAGTTTCTGACAATCCTTCTTAATTGTCTTATGCGAGTGTTGATTCTCTTTTGCTTCGTATTCAAGAGACAGTTCTTTTTCTATTGCGCGTGAGAGAGACGAATTCCCCCACTACAGTTTCTTTTACTGTAGCCAACGATTGAAACATAGCCCTTGAATTTGCTTTACAAATTTGTATTCTGATAATAGTGTATATCACCCTTCAAGTTTACGTTCTTGTAGTTTCAAAATCAGAAATATTTTTTTCAGGATTTACTTCATCAGATATATTTATGACGTCATGTTTTAATTTTTTAATAGCAGAAATAATATCATTGATATTTTCATAGTTCATTATATACTGAACATACGTTTAAAAGAAAAATATTTTACTTTTTCATTTGAACCCTAGATTGCCATATGACATTCTAGTAAGTCGAGGAGGGTGTTTTACACAAAGGACGACACAATCCCATGTGAGACCCTGCATTGGCATATGACATTCTAGCAGGCTCATGGGCGCACGAAACACAACCACCTATGTGAACTCCTAGATTGTCAAACAACAGTCTAGCAGGCTCATGAGGGCGTATTTAGTAGAGGACAGCACAATGCATAAATCTTATATAAGGACAGCAAAAGCTCCCTTGTGAACTTCTAGATTGTCAAACAACAGTCTAGCAGGTTCATGAGGGTGTGTTTAGTAGAGAACGGCACAATATATACACCTGATCTAAGGACAGCACAATCTACATGTGAGCCTCTAGAATGCTAACGACGGTCTATCAGGCTCAGGAAGATATATTTACAGTAAGGACGGCCCAGTACATATAGTATTTACAGTAAATACAATTTTAAGGACGGTACAATCTCCATGCGAGTACCTAGATTGCCATATGACATTCTAGCAGGCTCAGGTAGATATATGTACAGTAAGGACGGCACAACATACACGGGAGCCATTCTCTACGTTCAACATATTTTGCACACCCTCCCCATAATCAACCCCGGGAGAATGCAAAAGGATCATCCACCATGTGGTGACCTGGTGGGAGGGTGTGTTTGTTTATTGAAGATCGAGCACATAGGAAGGACCCCAAATGATAGCACGGTTCGTATAATATATAAGGTAACCAATACTTGGAACTTTGAAAATAGCTTACGCGATGGGCGTGGCTTGTTTGCTGTTTGTATTTTTATGCTTGCTTAATTATAATCGCAGATTAAATACAGAATAACCATAAAACCAGATGGATTTAGTAAAACGAGAATATTGTTTCTTAAAAAAAAAATAATTTATCCTTAATAAAAGATTACACCTACCTTCACTGACAGTCCTTGATAAAATCAAGGGGTAAATAATGTTATAAAACAACGGAGACAACTGTCAGCACTTGAAGTAGATATTATTGTTTGTACTTCCTTTAAATATAATGCCGTTGTTGTAACACAGGCTGATCGTTGCGATAGACCGCTCTCTTAAGACCACAGTAATTTACTTCCGCGCTCAATTTCGGTCTGTCAGGCGTGTCTTTTGTTTCACTGAATCCTTCGTTTTTTCAACAGTTAGACTCTGTGACTTTAGGAATACATGATCCCAAGAGGAACTCTTAGGAGCTACACTCCGGAGGTGGGAGAATTAACCACAATTTTTTAAAATATATTTACAAGTCAATATGTTTGTGAAATCTATCTCTTTCGATCGTTGTCAAGGACAATAACTTTATTAACCGTGTTACATATATGCTGCAGAGTTATCTTCCTTGATTTTTATCAAGGACGTTACAGACCCTATCATCAGCCACTCGCATTGGTTCTTCGTTTGAGTCATTGCATATATAATATCTTAATATAAATACTTGTCGAAAATATATAATGGAAGAGTTCGAGAGATTATCCACAATCTAGCCTTGGAAAACTTCATTTCCTGAATCCAGATTCGATCTTGACAGAAGAACTCCTGACATGTGGAGGCGAGCTCTGGATGATCCGACGGATAATCTGATTGATAATATTCGAGATGCTGAAAGAGAATTTCGCGACGATAGTGCATCTCACGTGTGGTCGACATTCAAAATTATACACAACACTAAAGGTGTCGACGAAGTCATTGATGCTACAGTGAACGATGAGCGGGCGAAAAAGATTATTAATTATCTTGACGATCAAATATATTGTTTCAGAATAACGTTTATTGTATTATTAGAAACAGACAATCTCAGCGATTGTGTAGCCGAACGAGTAATCTAATATTTTACAAACGCGATACGTAGAAATGGGTTAACGGATCAACGACGCGAAAAAATAAACAAATGGGTTGACTTAGTCAAAGATACCGGAGTTATAATAAATCATGTCGTCGAATTAGGAAAGAAATTAAATTCCCAATAATGATAAAAACGATAACCGGAGAGATTTTACACGAAACAAAGAATAATTCGAGGTGATCCCCAATTGAAATTATTGATCATAATGCGCACGCGTGGACCAGCGTAGTAATATTTCCACCGTAAGATTCACCCCCCCCCCCCCGAGAAAGCCTCTGGGATAAACATATTTGATTTTATTCACGAAATAAGTAAAAACGATTATGTATGAGTATGGCTATTTCAGAGTTCGATGATGAAAAATGTGATCAATTTGTACGACCTAACGGCGAAATATATCGTAAAGAATCTCTCCACGAAGAAATGAAAAATCTTGCGCAGAAATTTTCATCGCAGAAACCTCTCGGAAAGTTAGAGGCTTCGGTTTCACGTTCTTCTAAAAAGTGATATGTTCACCCTCTCTGCTGCAACAAGCCTGTATGATACGAACTCTGGAAGATTTACTTGGGACTGCATATGAAACATACTGACATATAATATGACAGAAATACAGGTAGACAAACCAATACATACATGCATGGGCATATTGGTACATGCATTCATCATATCATCCATACATACAATAATGCAATGTTTCCTCCATTTGGCTCCAATGGTCTATGATCAAAATGTTACAAAAATTAATGATGGTGGCCATGAAGGCTCCCTTTTGTATATGATCATTTAATCAGAATTGTGCTGTTGACATTTAATGCAACCTATATAATGTGTATACATGCATGCAGACACATACATACATACATACATACATACGCACCGAACAATCACCAACGCATTCTGAGGAGTTTACTTTTAGGGATATTATTTTAAACATTGTTTCAGCTTTGTTGATACCGGAAATAATTGTATGTTACTACCCTAAAGAATCTTGCAGTCATCATCCTTACTAGAATATAACATATATTGGGAATTGCAACTTCCACCAAAACCACCATCACAACTGATGCTAGATCTAGTCAGTCAGCAGTATAAGTGATGCGTACTGTAGCTGCAGTAGTTTATCAGTAATAGTAGCAGTAGTAGTAATATTAGTAGCCGTTGTATTCGTAGTAGTGACCTCGTGTTATCTTTTTCTCTTTTCAGGTCACGTGAAGTCAGATACCTGCTATAGCGGTGATAATTACCAGTATCAAATATCTTGCGAATACGGCTGTTGCGGAACAAGTGGCAACCAGTTTTGCGGTAACGATTTCAGTACCAGCACAATGCAACCAAATATTATACAATAATGAAAAACTGTCAATTTGACTCGTCGATTTCGGTTGAAATCCTTTAAATTATCGACCTTTGTAATTTCTTGTGTTTATTCTCCTCTTGTGTGTATCAGTCTAGCGAGTTACCACCCATATTACAGATTTGTCTTCAGTTATTAAAAATGAAGAAATAAGTCTGAAGTAATCTGCATATACATGAATCCATCCATTTCAGTTTTCTCCTACAATATTGTTCACACGCTTCCGGGTAATCAGGAAAATATCAGGACATATAATAGGTGTATTCATGATCAAGCAAAACCCTTGAACTTTACAGATATCATCAAAGTCGCGGAAAACCTGGAATTTTCAGCAGTGACTTGATCGAAAAATACGTAACTGAGTCGTTAGTACGAGATTTAATTTACTTTATTGAGTGTTTAGCGGAATTTGTGGAGGCTACAGAAAATTCTTCAGTCGGATGAGATGCAGCTGCGGAATTGATCATTTTCGTTCTCGCCCTAAATATGTCTATAAAGTCAACTCAAAGTACAAAGATGATTGCAATGGTCAAGTAGACCCGTTACGTTTTATTCTGTGCAAATTCGAATAATTGTTTGTTGAAGTTATGAAGACCAGTCTAGCGTAACAACGGGCAAATATTGTGGCGACGCATGATCGAGGTGATTGTAAGGGCAGTTCCCCTTTTTGACATGTGAAGTTAATGTAAATTTAGTGCATTAAATTATTGCTCATTACATGGCTGTTGGCACTGGGAACTGTGTATAAAGCATTATCATGAATAGTAACCATCGTCTCCCTCCACTTGCCTTTGCAGCGAACTTTACTCTCAGATGTTGTTATATGGTTCCGGGATGATTCCAACAATAACATTATGGACCCTAGGTTAAGAAATTCGCATCGCGTAACGAGTACATTTGGGATTTTTGAAACATAGTCTTATGGTTTCAAACCTTCTATTCCTCACCACTAGTGTTCTTCTTTTGTAGAGAAGCTGCCTTCTTAAAATCTTAAAATGAAAATGTAATAGCTACTTTCGCCTACACACCTATATCTATCTATCTATCTATCTATCTATCTATCTATCTATCTATCTATATATATATATATATATATATATATATATATATATATATATATATATATATATATATATATATATATATATATATATATATATATATATATATAATTTCGATATTTGTACAAAGGCTTTTCCCTATTTTCGCCATTGTCGGTCTTGCTAGTGAGCTGTAATTTAACGCAAATCCGTTTTGGACCCTGACTTATTATGATTACATGCACTTCAAACCAATGTCAAGCTCAGTGGAATGTTGTACAGGTTCTGGTAAGCAATATTTACTAACATTCGATTGGGATATTTAGAAAAAAATGTCTGGTGTAACCAGGTTTCATATAGCAGAATCATCCCTGTTTTTGTACCGACTACTGGGGCAATCTTAAATGCAGAATCGTAAGTCCTGGGAGTCCTCGATTAGGACTGCATGAAATATACAGTCCAATATGGGAAGACAACCCTTGTGTAAAACACTTTTTATATCAACATAAGTAGTTAATCATATTATATTTAGCATTTGTTCTGTAAGGTGTTGTATATATATATATATATATATATATATATATATATATATATATATATATATATATATATATATATATTACAATTCATTTGGCGAATAATTATTTTTTCGCAATGCACTGGATCCAGCAAGGGATCACGTGTGTCAGGGATTGATTAAGATTAATGCAGTAAAATGACAACGAACAGTGCGAAACTAGTATCTAGCTAGCCTGAGCGCTTTCGACTCTTTAATGAGTCTTTTTCAAAGGCAAATAGAAAACATAGACAGGCCAAACAAATAAAACAGAAAAACGGTTATGTTTGCGAAACTTTACATGACTGTTTCTACATGAATACAACTTTTTAACTCTACTATGTGTCAACTAGTTTATTTCAGCTTTTTGCTTATACTGGAAAATAGTTGTATTGACCTAGAAATTGATGAGCCATAACGACATCTGTTATTTTATGTGAATTTATGTAAGCGCAGATTATATCCCGAAAATTTCATTGTTATAGTGGTCATAAGCTATTAAGCAAATTTAGAGAATTATTTAAAAGAATGTGTCGGCTGCAAAGTTTGGGGACTCCAGTTGGGGTTGTCAGCAATTGCAATAAGTGTTATATCACTTTACGATTTGTTTGGATTTAATAAACAATACTATTAGTTTCTTTTGAGAAATTAAATGCTTGTTGATTTTACATTAAATTGTTGGTTTTGACGTCTTTATGTAACACGTTTTAAGTTCTATGGTCGTAACAGAAATTGGGTTTGCCCGGATTTTAAAAACATATCAGACATTAAAAATTGTCTTTAAAATTTAAATTGATAGTGTCACTGATGAAAAAGGAAATAGTTAACAATTAATCGTTATAAAGAATGAATAAATCGTTCGATCGCATTACCAGTTCGTCTGAAAGAATAAGTGCATCATTATAACTGATTAGTAAATCATTTGAACAACCTACTAATTTGTTTGAACCAGGGGCGTATATAAAGCATCTGGCACCCGTGGCGGATCAACCTTTGGCACCCCCACAAATAATTTTAAAACGTAAACACACATAAAAATATATTATGTTTGCAAGCAGATTTTGAAACAGTACAGTGCTATCATAAGCAAATTAAAAATAACTTATACTTTGGCGAAATTTTCATTTGGTTTGAAAACTTGTACTGGTATTTCAACTCTCCCGATGGCACCCCCTTCTGACTGCCACCCTGGGCGGATCGCTCCCCCCTCGCACGCCCTTTGTACGCCGTTGGTTTGAACGGGATAGTATATCGCGATATCGGAAAACTGAATCTCTTTTAAGGGAATAGTAAATTGTTATGATAGATCAACATATAGCTAATTACTAATTTGTTTGACCGGATTAGTATTTCTTTATAACGGAATAGTAAATCGTTAGAATAGATTACTAATTCCCTTGAACGAATCACTACATCGTTTGAACGTAATATAGTGTATTATGAAATTGTTCCAACCAATTGCTAAATCGTTATAACGGATTAGTAATTCGTTTAAACCGTTAATTCGTTTGAACGGATTAGTAAATCATTGATCCGATTGCTAAATTTGAATAATGGATTAGTAAACTGTTCTGGTGGAGTAAGTAAATCTTAGGTTTAGACCTGCTATCTATGAATTAAAATGAAAATCAAGAAAGGGACGATACTGTAGACCTAATTGTAATATTCGACGGAGATCAAACATAGGAAATCGTATATTCAATTGGTGTTTTCTCATAAGATTAGCATGTGGGGGCGTTTTGGCATCAATATAGCAAATCCCATTTGTGTATTTTTGCAAGATTATATGACACTCTGGCATCAAGATGGGAAGTCCTATGCTAAAAACATCCACATTACTACCATTGTATGTTACTATGGAGTCAAGCTGGGAAATCCATTGTTAACTGAGGTTCAAAACAGATGCGATTCTCGGGGCAAGATGGAAAATCAAACATTAAAATGTTGTCATTAGTTTTAAGATTGTGAGTTAATGCGAAATGGAGCATTGTAATAATATGGGTTTGTCTTGGCTGAGTTTAACATGCAGAGTATGTGGACCTCTAACGTTAATGTAATATTCGAATGTTGATAGGTTTAACACGTATAGGTCTCACTATACTGGCGACGTAATATTTCCTTTGAAATGCAATAAATACAATGTCATAAAAAGGCAGTATTGGCTAATTTAGTATTTCAAGCTAGACCAAGTGACTCCAGGTATATCTTGGCATACGAATCTCAGGCTATGTGTAGAATGTAAGTAATTCAAAGCGCACAATGTGTGTATCGGTCACTCCCAATATGTATTGTCAACTATCGAAGAAAAAAATAGTCACAAAACTCTCTGCTTGGTTCTTTAATTCTAAAAGCCACATATATTTATAATCAAAGTATGATTTAAGTGAAAATAAAAATATTTAAATAATTTATGGACAAGCAGCCCCACCCTGTTGACAGCCTGTTCAAGATCCATACATTACAACATTAAAACTTATTACTGTTATTTAATGTAACTGCTTAGAAAATGATGGGAGAGCGATGTGTGAACAACTCTATCACAAACTCTCCATATTTCACTTAGTTCTGTCGCCACCTTCTTTAGATACCATCGTCGAACGTGTTTGTCTTACTGTTTACTACTTTATCGTAAACGTATAAAATATACCAGAGATTACGTAGGAACCATCGTTGTAATCTTGGTCGGAAGCCTTGCTATGATGGTACTTCTGATACCCGCCATCATGTGTTGCTGTTGCCGCAGAAAAGCTAAATGTCTGGAGATCCTCCAGGCACATACGAAGTATAGTAACAATTATTCAACCACGAGCTTGCAGTCGCTGTATCTACACATAATACCATTTTATTTAATTCTTTGTGAGTTCGTTTTGGTTTTCCTACCTGGTTTCCCTATTGAAAGTTGTTGTTGTTGTTGTTGTAGGGTTTAACGCCATTTTTCAGCACACGATAGGCTATACATGGCGGCCAGTACTAATGGTGGAGGAAGAACCCGGGAAAACCCCGGAAAGAACCACCGACCCACGAGAAGCTACTGGCAAGCTTTCTCACATACCCACATTGGCTGAACCCGAGACTCGAACCCACGCAGACAGAAGTGAGATGGCAGTGGTCCGTAACGGAGAGCGCTTTAGACCACTCGGCCACTCGGGGCCCCCCCTATTGAAAGTAATCATCAGTATCTGCTTTCATTGCAGCATATACATTCCGTATGCGTACTATATATATATATATATATATATATATATATATATATATATATATATATATATATATATATATATATATATATACGTAATGTAAACATTTTTGGCATATATTTTGGCCTTCCGTTCAATAAGGCTCGCTGTATCTGACTTTCCCCACAGTAAATGTCTGTCAATAGTCAAACCTGAAAGTTTTTGATTTTCGATGTATGTTACTTAATTTAGTTTCATGAACAAATATATTGACATCCTCTAATTTCTGTATTCTTTGCTTTGATTTAATTGTCATACAGTGCTTTTATTTCATTGTTTAATTACGCTTGTTGGTTTTGCACCATAGGAGGAATGTAGTGTATAAGAAACTTAGCGTCATATACTGTCACTATGCATTATTCAAGTCATTAAAATTATTTAAGCAATACTTACCTTTCTCTTATGGTCACTTAGCACGTGTTTTTACATCAAGATATTTCCATATTTTTCCTCGTTCAGATAGGGTAATATGTCTGTATTTCATCAAAACTGTCAACCTGTGTTTAAGGCTATAATCTTTATTTAAAAAACAACTTCATGAACTAAACTGCTGTAAGAAATTACACTATATGTGAATTGCAAATGTTATCGTCATCAAAACAAAGACTAGCCTTATATTTTATAGCTTGCTGTCTGTGATTAAATTTATAGGAAACATAATACAAAAATGATAGTAACATTTTATGGTGTCAAAGAAGCAATATTCTGCGTACTAATCAAATGATAATGCCACCGAACACAATGAAACCTTTGATACTTATCTCAGAGAGAGATAAAAACAAATTACACACACACACACACACAGACACATACACACACACACACGCGCGCGCGCGCGCGCGCACTCACACTTTCCCGTTACACTTTTGTTTGTGAAATTGACTACATATCATTTTAATTATTTTTATCGACATTTTTTAAAAATAAATTAATATCATCTTTCAAAGTTAAAGAATTAATTCTGTCTCATTGCCTGAATTATCTGGTAGGTCTCTTACCTTTCGGAATAATGTAAAGATGTGGTGTGCAATTTCACTGTGTGTACCTTCAATGTGATTCAGTCTTTGGTCGTGTAAGCCGTCAATATGAATCCTTCTCTCTTTATATTCAGTCTTTGTGTTCAAATACTAGGTAAGGAACAATCACACTGTAGAATGTGTTAAGATAAAAATACGTATTTTGTCCTCTCTCAATATGTACATTAAACATCCCTTATTTTGAAAACCATCAAAGAATCATAAACACAATTGGCTTATTTATCATTTCTTTTGCAATGTTTAATGAACTGCACAAGAATACTGACCAACCAGAGGGGTCTGTTTAGGTGATATAAAAGGCAGTAATTGATGAACTAATCTTAAGTGAGATTAAAGGCAACTGAATGTATTACTGGTATAGTTATCCACTAATCTTTAAGAAATTGTTGAATTTAATTAAACTTCTAAATTAAAAGATTTTAAAACTCAGCTTATGGTGTAAAAGACATTTCAAATAAATGTAGTAGCAATACAAACTCTGATCGCGTTTTGAAACTTTGAAGGAAATAAACTAAAAAAATACCTCATTGCCAAGTGGGCCAGAACTCTGCATTCTCAGCTACTCCCAATATATAGTGGTTCTCGTTACACGTGCAAGATAATAAAAGTTGATTATTCCTAGGCATTACCGATAAAGCCGGTGGGAGTAGAGGGGAATTATTAAAGTGGGTGCTCGATTGCTGGCACTAACCAATTCATAGAAACTTTGTTGGAATAAAATTACGTCCCCAATTACAAAGAAAATAAAATAACATACAACTTGAATCTAGGGTGTAATAATGGACCATAGATGTCATATTATGGGACTGAAACATAATTTAATATGGATGATTGACATGTTGTCCGTTGTTTTATTTGGATGGTAATTATGATAGGAATTAATAGCAGAAAGTACAGGAGGCTATGTTATAAGGAGAATTGAGTAATCATAGTCTTTATGTTGTATTCCTGCAAAAGAGCCATCTTTATACTAAATGCTGGATTTACTGATTGTGCGAAACCTATAACCAGCACAAACATTGTATTTGGATGGAACATTGACTATCAAATGTCAAAAAGTGCAGAGAAACTGTGATGATCATCATCTATATCTCTATATCAACCTCTTTCTTTCTATATCCACATTGAATCTTAATCTCATATGCACTGGTTCCATCTGTTATTGGTATTCAAGTTGTAACTTGTCAAGATCAGTTTTTATTAAAGTTTTGTAACTATTTATTTTCGCAATTAAGTTTCTCGCATTGCTTGTCATAGCTGTGTCTGCTGAACATTTTTTCTTCGAGCTTAACAATTTAAAATAGTAGATCTGCACATTCTCTTGATGCATTAGCATCTTTTTTTAAGATCTGTTTACATTATCACATCAGCCACATTATCACTTGGAAAATTAACTTTGTGGTTTAAACATCTTTACAGTACATACCAACTTAATGAGCCATTATACCTGTAAAATTTACTACAGATGATAATCTTTACAAAAAAATATTATGATAAGCGTAGAGTCTGATAGCTTTTACTTTAATCATCATTTTTCAGTTATGTGAGTGTTGCACCTAAATGCCACAGAAATAAAATTATCAGCGTAATTAAAAATAAAAGATCAAAGCAAGGAAAAAAAAAGTATTGCGGAAAAAATTATTTTAAACTCCAGCTCAAATGAATTGTGTATGTATAAAAATAGCTCCTTAATCGTGTTATTTATGGTGAACCTGTACAAATATTTATGAGCACGCTGATGCTGGGTTATTTGGAGTTGCTGTTCTCCCAGGGACTTCCAAAATTGATGCTGCCATTGCTACTACTAATACTACAATTCTGATGATGTTTCAGTCACTACAGTCACTTCCACAACAACGC
This sequence comes from Sinohyriopsis cumingii, assembly GCA_028554795.2. Lineage (NCBI taxonomy): Eukaryota > Metazoa > Mollusca > Bivalvia > Unionida > Unionidae > Sinohyriopsis > Sinohyriopsis cumingii. The sequence goes on along the minus strand of CM068834.1, from coordinate 88,923,162 downwards.
CGACCATTGCACAAACGGACTATATTGTATTAATCAGATTTCTGAGCATTAGAAAAAGCGTCCGAACAACGCTCTTGTTTATTAGATCAAGCAGATAACAAACTTATTATAATTATTGGATACATATTGAATAAACATTACGGATATGAAACTAAGCCCATTTGTTATCGCGGGTAAAGATCATGAAGGACATACATACACATATGTATTAAGAGAAGTTAACATAAAACGTAGAACAGGAACACTCACAACTTCGCCATATGAACAAAATCTTATAATTTGAAAGTACCAATGGCATTCGTTGATTAATAAAACAGATAAAAATCAAGATGGTCTACTAGGAATATTTCATTATTAAAATGTTACTGTAGAAAACCTGACGTCACTGTGCGATCCCTCCATCGTGAAGATATCAGGATCTTGTAAAGAAAACTTAAAGAAAACCTTAGTTTGATTAATCTGTAAAGAATCTTTCGTTTATTTTCCAAATTTTTGCATGTTAATAACCTTTTTAGGACTTGATGTGCCCTTTCCCTGTTTTTCTCCAACATTGTGCCGATTCACTAAATAGCCGTACATTTGTCATCTTGCACGGTTTGACGGTTGCATACTAACCAGTTTTTGTCTCATTTCTTTTATTTCATTTGTTAAACGGTCGCATCTTTCTTTGAGACTTTCGCTTTCTTCTCTGTGACTCTTCTATTTTGATTCCGTCTTTTCCATTTCTTTGCGAAGAGCAGCAGTGTGTTGATTCTGCAGATCGTCAAATTGTGCTGTAGATTGTCATAGGCCGCTTCGTTATTTTTCAATTCTTTTATCAGTTTCTCTTTTTCATGTCAATCATAATCATCATCTTCCACCATCTTTCTTCTCTCTCTTTACCTTCACGACTAATCTGTTCAAGTTTTTCATTCATCTGTACAAACACTTGATCCACTTTCATTGGCAATTCTTCAGTGGACAAACAATTGGCACCGTTTTTCTTCTATCCTCTGTTTTTAGCTGTGTTAAAAAAGATGGTGAAAGAGATACTTGTTCTATATTTTAACTTGCATATTTGAACCATCAATATGATGACGAATAAAAGAAATGTTTTTTACCTGTAGTAATTTCAGTATATTTCTCTTGTTTATATCGTCATTGTTTCCTTGTTTTTGTTTGTTTATCCATTTTGTGTATATGTTCTCATATCATTGGCCAATGTTTATCACATTTACGGTTTCATGCTTCGTTGTTTTTAGCTTTTCAAAATACGCATACTGGTATATTATTTCAACTCAAGATCTTAGAAACAGCATGCAAGATCATGCTTAAAACACATAAAGAGGTTATAAGATCCTTAAAACCTGATATGGATGATTGGGGCAGAATGAGATGAAGGAATACGCAAGAATATCAGTGCGCTTACTAATTGATAGAACCATATACTATTAATGATGACAGTGTAATGCTCATGTCACCAAAATTATTGATGTCATCAATGTCTAATATTTATCGCCAAAATAAACTTGTCATATTACAGTACGAACTGACTTTAAAACAACCACCTACTAAAATCACTGTTAAAATGGCGTTTCCGTAGCGAAGATTGAACGTTTGAGATACAAGTCCAGTATACCATTTCACTCATCAAAATTATAGCTAAATCACTATCGGAACAAATTAAGGTTCACTCTGTCCAGTTCTTTTCCAGAAGCGTCATATTCATCCATGTCAGAAAGCTAAGGTGGAGATTTCAGTATTACCTTATGTTCCGAATAACTATCAGACGAGTCATCTACTGATGATGCTGGTGACAAAGTCTTGATTGAAACTTGCTCTTAAAGAAAAATTTAGCATAATAAATAGTACTAACGGGATTTGTTTAGACCACAAACAAGTAGTGTTCATTTTGCTGAAGTAAACCATCTTCATATGTCAGAATAAAACAACAACAACCATAGATGCATTGTTTTAGTTTCCAGCTATCTACAATCACGCGGTTATTTTTCTTGCTGTATGCATCCTAGACACGACACAACTCTGCTTCATCCGTTTATAGAAAACCAGAGCCAACACATCACAAGTCAATGCCAAATCTTCTTATAAAATATCTTCAAAAACCAACAACCGCGGCCAGTCCACCACAAATAAATTAACAACCAGAATACATGATGGATAAACTAATACTTGATGTAATAATACAAGCTATGTAAGGCATACTTGTTAGAACTTAATTACTCTCGAATTACATTCCCGTCACTCTTTGATTCGGATTCTTTTAAGGTTGTAAACCATATCTGAGAGTAAATATTATCAGAGTATTTGTCACATTAGTACATCTTACCGCTATCCCACTCCACAAGTGAATGAGACTAATTCCCACACGTTACTCTCAGATATGAAGTTCTGTACACTACTACTGCAATTAAGCAATGAGGTAGACTATACAGTTACTTTATACTTTCAAATATATAAGATTTGTGAAACAAAATTCAGTTTATAGCGTTAGACAAGTAAATAATAAACTCTAGCTTTAAAACACAATTCACATGTAATACATATTAACCTTGTCCAGCAATAGATTTGACATATAAATACATTGTCTAACTAAAAATTAAGACCCTAACATAGTTAATGAATTTCAAAAGAAAAAATATCTTACACAGAAACAAATTACTTCGCATACAGACATAACTCTTTTTTGATAAATAAATTTTCAAACTTCGATAATAATGATGGAATGAACATATATAGAAAAAGGTGTGGTATGAAATTATGGCAAAATATTTACACTAGGAAGTATGAATGGCAATACCAGGATGTTGAAGATCTAATTTTTTTTATTATGTTATTATGTGTGATATATAAAGACTTATTGGCAAAATAATTTTCAATTGTTTTTCTTTTATATATTTTCACATGTGAAAAACATATTTTTATATTTTCGCGTGTCATAGTATAAGATTTCCCATCCTGCCATGCGACACTTGATTGTACCTGTTGCAACAAAAACTAGTCTTTGTGAGACAGAACAAATAAATAGAAAATGCCTTAAATTATAAACATGAAAATAAATCTTTGATAAAGAAATTTTACTAGACCCCGTTCGCATCTCGTTGAAGTTATCTCCCCTTACTTAACACCGATAAACCAGCTGCGATGCATTGCTGAGTCGGTCTCGCGTTGTTTTCGAATAGGCTGAAATAGTTTACGAAATAACAAAAAAATGTAAGTTAGTGTGACAAATTAGGTCGAGTAAATCATACTGCTTTCTAAGGTTAAGTATATTTATATGATGAGGCTATGTAAGTGTGGTGAATTCCCGAAAGGGGGTTGGGGTGATAGTTTTGTTCCAAATAATGAGCTTAATATTTTAAACTTCGATTCTAGAGCAAGATGAATATAATAAAAAAAAATACAATTTTCATTTCCTACGTTAATGCCAGATTTATTTCATCTTATGAACCAAACGCGATATATGTTAACTTCTGGCTATCGCGGTTTTGGTACAACACGATGAAATACATCGGGTATTAATATAGGAAAAGAAAATAGTCTCTATGCATTTATAAGATACATGTACACTAGAACTAGTAAAATCTGCAAAGTCTTTACTTTCATAAATGAAAACTAATTTCATAATTTAAAATACAATTAACCGATGAGAACATTATTAATCCAACGAACAGTGATATCGATTTCAAACAATTTAGCATAATCGGGAATTTTTATATTTGTGTTTAATTATGTTTGTATATGCATAAATAGGAAAAAAATAAATACTTGACTGATAATGATTCTGAAGAACGTAATACAGTACATCAATAAACAAATGATTTGCAATATGTTTCTTACTTTTTGTTCATTTGGCAACGAATGTATCCTTATTTCAATTATCGCCACCATCAGTAGTGAAAGGGGTCACTTTACGGACAATGGGAATTAGCATTATAGGGACCCCTGGGTCACTTTACGGACAATGGAAATTTAACATGGCGAAAAATCGTGGGTCACTTTACGGACAAGGGGAATTTAACATGGCGAAAAATCGTGGGTCACTCTACGGACAAGGGGAATTTAACATGGGAATAAATCGTGGGTCACTCTACGGACAAGGGGAATTTAACATGGGGAATAGAGTTTGGGCTTGTTTAGGGACAAGGGGAATTTAACATGGGATTTTTTTTTTAAATTTAAAAATTTAAAAAAAGGGGTAGGCAATTCAAAGGCTATCTCTTTTCGAGATATATGGGGGCCCTGAAAAGGGCCTTTGGGTTTTCTTCTAATTTCTTCTTTTCCTCCACCAACTTCTTATTTTATCTCCAACACTCTTTCTCTTCTTTTTTTTCTCCTTCTCTTCTTTCTTCTCTTCCTCCTCCTCTTCTTTCTTCCTCTTCTCATTTTCCTCTTCTTTTTCAATTTTTTCGTTCCATGTTCTTATTCTTATCTTTTCCTCTTCATCCTCCTTCTCCTCCTTTATTTCCTTCATCACACCACTAATCTTGTCCTTTGCTTTTCTTAAATTGTTAATTTCCATCTTTACACGATGGGGACTATAGGAATAATGGTCTTCAACGAGTCTTATTAGCATCTGTTCCATTATTCCTAAGTTGTCTAAAACGTCTTGCAAGGTTTGTATTTTGTCCATTTGGTTTGACGCCATCTTCTTTTTATTCTTTGCAGAATGGTTTGAACGACGAATACTGTGGGTTCTTATACGAAAAGCGCGTACGTGAAGGAAAACATCCCCCTAAAACATAAAATGGATCTTACCTAGATGATGACCAAACATCGCGCGGACGTGAAGGAAAACATCCCCCTACTTTCTCATTTCATATAATATAACCCTAACTATACTCTCCACATTTGCTAAGAAACCCATAATCTACTATTCGCACTAACATACCTGAGCTCTTACAAACACACAAACACACAAACACATACACTTCCACTATTAATAAAGAGTTAGTGTTTATTTTCACACTACTCTACCTACACACATTGGCAAATTAATAGTTATTTCTTTTCTAGAGTATTGGGTAGCCCTGAAAAGGGCTTTTTTTTTTGAACTCCTGATGCACCTATCTAATGGTTGCACCGTCCTGGCCTGGCGCCACACACGCATCTTCTTCCCCAGTCTTCTTTCACCTTTCTTTTGGGGAGCGCAGAGGGAGGATGATTCGCTTCAACACCCCAATCCTCTGTCTCGGGAATATTGAACGACATCCTCTCTTTTCTTTTCTTTTCCTCTTCTTCCCTCTCTCTTCTCTCCTCCTCTTCCTTCTTTACTCTTGCTTCTTCTACTATAGCCTCTGCTGATAGTTCGTTTACTATCCGCCTGGCGTATTCCAGGTGCATCTGGAGTTCTAACAGTTTCACTATTCTGCTAGTCATTCTTCTGGCTGTGTTGATCAATCAACAAGGGTAGCTAGACTGCCCAGCGAGTTTCAATTTATAGTGAAAGCGCGTACGTGAAGGAAAACATCTCCCTAATAACATAAAATTGATCTTACCTAGATCATGACCAAAAAAAAAAAAAAAAACAACAACAACGCGCGGACCTAAAAGAAACACTCGCTCACTTTTTTATGCTACCCATCACTTCAATAGACTATCCACATACGCCAAGCAATCCAATCTAACCCAAAATATACACCTCAAACAGCCCAAAAAACAAACATCATTTTAATCTACTATCCACACCAACCTACTTTATCACTTACAAACACAATCACACAAACACACAAACACATACCCTCACATTTTTTAAGAAAGAGTTAGTGTTTATTTTCACACTACTCTACCTACACACACATTGGCAAATTGATCGTTATTTCTTTTCTAGAGTATTGGGTAGCCCTGAAAAGGGCTGTTTTTTTGTTTTGCTATGGCATTCTTTTTTAGTTTCTAAGAATGCGATGTCCTCTGAGGATAAACTTTCTGGCGATAGGTCTGCTTCTTCGGAAAGAGAAGAAGAATTCTTTGGTGTCGATACGACAATCGACAAAGCCTCTGTCAGCTTCAGGTTGTTGCTGCTGTTGCTGCTGTCTCTGAAGTCTGTACTTCTCTGTCCATTCTTCTTTCTCCCTGTTCATTTCTTCTCTGAAGAGCTCTTCTATCAGGTCTTCAGTGATTTTTAACATTCTCACATTCTCTATTTCTTCTGGCTTCGGTATCAGACTGTGTCTGACCCTATGCAGATTCACGTAGGCTTCGTTGAGCTTAGCTAGTTTGGAGCACATCTTCTTAGGAGGATGAGTCGACAATGGATGGCTAGACTCGGAACAACCCGGTTCTTAAAGTTAAAGCGCGGACGTGAAGGAAAACATCCCCCACACGGTTTTGGAGCCGCAACGTTCATGAGAGGGATAGTAAGAAATGAAAGAGCATCAATCCAACATTCTTATAGCTAAACAAACCACAAAGGCATTTTTTTCAAAACACAACATTTTTTATTCAAAAATCACTTAACACTAACTAACAACAACTCTAACAATAATCCAACATGATAACATCAAACAATTTTTTTCAAATGACAAACATTTTTTTCTTCAATTACTAACTACTTTGAACAGGGCTGACAACGTTGTGAATGAAATTGTGATTTCCACTGTTGGAAATCATTAGGCCATTGATGGACACTACGTTTCCTAGCTTGAGACAAAAGATAAGCATAATGGTCACAAAACCATCGATCTACTTTCACATCGTTTCTAGCAGAAGAACGAGGATCGAAATGAGTCACTAAATGTTCTAAGGAATAGCCCAGGCTGCGATGATGCAGAAAATACACACAGTACTGTCCACACACCAAGGAATCTGTGCCTTGTAATTTCACGTTATTGAATCGGGTGGTTTGAGCATTTCTTCTCATAAAGTCAATGATATCGTTTTCCAAAAGGGGCAATCCGTACGAATCGAAATATTCCACACATCCTTCTTGAGGAAAGTAGACGGCTACCCAGTGGGTTCCTGGGAGATGACTGTCGTCCGTGTTGATCACGTAAGCTTGATGGTCTTTAGGTTTGCGATGAGGGAGTTCATCTTTAGCACAGACGACAGGATTCCAGGAAGACGTATACGAACTGTGGTTCAAAAGGTAATAAAGTTCCCAGGTATCCATTGATTTGTGTGTTTTTTTCTTCTTCACAGGTAATAATAAGTCGTCAATTCGATCCTGACTTTTTGCTTGAAAATGTCTGACGAATAAACGGTTATTCGTTCTGTTTCCTCACTCTGATTCAGGAGAGCTTCGATACGATGGATCTCTTGAGTGGTTAATGGTGGACAAGAATGTTCACGCAAGTCTTTATACCACTGGTGCAACACGTCTTTGTTCGAGATGAGACTCCAAGCTTCGTCCAGATACTCGTCCAATTTTTCTTCTTGACTCAACATCAGGCATTTATCGTGTTGAATTTGACTGGGATGATCGTTTTGACATCCATAACAATTTTTCTTGATCAATTCCGTTATTTTGTCGACCAAGTGTTTGGCAAAACAGGAGACTAAATGGGCTTCTTGTTCTGGCCATCTCGACTTCATCATGATCACTTCTTCGTCTTTGTCTTGAGATTCTTCTTTTTCCACGGTCTCCTTACATTCCATCTCCAAAGTTTCTCCACTAGGTAAAGAGGGATAACAGTCTTCCATGGCTTTCTAATAATCTAGAATGACTTCTCTCAAACTGTTGATTTCTATGGTATTATCGAATTCTGCATACAGGATGACGTTCACTGTCTGTTTCAGTGTTTCTCTAAACTAAAGTTCCACACGAATGTGGCCAGATTTTATAGGGTGGAAATATCCCTCGTCGCTGCCTTGGTCTGGAGTGAAATCAAACGCCCACAAAGTATAGCCTCCTGCATATTCGTTGTAATCAATGCCGTGACTGGTGTTGGTTCCTAACTGGCCGGTGGCTTCGTACAGGGACAAGTACGATCTCAAGTAATTCATCTTTGTGGGCTCAAAGTTAGGTTCGAAAGGTCGGGTACACAAGGTCTTGCCATCGCGACTGACTTCGATCTTGGACACGTTGAAGTGTTGAAAGTTGAAAGGATTTTCAGCGAAGGCTCCGTTGAAGGCTGCATTCGAGACCATACCAAGGATTAAACGTTTGGGTAACTGTCCTTGGAACAGATGATCTTCGGTTATGGATTGCAGTCCAGCAGAAATGGTGAACGTTTTCACTTCCACACGTCGTATGGGATACTTGGCGGTCGTTCTGCTCAACGTCTGACTGATGTCGTTTCCCACTTTAGGTAACACTTCCACGCGTCGTACGTAGAGTCTGGCCTGTTCGATTTGGCTTTTAGGATTGCCACCCTTAGTAGCAGTTTCATCAGCCAACAAATGGAAAGTGGCACTGCTGCGATTCAGTCTCAGGCGCACATTGACCCCGTTCAGCAAATATTTCTCTTGCAACCACATGTCCAAATGCAAACGATCCATCAGTTCTAAACTCTTTTTGCCTGTGATTCTGTCTCGTCTTGCCACAAAGCCGTCATTGTCACCTGCGTCAGCTATCTTAAACTTGCCCGCTTCGTCATCTACCCACAGCACACAGGCATTGAGATGACTTGTCTTGGCATCTGGTCCGTACGTCAAGAGATTTTCCAGGTAGGCACGGTAAGGGTAAGTATCCATGCTGCTGCTGACCAGTTTGTTGTTCAAGTACAAGTCCACTGAGCTGAACAAGGAATGCATGAAATTGTTGACGGGAGCTATAATCTCAGTGTCTTCTACTCCACCATCATCCTTATCTAGAACTTGGACTTTCAAGTACAAGTAACTGCTATTCAGATCGATGTAATCTTCGGGCTGTCCTTTGATTTCAAACTCGATGGGAGCTGAGGCTGTCAATGAGGAGACGGGATGAAATTCCACCCATTGGGATTCTTGCATCGTCATCATGGTGGGGGGCATGGCAAACAGATCCAGTTCCGTCTTGGAACAGGCGCAAGACTCTCGGTGCATCATTTTTTGTTGTTGCTGTGTCTCAATAATCGAAAACGACTAAGTCTCGAACGGTTCTTCTTTTTTTGGCTTTTCTCGCTTGAAGTCTGGTGAAAGGGTGTTTTCTTCTTCGTCGTCTCTTTCTGCCTTGTCCTTGCTGAATGCTTGACTCGGTAGCGTGCAGGGCATTTATAGGTGTGTCTCGTCGGCCTAAAATGTCTTTGCCCGTTTGCAGCAAGACATTTTTGCCAGCCCTCATGAAGGCTTCTTTAGGGTTTTGTTTGTCGATGATGACATTTTGGAGAAATTCTTTGCCTTGTGTCAGTGCCGCATCTTTCAAGGCGTGCAATCCTCGTGTCACCATCGGTTTCAAGACTGGAGCCACCGAACGAAAGGCCGATTTTAACATGTCTCCTAAACCGTGTCCTCGCTGTCGAGCAACCCCTCGGTACACTGGATACATGACTTACTTACTTACGAGTCGTGAGAGAACCGTTTTCGAAAATGGAGTTTCACCGTGACTTTTCCTTTGGTGAATGGAATATCTTGTCCCAAATCTCCTTTTATAGTAATGTTGACCGTGTCCAAATACGACTTGCTGACCGGCAAATAGTGAGGATGGACAAATTCGCGGTGGACGTGGTAAGTGTTTCCACCTTCCTCGTCAGCGATTGTGGCAGAATCCACTTTGAAAGGAATGACACGCAGTAACGGCACGGAGGTGTGTCCCACCACGTTGTATTCCACCACATCGGAATACACAAAGATCAAATTCAGTCCTTGGTTCAGTTCTACCGGGGCACGAAAATACTTGACAAAAGTATCGTTGTCGTAAATGACGGTTTTTTGTTTTAGTGTTTGTTCTATTTTCTTCCTCATCTTTACGTCACCACCCAACATGTCAAACAATTCATCACAGAAATAGAAACCCAAGATTTTTTCATCAGGAAATTTCATCAGGAAGCGACGAGCTGTTTTGTGGTATTCCAGGGTGACAGCTTTGGACTTGAAAGTCTTAAAAGCTTCCCCAAACACGCCATTAAACTTGGAGACTATGGCGCTGACCAAATGTTGACCACTAAAATAATAGCCTGAGGGAATGAACAACTCATAGTCCATCCAATTTGGATTGACTTTGTTTTTTGTTTTATGGGGATATTTGTTATTCTCATTCATCCACTTTTGCAATGGTTCGTCATAAACTTCCACCGTAAATTTACTTTGATTGTCAATGACATTGAGGACTTGGGTCGGGTGAATCATTTCTACCAAAGCCACTTCCCAATGGGCTTCGTGATCTAAGGGGATGGCCTGAGGTAATTTGGCCGTGTAACAGCACAACGTGTTGTTGGGAAACACCTCCATGGAACTGTCACTGGGTAAGGTTAAGTAAAATTGGTTTTGGTGACTCATAATTCCAGAGTTCTGTGGCTGTCCGAGGGGATATTACTGGACGTCAGAGGCGTGTCTCCGCCCAAAATGGGGTTTTGGTTGTGGATGTTGGAGTGGTGACTGGCACTGGCACTGGACACAACGTTCCCGTTCGAGGAGAATTTCAGGGAGGGATTGGGAAGCAGGTAACCAATGCAACTGCTCAATAAAATGGTCCACAATTGTTTGTCTCCTTGTTGCAAACTCAAATTGGCGATGGCTGCCCCGATGACACAATACACCACGAAGATTTGGCAGAAAAAGACGATTTGTGTTTTAGGCACACGTTCTCCACACCACACCCACAAGGGTTGTTTTTGTAAATCTTGCACAGAAGAACTAGGGGAAGAAGGACTGGTCGACGTAGCTGCGTCTGATGTGTGAAAGGGCATGATGGTTACTTCTTCTTTTTATAGTCGATGACTTGCGAAGCGTCGATCCAAGAATCGAAACTGGGTGGATATCCTTTCCAACGTACTTTGACTTCTTTGACACGTCGTTTGCCCACTTTACGGGTTCTGCGTTCGAGAATGCTTTCGATGTCGTACACGTCGTCTTCTTTTTTGGTGACACGTTGTAACTCGGGCAAATAAAACGTTCCTTTGAGTACTTCTCCGTTCATGTCTTCCAATTTATAGACGGCAGGATGACGGCCATGTACTCGTCCAGTGACGCGAAATAATTCGGTCGTCCAGTTAGGTAAGTAACCTTTGTCGAAAGTGCGTTTGGTTTTGCCAATGCGCACCCAATCTCCTACGGTCAACTCTCCACTTTTCTTGGGGACAGCCCTCGTCGGGGACGTACCGAACAGGCGCTCAAACACCAGCACTTCGTTGTCGGGAGTCACGTCTTGCGGGGCACGTCCGATGCTTCGATGGTAAGATTGGTTGTACGCTTGCACCAGGTGCGGTAAGATGTCGATGTACTTCAGAGTGTGGTGATGCGTAAAATATTTCCACATGCGTTCTTTCAAAGTGCGTTGAAAACGTTCCACGATGCTGGCTTTGGTTTCGGGATTCTCGGTGGTAAAAAAATGAATGTCACGTTTCTTTAATTCTTTTTGGAAAGCTTGGTTCAGAAATTCGGTGCCTTTGTCCGTTTGCCATCGAAGAGGGCGACGACCGCTTTGTTTCAACACCCGTTGCAGGGCTCGCACTAACTCGCTGCTCGATTTGGAAGTCAAGGGCACGACCCAGGCAAATTTGGAAAAGACGTCGATGACACAAAACAAATATTTGTAACCACGATTGTAGCTGGCCAAATGAGAGACATCGGCTAAATCGGCTTGCCATTGATGATCGATGCCTTCCACTCGGGTGCGACTTCTGGCAAACTTGCGTCGAATGGGTTTGTGCAAAGTGTAGGTAGCTTGTTCTTGTAACCATCGTTGCACTTGAGGTAAACGGAGACTTTTCAGTCGCGTTTTGGCAGCACGATACAATTTTTGAACTCCTGCGTAACCTGCAGGATGCGAGGGATCGTAGTAAATGCTAGCTAAGACTTTTTCCATTTTTTGTGTTGGTGTGTTAATAAGGTACCCACTCTTGGAAGAGGCTACTCTTTTTCTCTTGGGGTATTTTCTTGGATTGCAAGGCTTTGCGTGTGCGGCCAGCAATAGGTGTCGAAGAGGAGGAGGATGTCTGAGCGGGGGATATCGGTTCTTGTTTCACTTCTGTCTTCACTTCTGTCTTCACTTTCTTTTTCTCTTGTGAGGAAGAAGGGGTGGCCATCATCTTTTTAATCCATCCAATTCTGGAGGTAGGTGGTGTTGTTAACTTGCGTACTTTTTCTGGTGGAGTTTGAAATCCTTCTTCTTCTTCTTCTTTTCCTTTTTCTGTCTTGGTCACGGGTACTGGTGGTACTGGTACTGGTACTGGTGATGGTGCTGGACTTTTCATCAAGGTCTTAAAATCTTTCAGAGTGGGTAGAGCTGTTTCGTCTAAAGCTTTCTGGTGAAAGAGTTGTAGTCGTTGCAAGAGTTGACCGTACTTTTGCGATTTTTCTGTTTCGGACAAATCTTGGCGATCCATCAAGGACTGCAACTCGTGTTGTAACTGGGACATCTCGCTCAAATTGGGATTGGGAGGTAAATGCGGGATGCGTTGTTCTTGCCACCGATGGTATTCCATCCATCGTTTGTAAGGCACTAAAGCTAGTTTTCGTCCTTCCATGGGGTTGTCAGCGGTCGATTCTGAGATCTTGGGACTTCCGAAGGCCTTTTTATCTTGCTCCCATCAGTCCTCCCAACATGGTTCCCAAGACTCCTTTCAGTATGGGGCCTAACAAGAGAGGTAAAATGCCTCCACGTTGGACCAACATCTTCTTTTTTTGACGAATGGGAATTTTCTTTTGAACCATTTTCCGAAGAACGTGACGATGTTTGCCTAAGCATTGTTTCTGGTGTTTGGACAAAGGGATCGTGCCTTTCAAAACGTTCAAACAACATTCGCACACGGTATCGATGACCTCTTTGGAGGCCGTTTGAATGAGTTTTTTTCGTAGGGGTGGAGAAGCTTTGGACAGGACAGATAACAGGTCCCCATGTTTGGCTAAACGTGGTGGCAGTCCTTTCCTTTTCTTTCCTTGGGGTTTTCTGGAGGGTGACATCTTTGAGTCTTTAGGAGCACCTAAAAACACTGATACCCTACTCGGTCACAGGCCTTTTTTATACTGGAACGCGTCGCCACTGATTGTCTTTACGTTTTATCAGTTTGAGGACAGGCATGACACGTCGTGCAGGGGTACGTAACGGACTAAATCGAGCCAGTTCTTGCTTGGACAAATCCAGTAAACTTTGTAACATGCCCGATCTTTCATGGACTTTGATTTTGGGAGAAGGTACTTTGTGAGCAGCAGCCACTGCCGCTAAATTGGAAGGTCCTGCCACTGGGGAAATTCTTTTGGGGGTCATCAACGGAGAAGTTCTTGGTGTGATCAACGTCTCCAAGTACTCTTCAGTTCCTGGTGACATCAACGGAGAAGTGGACAAACGTGAGGCTGCCGGAGACGCTGTGGCAGGTCGTGGTTTGCGAGTGTAAGGTTGCGTCCTGGCCGAAGTGCCTCTCTTGCGACTAGTTTTCTTCTTCTGTGGACTTTTCTTTTTCTGGGGACTTTTTCTCTGTTTCTTTTTCTGGGGGCTTCTTTTCTTTTTCCGGGGTGATGGTGGTGGTGTCTGGTAAGAGGAGGGTCCTGCCACTGGAGAAGTTATTCTTCTTGGGGACCTGGTCTTTTTCTTCTTGGGGCTTCGTTGGACTTTTGTCTTGGGGATAACTTTGGGGGCATTAGGATCCCATCTTAAGAGTGAGCGAATGATGACCCCTCCTAGAGTACCGCTCCCTCCAGGTTTCAAAATGATTTGTTTTTTGGTTTGAGTGTCGATGCGGGGATCGGCCAGTTGGACCAAAGCGACTTTGTTTCGATCGAAAAAGCGTTGGGTTTGATGAGGAATCTGAATGATTCCTTGGAGTAATTGACGTGCCGTCACCGTGAACCATCGTAAGACTTCTTTGAGACTAGCTTCTAAGACACGGGCTCGTGTTTGTGGATCTTTTTCTCGACTGATGCCATACAAGGCACGAATCAATTTGACGGGAAGATGCGACTGAAGGGACGTCATGTTCACACTGTGTGAGACAGACGAAAAAGGGTCTGAGGTTTTTATAGATTTTTTTCATGGGAGGAGTGAAATGAAGTCGAGGACGGAGACGTGTACAGGACAGGTCCTCCGTCTTGGCACCAGTGGTGAAACAAGTGGGTACGAAATCGCAAATCCTCGGGGGTCGTAGGTTTCAAATCGACGAGTAAATAGGCGTGTGGCGTTTGAGTGGCATCGTCGTACGCCTGAGTCAGCCAAGGCGTTCCTAACTGTTTGGCTAAGACTTGCACTTGCGATTTATCTCGAGGGCTTTTAAACAAGACCACGTAATGCGCATTGAGACTGATGGTGCGATGGGCTTTACTTTGTTGAAACAAATTTTGGGTGATGTAAACGACACTGGCATTACGGTGATGCACTTTGCGCGTAAACCACAATTTAATTTCTTCTTCGTCTTCTCCTAACATGTCGTCGAAAATGGCCAAATAGGTTAGACGGGAGTCAGAGACGATGCCATCGTCTTCTTTAGGAATGCCTTCCACAAACACGATGGAATCGCCTTGACTTTCTCGCAAGAGGCTGTACGCCGATTGCCACTCTTTGTAACACCACACGATCCGTTGAGGTGGCCGATCGATCAAATGATGTTTATGTTCGATCAAACGTTTGACGAATTCGGTTTTGCCTGAACCGCTAGGTCCAGCAATGAGCATGTTAAAGGGATGGCGAAGATACAAAGCCTCCCAACTGGCACGATCTAAGTGTTCGTCGATGACTTTGACAGTAGAGGAAGAGGGAGCAGAGACAGCAGAGGTAGCCATGGTGTGAGAAATGTCACTTGTGACACGAAAAACAAACAAGACAAGAGTTTATATACTTTTTCAGAACACGTTTATTGAATGTTTTTTTCAAACATGAATACGAAAGACAAAAATACATAAAAGCCAAAGGCTTAAGTACAAGAATAAAAGGCACATGATAACGATGAATGTGGAATAAACACAAGTGTCTGTACAACAACCACATGTTTTGGGTAATGTTCTAACCAGTTCAACAGGGGGTAAGGTCACACAAGTGTCCTCCCGAAAGGGTCTTTCAGGCCTGTCCACGACAGTCCTGTCCTGGGTGACGGGTTCTTCTGGCACCGTCACTAACACGGGTTGAAAAGTAACTTTTTTCCTTGAACAACTCTCGTGCATACTGGGCCACTTCTTGGGTCCAAGCCTCAAAATCCCATTCTTTCCAGGCACGGACATCTGTCCAATGGGGATGTAAGTCACAGGCTACACACACATCGTCATACACGTCTTGGGTAGCTAAAAGTTGACGAATCTTTTTTTCCCGTAGAGGTCGAGAAGTATCCAGATGAAAACGCAAGGCTTTGAGCAAAAGGAGTTTTTCGTGACCATTTAAGGCCATGGAGGTGGTAAGTACTGATCGTAAAGAGTCCACAAAGAATCGGCTGGTAAACGAAATCCCAGAAAACAAGTCACTAAGACACACACCACTTGTCGTCCCAAATTGAATGGATACAGTTCTTGTAATAATCGATGGTAATGATCCACGGTTTGAATATGGTCATTGAGTTCCTTCCACGGAATCTGTTGGATGACATGTGACATAAACCGTGGCATGGCAGCCTGTTTTTATATTCTCTTTTTTTCGGATGCAATAGACGTACTTTCTAGCCAGAGATCTTCGTTCTCCAGTAGGGAATCTAAATCTTGCATACTGTAACCGAAACGTCAGAGTTCGTTTAGGTGTTTCCTCTTCCTCTAAGTAGATTCCACGTAAAATATGTTGGTAATCCTTTAACTTGTCTTCCTCAATGTATTGCTGTAGGTGAATCTCGAAGTAACCATAATCATGAACATGTCGATCATTAGCGACCTCAAAGTTTTGAACAAGGTCTGACCATTGAAAGAATTTCTGACGAATCAGTTCTCTTATACCATTCAGGTACCAGTGGTTAAAGATCTGGTGACGTATCGGATGCAATTGTTCTTTACGTTTCACTTGTATTTTCACCAGCTCTCGGTAAATGCGTTCTCTCAACTCCACAGGCAAAGCACGAATGTTCTCTTGTAAAGTATCCATGAATAGGTCATACTAAATCCTCTTTGGTCTGACACAAGAAATGTACTCTTTGCACAAACATGGTTTCACTTCAGTGTCGAATTTAAATCGTTGAGTCACTAATCTACACATTACAATTCGTTCAGAAGTTTCCTCTTTCACCAAGTTGACATTGTGTTTAAGATGTTGGTAATTCGTTAACTCTTCCTCTGGAATTCGATGCAGTACGTTTACAATGATGTAACTACAATCGTCCATACCAAACCAATCCTTTTTAAAACTAGAGGATCGTTGATCAATGTCTGTCCAATGGAACACTTTCAATTGAATCAGTCCTTGTATAGCCTTCAGGTACCAGTGGTTCAAACACCGGTGACGTAACGGATGCAATTGTTCTTTACGTTTCACTTGTATTTTGACCAGCTCTCGGTAAATGCGTTCTCTCAACTCCACAGGCAAAGCACGAATGTTCTCTTGTAAAGTATCCATGAACAAATTATTATGGTAAGAAGTTACTTCAATGTCTCGGTCCCACTAAGGGTAAGTAATGACAATTCGGTGACCATCGAGCATGTTCAACGTAGGCCGAATCTTGCGGTTCCCAGTGGTGAAGTGACACACCGCAACTGAAGCACTTGACTTTATCTCCTTCGCCCAAGTAGAAAAATCCGGCTCTGGCTAATTCTTCGGGGGTCGGTCCTCCCAGATACTTAGGCCATTTTCCTTTGAACGATTGAAGCCGATTTTCAAAGTCGCAGTATTCCGACAAACGCACAGGGAACGAATATTCGTCTTTCACAGGTTCGTTTCGATGAGGGTTGGGTGACAGGAACAGGAGTTTGCTCAGGGCTGGATGACATCCGTAGGGGGGTAGACGTGAAGGTGAACATTCCCCTTTAAACCCGGTAAAATGTCTAAGAGGACGAGCGGCATCGCTTTCGCATCCCTCAGGTTTGACACGCACAGCATCACTTTCCATGACAGGGGCAGTGAGAACAAAGTTCCCATGATGCTTTACGGCATCGCTCAGGTCACAACGTACAGCATCGGTCCCATCGCAAGGCTCACAATCGCACTCGTCTGCAAACTCCGTTACGCAATTACAATGGTAACCACATGGACAATCGCAGTTTCCTTCCGGACATTTTCCGTCGCAATGCATGGGTCTTATCCATCCAGTATTAGTCACACTAGAGGAAGATACAACTTTTTTACAATCCCCAAACTGAAACGATGTCTTTTTCAAAGTATTCATCTTGTTCGCTCGGTCTTGGTAGTCACAATGAACTATCGATCTTGACCATAGCCCCTTTTTATACTAGTCTCAATGCAGTCTCCAGCTTGTACATCTTTCCTTTTTTACGTTTTTTATGTCTTGTTTCGGAAGGTACCGTCTCTAAGGTACCGTCAACATTGTACCGTAGTGTAATGGGTGGAAAGGCCATAGAAAGGTAAGGGCAGTGCGGAGACCATCGAGTATGTTCCAGAATAGCTGAATCTTTATAGATACATAGATCCATTCGTAACTTCAGTCCGCAAGCGAAACACTGTACCTCGTATCCCAATCCTGACTCAGGTCCCAAGTAGACAAATCCTGTTCTAGCTAAAACATGCGAAGAAGGTAATCCTTCCCTATCCGTAGGCCATTTCTGAAACGTGTCCAATCGACGGGCACAATCACAATAGTCAGGTAAGAAGACTGGAAAATGGTAGGGTTTGAACTTGGAGTTCTCATCGGGTTTCTCACTCGATTCTTGCTGTGGCGAAGTCATCTTTCTGGTGGGTGGCTATCCTCTTACAACCAATGTTTTATACCAACGTGTCCATACGGTAAGGTGAAATGATTGGGAAGTCGAACTCGCTTCTGGTACACGATTTGATAGACTTTTTCCAAGGGTCGACTGACGATGTGGTGAGTGGGTAAACGTACAATCTTGTTCGGTTGATAGGTGGTCACTTTAAAGTTTCCATCCTCTCCCGATTGCAAGGCTTCTTTCAATACCCCAAAGTTGACCACTCGACTGGTACGATAATTCAAAGTCAGTCCTTTCACTTTGCACGTCGTGTGCACTTCTCCTTGTTTGTCCCGGTATTCGTAGCCGTAATTTTTGGGACCGCCACTGACGAAACTTAGAATCTTGTCGTCGGGATGCTCGTCTGTCCAGGCTCCTAAACGGTCTCCTTCGATGTTAGGGTGATGTTGAATCGGGTGATGGATGTAAATGCAACTGTCCGTGTCAAAGTACAGGACGCGTTCTTCTAACAGTTCTAAAGCTTCGTACAATTTTAAGCGAGCATGGGCTGTCACGTAAGCCGCAATGATGACATTTCCAAAAGGGTCGTCTTGCACAAAGTCCAGATCTTCTTCGTAATTGACCAAGATCAAATTCTCTCGAACGACGTCCACGTGTTTCATGTATTTGGTTTTGTCGTGAATCATCTGGAAGTAACGGGAAGGTTCTGTCAAATATTCCGTCTTGGGTAAACACGGTCGTTGTGCCATTTTACCCCACAAGCAATTTAACATCACTTTGGCAAACGATCGCCTGCCTTCGTTTTTCTCGATGTGGTCTAAAGTGATGCCTTCTTGTTCGTAGTATTTCTCTTTGAATTGTATTTGGTCTTCGGGAGTGTGACATCAGGAAGGATAGCCGCTGGCTTCTTGCTTCAGTTTCAAAAAGGCATCCACGTAGTCTGCGAAAATGCCTTTCTGACTGGGATCACCCTTGCGGTACTGTTGTGTCTTGGGAAAGTGGCAAATTTCGTACACTTCTAACAGTTGGTATCCCATGTCCAGAGCTTTGAACAATTCTACGCTGACCCAGGTTCCCGTCAAGGCCCGTTCTTCCTGGCTGTGCTGACAAGGTTGATCTTGGTTGCACGTTTCGGCACAAGTACGGCACAAGGGAAACATCAATTTGCCTTGACAATGGTGAGGTAAAACGGGATGGTATAGGTTCGTGGGAGGCAAAACTTTGCACTTGATCAAGCCTTCGTATTGTCGAATGTTTTTCAGGTCGATGTGTTCGGTTAACAATTGCGGGTGCCCTACAGGAAAGCGACAATATTTGCACACGTAGGGATACAGCGAACACACGTCCAAGTATTTGATTTCTTCTCCTTTCTCTTCGTCGGCTTGGTACAGCAAACAGGTGGCATTGGTCCTTCCTCCGTACAAACTATCCCTCGGGTTCAGCGGGTCCATGAACTGGTAACTTTCCACGAGGCGTTTAAACTCGGGATCGGTTTTCATACGGTGATCGTACTCGTGTTCCCACATTTACACCACTTGGTATCCTTCCTGTTCTAACTTTAGGCGACGCTGACAAGTGTCCTGGTACAAGTCTTCCATGGTTCGTTGCAAAAACTGATTCTTGGTGCCACGGTCAGGGTAACAAACGGGACATCCGTGAAATAAGCAACCGTTAAACTCGTACACGATCTTGGGGTTTTCTAAGTCCCAGCCATCGACCGAATACGTTCCGATGGCCTTTTCACCCCCTCCGTTGCGGGCATGCTGAATCCATTTGTCTTCCTTGTCGCACAAGTAATGTAACCAACGTAGGGCTTTGACCGAGTATTGACGTTTGACAAAGTGGGTCGTTTGAGGACTGATGACAGCCACGGTGTTTTCAGGCATGAATCGTTGTCGATACACTAAGGAACACGCTTTGGCAATGGTGCAAGCTTCTTTCAAAGGATCGACCCCTCCGTGTTCCATGAACAGTTCTCGAAATTTTCCACAGCAACGCCGTAAAATGTCCACGTCGGAACGACAATACTTTAGCATTTCTTCCTGAAAGTCGAAAGGGTCCGAGGCGTGAATCTGGTACCAAGCGTAGAAAGCTTCTCGTTGTTCGGTACGCATGTTGTCGGGGTCGTAATAGTGAGCCTCAGGTAAATGGGGTAGAACGGCGTGTTGATTGGCTTCCGTATTGAAAAAGTGTGGAAAGTACCCTTTAGCCATTTCTGTCATTCCAAACGTTTTAGGCATTCGACTCAAAGGCATGGCCAAATAGCTCATCGAATCTTTAAACTGCACTTGTCCCACTTGCATGAAAATGATTTTGGCTCCGTTCAAAGTCACTTTAGGACGCTCGGTGCCTTGTTCCGTATAGTATCTGAGAAGAAACTGTCCATCGTATCCGGAAAAATTGTGAGCCATCACTGTGGCATGGCGATGACAATCTCCGTAACGTTCGATGTCCTCTTGGCTCCACGTCTTGTCGACGGGGTCTAAGACCCATTGGGCAAAATCGGCTAACGTGTTCGGTCCCCGAAAGATTTTTTCACGTCCTCCGGGAATCTTGCTACATTGAGGGCAATGACTGAAGATAGGTTCTTGAATGCACTTCTCGCACGCTCGATGAGCCACGCAGAAATTAGGAATGTGAATGCCGGTCTCTTGCATGCATTCGAAATCGAAAAAGATGAAATTGCCTTTCTTCTTGTGACCGTCCTCTTTCTCTGGTGGGGATTGGTATTTTTGCACGTAACATTCGTGTTCCAAGTCCACGATGTGGTGACAAATGTGACATTTTTTCTTTCCTGAACATACGTGTGCCTTGGTATTATTGGTAAGTATGCCTTGTCCACACGTAGGGCACAATCTCA
This sequence comes from Sinohyriopsis cumingii, assembly GCA_028554795.2. Taxonomy (NCBI): domain Eukaryota; kingdom Metazoa; phylum Mollusca; class Bivalvia; order Unionida; family Unionidae; genus Sinohyriopsis; species Sinohyriopsis cumingii. The sequence continues at coordinate 88,902,509 of CM068834.1, read as the reverse complement.
GGAGTTGACAAGCGCATTTCTTCTGTGAACCTTGCGTCTTCAAATGTTGTTGGTAACAGGTAGGGCTGACAAACGTGCGCAGACAAGTGGAACAAGGCACTGGTTCTTCGCTCAGACAGGGTGGAGAGGCCAAACATCCTGAGCATTTCCATCCACAATGTTTGTGTTGCTCTCGATTATTATAACCATAGTCACATTTCTCACAATAATAAACATATCTCAGGAATCCAGTGATACTGGTAATCGTATCGAAATGGTCATCGTGATGATAAAGGTGAATGTATTTTCCGTCCTTAAAATCTTGGCCTCGAAACAACAGAGGTCCGCGCACTTCTTGAGGGTGCACTTTCAAGGTGTAGCGTGGAGCTAGGGCATCTTGCAATTTTTGCATCTCAGGAATGCCACAGGGTGTGTCTTTGGGCAGTCCGGCTTGTTGTAACAGGAGTTCTGCTTCGTTTCGTTGTTTGGCTCGGTCGGAACGTTGAATAGTGTCCCAGGTTCTTTTCCATTCTACCGTGTCGTTCTTGTTGGCATAGGTTCGTCCCACCACGATAGCACGGGCTAAACACATCTGGTCATGAGGGTTGTTAATTCGGACGAGACTCTTTTTGGTGTTGCGAAGGTCGTCCACCAATAACATCTTTTTGCGTCCTGTCCCTTGAGGAGGAGAGACGTGGGTCATGTCCAGTGTGGCTTTACCATCGGTGATGTCAAACTGATCATTAGATTGTTGTACGTGTTGAATCTTGTCCATGACTTTGGAAGCAGTCAATTCTGCAGGGGTGCTAAACTCGATCCAAACAGGGGATTTCAAACCGTCGTGTTGTATGGAAAGTCTCAAGCGATCGTCTTCTTTGGGTTGACATTGTCGCTTGAGTGCAGTGAGCAAAGAATCCCACACCTCGGTGATGAACACTTCTGCTTTCTCTAACGGCACTTCAGCCTTGAAATCTTTAAACTTCACCGTGTATTTGTAAGCCGTAGTTCTAAATTTTCTAGAGGAGCGCTTTTCCGTCTCTCGAATGGAATAGTACTTTTCAGGGTTGACTAAGGGTGGTGAACTTGGTTTAGAGGGTTGGGATTCTGGTTCACTCATGTCCTCTTCAAAATCACTAGCATGAATTTGTGCCAAGATTTCAGCCCTGGTACGAGGCGATAGATCACGTTTCTGCCTCTTACTTTCTTCTTCTTCTTTCTTCTCGAATGAATGGGATCGTTTCATCTTGAAAGCAAAAAGTCAAATGACTCAAGTTCAAACACCATAAACTACTTTATAGTCATAGCAGACCAGCGTATATAAAAGGGTGTGTGTCTTGTCCTTTCACTATTCATTTCACTCTCAAGCCGAGCACAACGATGGAAGTGACTAACCAGATGGAACGTTTCGTCAGAGCTTTGCGAGGGGTCATTAGAAAATTCTCTTCAGACCAGCCTACGGACTACTCTCCTTCCTTTAGAGATAAAAGTCAAGATACTTGCTATATCTGTCAGAAGAAAGGGCATTGGTCTTCAGAGTGTCCAGACCGTCAAAAAAGAAAAAAAACAGGGGATAAAAAAGACAAAAGTCAAGATACCTGTTATTATTGTCAAGAAAAAGGACATTGGTCTCCAGATTGCCCAAAAAAGAAACAAGAGGAGTCAGAAGAAAAGAGGAATTCTTCAGAAGAAGAGAGGGATTCTTCGGAGGAAGAGAGGGATTCTTCTGAGGAAGAAAGAAGACAGGTGAAGAAAAAGAAACAGGAGAAAAAAAGAAGAAGGGAAGAAAGCGAGGAGGAAGAAGAAGAGAAAAAGAGTGTGACGGTGAAGAAATTCAAAAAACAGAGAGACTAAACAAGGAGAAAAGAAGAAATCAATGAACTTTTGATTAAAGTGTTGTGAATTGTGAATTGGATTGTAAAAAATGCAGAAAAGAATAAATGAATGATATAAGGTAAGAGTCTTTGAGTTTTGATTTTAAAATAAGAAGCTACACTCACGCACTCATACACAGACACGTACTATAAGGGTAAAATGGGTGAGTTATTTTTTTTTTTTTTTGAGTTATTGGCAAATTGAAATTGTATTTCTTTTCGAGAAATGTGGGTGGCCCTGAAAAGGGCCTTTTTTTCTTTATGGTGCAGGGGTGAGTTTAAGCAATCAATTTTAACTGCCTTAAGCCTTTGCCACGGCCAAGGCCTACTTCTGGACTGCGTAATGATGATAATGATTGGGTTGAAATCACTAAGGGTGGTACGGTAGGCTTCGTCACAGGGTTGACATGTTTGGCTCGGGAAGGTCGTATTCTCTTCGGTCGTGATAAAGAAGTCTGATACATTTGTTTCAGACTTCTTAACTCCGCTAAAATGTCCAACATTTTCACCCTCTTGTTTCTTTGCTGCTACTTCTTCTTGCTGTTGTTTTTTTCTTACCTCTTCTTCTTGTTGCTGTTGCTGTAGGAGAAAAGCCTGTTCCGCTTCCTTTTGTCGTTGTATAAATTTCTCCAATTCTTCTTTCTGTCTCTGTCTAAAATTCTCCACTTGCGGTAATGAAGAAGGTAACGAAGGTTCCGGAACAAATTCTTGCGAGGAGAGAAAATCCACAAAATCCCAATTCACCTCTTCTGAAAGTAAGTCCGGGTTCCCTTGGGCGGTCTCCCCTGCTGGTGCACCCCACTGGATCGTTTTCTGAGTTTCCGTCATGTTGAATCACTATCGCATAGATTGACTGCACACAAGCGCTAGCGAATCTATATTGACTACGTGACGTCACAGACTGCTCTCTTCGGATTGGATGCGGGCTGACTGAATTCTGTAACGCGTGTTCGGATTAGTGAATGAACTCAATCCGTTTCAATCCTTTCTGTCCCTATAAATAAGTGCAGTTCACTGCATTGATTCACCTATTCTCGGAGCCTCAACATGTGGACCGACGTTGAATCTTCAACCCTTGTGTCAACAATGATGTTCAGGACGGACATGCTCATGTATGTCCGATCCAAGTGGACCGTTGTCTACAGGACCAACAGCAGCCTGTGGATAAGAAGAGTCTATATAGAGAGACAAGGTTGCCTCAAGAGGACTCTGATGTATGGCCCTGCTGTAAGACGAAGTTTGAGGACAAGAAGATGTCGCAAATGCCCTTTATGTTAAGGGCATATTAACATAAACCAAAGGCCCTTTTCAGGGCCAGCCATATTTCTCGAAAAGAGATAGCCTTTGAATTGCCTACCCCTTTTTTTAAATTTTTAAATTTAAAAAAAAAAATCCCATGTTAAATTCCCCTTGTCCCTAAACAAGCCCAAACTCTATTCCCCATGTTAAATTCCCCTTGTCCGTAGAGTGACCCACGATTTATTCCCATGTTAAATTCCCCTTGTCCGTAGAGTGACCCACGATTTTTCGCCATGTTAAATTCCCCTTGTCCGTAAAGTGACCCACGATTTTTCGCCATGTTAAATTTCCATTGTCCGTAAAGTGACCCAGGGGTCCCTGTAATGCTAATTCCCATTGTCCGTAAAGTGACCCCTTTCACTACTACCATCACCTCTAGCACATATTATTCATATACACCTTTTAAACCTTTTACAAAATTTCCTCTGGTTAACAAATAGTTGTTACTATCGTGAGTATAATTAATTATAAAAACGAAAGTAACAGTAATTATTACATCTTTTAAATGTTTGAAGCTCGCCCTTAATGGTAATTAATCTTGTAATAATTTTTTACAAATATTTTGTAACTCTGCCCAATTGGTTGTGACCATTTTCGCTCATGTGGATGAAATATTTGTTGCAATTTAGCATTGTATCTTGCCCCTTGAACATCGTTGATATGTTGTTTTATCTGATCGATCCGTTTGACATCCGTTTGAACTTATGATGCTATCGATATCATATGTGCATTTACTAGCAGCAGCTTCTACTTAAAGTTCCTACAAAAAGTAGATTACTTAAAATGTGATAACACTTCCATCTTGAGAATATAATTTCTCTAAATCTCTTCAGTGTATCAATTTTATGCTTCAAATTAATATTTCCATTATTAAAAGCATGATGTTATTCACCTACATCATTAAAACGTTTACTACCAAAGCATCATATAGTAATATTGGCTGCCTCTTAGTATTTGTTTGCTCATCCATCTGTTTTAAATGCGTGCATCTCCATATTATGAAGATTTGTTTCGTTAATGGACACCATAGATTTTCTTCTTTTGCCAACTTTTGAAAATCACGTCCTCATTTCTCTGCAGTTACGGAGTTAATTGCTCAGGTACTGGCCATTAACTGTAGACATTTGTGTAATATGTGTGTTGAATTCATAGTAAGACAAAGACATTTCTCTGATGCTTTTTTTTGGTGCTGAATTAATTTATTTTCAAGCATGCTTAATCTGATCTTGTTGTTCATCAAATAAAATCAGAAGTGTCTCCTCGTCAGTAAACGTATCAATATACGGTTCATCAGTTATAACATTCGTTGGTTGTCATTATGCACTTTTTAGTTGAAACAAAAACAACTTTAAAAACTTACACTTAATAGAACATAAACATAACAGTACCAATTGTTTTTGCTGCTATTACGAAACAAACGGATTTATCGCAGTAAAATATCATACATCCAGGATATAAATGTTAGTATAGCGGACGGAACAAAGAATGCAATAGCTGGTTACCATTTAAATGAAAACCATTTAGATAAAAATGGAGTGAAGGTAGATGACGAAAAAATCTGGAATTTGTTTGAATGTTAGAAAAAGTATGTCTAGTAATACTAGGAGCGATATCTCTAAGGAGTCCATTTCTTGCAATTAATAATTTGAACGAATTACAGATGGAAAGAAAAGAAGATTATATGAGAACAACACGCTCTGACCTTCTCTAATTATTGAGCCAATCAACAGATAGGGCATATGGTGTTTTCTTAACTTCCATTGAAACTGGTGCGTGGCATATCTTTTACTGAAATAGTTGTTGATTTGACCTTGGCAATTGACCTTGATTTCTGACTAAAATTTTACATATATTGCACATCTACGTTTGCTGCAATACAAGCCAGCCACTGAATTTAGATAATTAAAACAAAAAAGTTTTGAACACACATGGCTAAAATAAAACTATATTATAAATTAATATATAATACAGATATACGTAACACCTTTTTCCTTGAAGAGAAGAAAGTTTTATGCAACAAACGTTTCTTCTATCAAATGTCAAAGATCCTGCATAAAAATGAATGATACAAATCATGTACATAAAACAATGCATGCAATACTGTATTTCCATGCACGTGAAAGTGCGACTACAATCAAATTTTCTGTTCCCTTGATGTGTCTGACATCGATGTTATATGAATGTAACATCAGACTCCATCGAAACAAAATTTGATTTTTGTTCTTCATTTTATCAATGGTGTGAAGGGGCTGTGATCGCTGAAGACAACAAATGGAGAATGAGCTGCAGTCACATACATCCTAAAGTGTTGGAAGGCTATCATCAAAGCCAAACCCTCCTTCCCTGTCGTGGAATTAGTTCACTGCTACTTATTACTTTTTCTTGAAGAGTGCACACTAGATGATCCACACCATCGCTGCCTTCCAGTAACAGTACTCTACCGACCATACATCACCTACTTCTATAGACATTTGAATGAGTTAGTGAAAATCTGGAACTGAAAGAAACTTTCTGTGCCTTGAACTTATCAAAAGCCTACTGATATCTTAATGACCATTAAAATAGGTCTCTTTAAAGAACAAAATGGTCAGGGGTTCAGTAATCATGGAAAAAGTGGAACAAACTTTCCGATAATAGCTAGCCATGTCCAAAAATCGCATCACTTACTTCTTATTAATAGGAACAAGGAATAAATAGCCTTAACATATGCTTCTATAGATTTATTTGGCCATGTCCCACTACATGTCCTAAATTGTTAGCACAAGAATGGTACAAGTCACTTTTACTCAAGCTGATTGTCAAATTAGTATCACTGTGCCTTTCGAAAAACTTCCAGATGGTTTATGTGTGGTCCTTCTAGGTGTCCTTGTAGATGATGAAGTTTTAATGTAAGCGTCACGATTTCTTATACCAGATGCATCACATCAATCAGAAGTTGGAAAGAATAGGGGGGACCCTTTATCCCAAATGGCATGACTTTGTATTGGTAAAGATCATCAGGAATCACGAACTTAAATTTTCTTTGCGCTTCCCGTCAGTAGAACGAGCCGGAATCCCTTCAAAACGCCAAACTTGGTGATGTATTGGGCGTTTTCAATCCTGTCAATGCAGTCATGGATTCCAGTCATTAGAAACAAATTTGTCTTAGTGACATTGTTCACTTTTCTGTAATCAGTACTTAGGAACAAAGTTTTGATCTCTTACTGACCATCATCACCCGCAGAAAAGTCAGATGGTCTCCAGTTCCTCATAAGCACCTCATTTTTCAAGAAGTAATAGCTTCTTTCTTGTGTGGCGTCAGTTTCACTAATAGCCCTCTGAAACAAACAAGAGATAACTCAAACATCATCCTGTAAAACAACCAGTGACTGCTTTTTTCACCCTGATTGGACTTAATAGAATGTGTAGCCAAAACAGTATCCATGTGATCATTACCTCTGATTGATCCAAACTCGGAGAACAAAATGACCTCATTTAAAGCCTGACTCCAAAAGGTATCTCCTAAAGTAATAGCATCCTGTTCAACAACATCATTCTCAATAGCTCAATACCTCTGGTAACTGAGCAAGATGGATAGAAACCAGGGATTTATATTGCATAGGATCAACTCTTTGATCCTCATAAAGCCTATCAGTTACAAGTGGATTAACCACACATAATCTCCAGTAGGTCATTACATAGTGACAAATGAACACCCCACTGGGCGAAGAAATCTGTGTTCGCTTCAACACTCTAAAATTAAGCTTTTTGGCACATTAACACAGTGGAGAGGAGCATTAACAAATTCGCAATCTACTCTCTGCGTTAGAGCACTTTCACATGAAGAAGACTTCTCAGAAACGGGCAATGTACTCCACAACAATACACACGAAGAAGCTCTCGTGTCTCCTAATATCTTACGAAGATAGTAGCCATTATTTAAATCACCAACGTGTGCTATTTAATCACCATCAAGTGATACTGAATTACCAACAAGTGATATTGAATCAACAACAAGCGATACTGAACACTTCGACATGAATTGTTCGTATATCTCCATAACAATCTCAACAGTATCTCTTGCAATCCATGACCGTGACCTTGGCTTCTTATAAACAACAGCGTTTGCAACTCCTCTATTATAATTATGTTGCTTATGTTTCGTCCAAGAGCAACCAAAAATAACGTGCCTTTTCCAGTTACAATAAATGCATGTGGGAAGAGATAAGGATTTCTGAGCCTTCTTTTCAGAAATTTAATTCTCAAACTTAAACGAGGCTGCGATGGTTTCTTAACAAAACATGTTGAGAGGAAGATTTATTTACAAATAGAACAGTGTGAATAAAAAATAATCCTCCGCTGTATTAGCAGCCAATACATTTTCAACCCCTTTCTCATCAAGGTATTTTATAATGTCACTATTGATACAAATACGAATTGTTTAATATTGTCGAAATCTTTTTCAACCTTCTTGTCTGTACACCATATTTGAAACTATTGCTCTTTTTCCCATGCAAATACAAGATTAGTCTCTGTAGTTTCCTATCTATAATTTCAAGAGCTTGGTTATAGGTACCAAACTCAATCCCGTAAGCCTTGAAGACGTATTCTTTGACTATATGTATCAGGCTCCATCTATTAAGCCAAGAAAACATATTCTTGGATCACATCATAATCAGCAGTTTGTTCAAACGAGAATGCAATATAAATATCACCAGCTTTACCAGTAAACACAATATTTAAGTCATATCAAATTCTCAGCAATTTTCTCAAAACTGAGAAAATATTTGTCTACCTCCTTTTCCCTAAAAGGTGGGGTACATGGCTAATATGTTTGGAAAGATCAAAATATAAACCTTTATTTGTATGAGAGTGCCCTTTATTAGCCAGTTTCAATTCCTTTAATATAAACGCCCTATCTTTATCTATCCTGCCCTCCTTGCATTTGCATATGAACTAGTCCTTTTGCACTTATATTTGGTCTTTCTGTATTTTTTATGTCTCCCCTCCTTCCTCTCTTGCATTTACATTTATTCCTTCTTATTTCTTCTGGATCTATTGTTCTTCCTTCTCTCCCCTCATCTCTTATTCCCTTTCTCTCTATCTTTTCTATCTCCTCTTTTCTTTCTTTCCTTTCTCTATCTTTCGTCTCTATTTCCCTATCATCCTGTCTCTCTTGCCTTTGTTTTTGCAATAATTTGCGATGAAGCTGAATCCGTCTGACTCTTTTCATTTGCTTTACTAAATGAACCATACTCAATCTTCTTTCTTAAACCCAGAACTATTTCATCAAGAACATTCTAGTTTAATAAAAACCAGTATCAAAACATTCCTGACCTCATGTTTCAGCAGGGAAGCCTTCGACTCAGCACGAACATAATGTCTGTCAAGTTCAAGTAACTCGTCCTTTTAAAGAGCTCTAATTTCTCTTAGGTAGGATCGGCAGTAACATTCTCTAATTTGGATGTCATAGTGAGAGCTTCTTGGTTGTTTTCTAAGCTATGAAATCAAAATACAGGCTTTAAAACAAAGAAATTCAAATTTTAAAAAAAAAATCTTCTGAAATATCAAAATCTCCGAAACATTAAAATTTTGACGTATTTAAATAAAGTCAAATCCTGCAAATATTCAAAAGAAATTCAAATCCGGACGAGCTTCATAATTATATGTTATTTCATGGGGCTTAAACTGTGTAACAAGACACAGTAAAACCCAACAAACAATTTTCCAAAATATAAATATACTTTCCTTAACAATAAAACCAAACAAAGTGAAAGAATTAAAATAACTTACAGTTTATGAATTCGTATAATAGTATCCGAAATTGCACTTTTAATTTCACGTTAATCTGGAATCTATCCAAAGTATTCCGAATAAAGGTTCTGATGTGCTTTTGTCCTAGCGTGCTAGCACCACTGAAGAATCACAGCTCTAATTCTAAAGGTTTGTACTTCCAGGTAAATTCTACGACGTAGAATATCTCAAAAGTCCTTGAATGTTTCACATAATCCAACAAAATTATTTAAATCAAGTCCTTGAAAAATTTCACAGAATCGGACAGTTACTGTCTGTTTCAGAACAAATGTTTTTCACTCTGCTAGTCCCATCAAAAAATTATGAATAAATCACAGTCCCCCTTCTCTCTTACAAAGATGGTTATAAACTAAAAATCCTCACTTGATCCTTTAGTTATTTTACAAAGTATCTATGTGCGCACCAAATCAACACAACTTGAATCACAGAAAAAGATTCCCGAACATTGAAATCATCTATTGTGAAATAAATTAACTGTCATGATTTGACCTTCTCTAATTATTTATTGAACCAATCAACTATTAGGGCATACACGATATCTCTACAGAAACAACGTACTCCTAGGATCACATGATGTTTTTGTGACCTCCATTCAAACTAATGCGTTGCGTACTTTGACTGAAATAGTTGTTGACTTTATCTTGGCTATCGGCCTTGATTTATATATGAAATTTACACGTATTGTACATGTACTTTTGCTGTAACAAAAGCCAGCCACTAAATTTAAAGATTTAAAATATAAATGTAATAAATTATATTATGAATAAAATATAATATCCGTAGCAATATGTTTACAACAAAGATAATTATTTTATAAGTATATAACAATGATATGATTTAAAAGGGGATACGTGAAGGAATCGAAGCCAGTTCAAAACATTCTGTCTAATCAATAATAGGTCTTAAAACTTCAGCTTTTCAGTAATATTCTACTATTTCTTTTTGTGATGTCATTTCATCATACTTAAACCTATCACTAGCTCACACGTATATTATAATTCGCGTGTCGACACCAAATTTATATTGCTCACTGTGATGCTACCAGACAAAACAATTAAGTAAGTAAACAAGTGCCAGTGGGCCTAAGGTGGATAAATATAGTACTATGCCAGAGACTGAGACAAAGGTAACTCGAACAATTACAGAAAACAAGACTGAAAAATGCAAGTGTAATTCATAAATGTAAACTTCAAATAGAGGAATGGGAGGAAATGGTAACAAAGCATAGCTGTTTGTTTACATCTGAATGGGACAAACGAAATCCACATGCATCACCACTATATATAATACTACAACATATAAAGAACGGAATAAATTTTATGTCAATAAAGATCAATAAAATACAAAATTAAAGAGATTGAAGATTACATACATAGCGCAAGACAGCATGCAAGTTTAAAGATAGAGGTTAGAATGGCACGTATCTGAGGTGCTGTGGGTGTTGCGACTGTTCGTGTAGGAGTAGAACTTGATTTCTGTTGTTGCAATTGATATCATGGATAAGCAAGCATATATCAAAGTTTTAAAATACGATAAAATTTTAAACTTTTCTGTAGTTAATTCAAACAGCATAGATGATAAGGCGAGTAAAGCAATAAGATAGAAATAAATAAATAACAAGGAATTCAATATGATAGTTACTGAGAACATGAGATAAGAAAAGAAAAAAAAGTTGGTAATAAAGGACGTTAAAGATATTGAGAAGTTTAATATGCATTTTAAGAAAACAGTATGAAAATAAAAAAGAAGGTGATTTTAGAGAAAGGTCCGCCCCACAAAACATTTATTATAATAACATATACAAGGTAAAGCGCAAAGAAATAAACCGTGAAGTTATGATTGACGAAGTTAAAAAATGACAATCTTTACTAACTATATCTTGTTTGAGTGTTAACTGTTTTAATTTCAGAAGAAGAGTTTTGACACTGTAGAACTTAGAGGGAAATTCATTTTTCAAGTCCATTTGCTAACAGAGATGGTAAATTACTAAATATAGAACTTAGATATTGTAAGAAAATATAAAATTGCGCCTACATCAGTGAGAATAAAACAAAAAAGGTGTAAATTCCACTTGGATTTTATAACGTTATGTACATGGACAGCGTAACTGCTTTTAGCAACAATCAGTAAATTATTGATACTGTGTTTAAAACACAATTCAAAAGTTTTAGCAATTTCAAGTAATAATTATAAAAAAATATATAGCCACTTAGAGCTTTTAAATTGCTAGGAATAAAAAATCATAGATCTACAGAGATCTACTGCATTGGAATTTTTTGAACTTAAAACTGTATACCGTTGTTTTCCTAGACAAGGACAATAACAATAAAACGTTACTTCGACGGCACCTATTTATATTTACTATCGCGTGTAGAAAAAGCTTTACTATGACTTTGTTTCATACAGTGTCAATGGAAATTACAAACAATTACAAAGAGCTTTCATTCGCAGATTAAATACAAGCATTAAAGACGAAGACATAAAAACATAGATCTGCGGTATGATTGTAACGTATGTTTTTTTTACATTAGATACATGGAACATGACTGGAGACAGTTCACTTAGAGGTGCTTTTGACGGTAATGTTGCAGAAGAAAACAATGAAGATTAGGGCGAAATCAGTGATGATTTAAACTAATGCCTGGAGAAGTACCAGACATAAAACAATAGTTGAAGCCCATTGGACAGGATAAACAGTAAGAACTGAGACTTTTGAAGTGGGCTCTAACAATCTAATCTTCGGCAATTACAGATATGACTAAAAACGAAACGAAAACGAACAATGAATATATTAAAACGTTGATGACTTTAAACCTGGTTTAAATATAAGCTCACTGATGATGATAATGTTTTTCACAGTTGCAGTAGCAGAATAACAAAAACGTTGATAAAAGCAATAGCAAATTAGGTGAGATAGAAAGTATGGTCGGATCTATGAGTACGACCTGGAGGTTATCTATTATTGACTTATATACGACTCTTCTTGAAAATGTAGTAGGTCTTATATATATATGCGCAGGTGTTTGAAGTATGAAATTTTACTTCCCTTCTGATGCAATGAAATTTTTGCGCAATGGCAAAAACTCGTAACTTTTTCGTCTGAAATAAATTAGTAAAATTCTGTCACTCACTCACTCACTCCCTCACTCCCTCACTCACTTATTCACGAGAGAGAGAGAGAGAGAGAGAGAGAGAGAGAGAGAGAGAGAGAGAGAGAGAGGAGGGGGTAATTATATGGCTAAAAAATAATGCATCAACCTACGTTGAGATCTGCTAGTAGAACCGAGAAAAAATTATCATCTGGAAAATAAATGCGTAACAAAAATTAATATGTTTAGTGAAGGTCATTTAATATCAATTCTATGTCTATCTTTTATGATATAATTTCATTTCTTCTCACCACCTTCCCTGTGAACTTGAACTCTCGCGGACAGAGGTGAGATGTGTGAGTGATATGTAACGGCGAGCGCCTAAATATTAAAGCAGTCAGACACCCAGGGCCCCTACTTGATCTGTTCATGGGTTATGTAACATGTTTAAGTCATTATTTCAGATTAAACTGATGATTTCTAACTTTCCATTTTAAAACGTAAAAAAGCTATTATCTCTGAATAGTTTTGCATTCAATTTATGTTATAATATGACCGCTCATGTGACCTATGTGGTTAGAGTGATCGTTGGAGGTCGCGGGTTTGAACCACGGTCGAATCATACCAAAATATTATAAAAATGGTACTAGCACCTGCCTCGCTTGTCGTTCAGCATTAAGAGGTTAGTGTAAGTACTGGCCGGCTTGGTCTCGGGATAATTTGACTGAGTGAAACATGATGCTACATGTCTGCGGCATGATGCCCGATTGCAAGACACCACTGAAAACTACCACACTGCAGACATTTTGACATCTACAAAATAAGAGTCTCCCAACTGCTTGAGATTTGTCATTCTTACAAGAGGTGTGGTTTTACGTGCCACTCTCTTTGATATTATAGGCAGTAGCTTCTTGAGAATTGTTTTCTCATAGGCAGCCATTTTTTCGTGTACCATGTGAACCATCTCACTTGTAAATAAACACCCTTGTTTAAGTCTATGCATATATGTCGGCCTTCTAATCTAAATAACTTATAACACAAAGCACTATTCTACGTGAATGTAGATGAATTATTAAAGTTTCATACTGATATGGTTGATCTTAGTCGCGTGAAGACGATAATGTACGTCACAAAATATATAAGAGGGTTATGGTTGGGAGGTGGGCAAACAGTATGCGTCTTTGTTATATTTACAGGTGAAACAAATAGGTAGATATTTAAGAGTCTTGGAAGAGCAGGGAGGGTGAACCCTACAACTTATGGATTAAGTCTTTTTGTAAAAAATAAAGCTTGCTACGAAAAATATGAAAATATAAGATCAATAACGTCAAACCGAAGCCTCTAACCGACTAAGATTTATCTAATTGGTTTAGCCCATTTTGTTACTTTGTTTGACTTTTGTGTTTTCAAATTTTTATGCGTGTTCGTTTGCCCACCCAGACACTCAGTTTTTTCCGTCACCCTTCCTGCTGCTGTAGTGTGGTGCAATTAAATCATTATTATATCAGTAATGGAATCTAACACAGCTAGATTAGGACGAGAGCGACAAGAGGCAATTAAGAAATATATAAACGTCCGCGATTCTGTTAAGCAAAAATTACAAGAGCGTCAGGAGACTCAAGTGGAATTTACAGAAGGTGCAGAACAGTTATTTAAACCAATTGTCGAACCAAACAAAGAAAATGTTTACAGCAACTGAGGCAGCACACAAAGCTCTTGAAACATTGCCTCTTGATATTGCTGGCCGTCTTCAAGCAACTCGACCATCACCCAAGCAACCTCCTCAACCACATCCAGAAGATAAGCCACGACCTCTGCAAAGAGTTAGAATTAACATTACAGATACATTCACGCCAGAAGGTATTGCAGCTATCAAGGACCAATACCAAACAATTAATATTGCCGCGTTTTGAAATTATGAAAGAGATAAATATGTAAAACCCGAATATGTTAGAACGATGAGATCTGTCGATTGGATTCGGGATGTATATCGCATAGCTATTGATACTCCGCAAATCAGACCTGCGAAAGATGTTAATAATTTAGTAGATGGGTATATTAGGCAAGCAATGCAGGAAAGGGGACAAAGATACGAAGGAATGGAGCAGCAACTTGAAAAATCAAAGGCAGCAAGGAAACGAAAAGAAAAAGAAATAAAGTTGAACACTAAAGAGGTTGAACGAGCAAGGAAACAAAAAGAAGATTTAGAATTTGAAGAAATTAGACGAAGGAAGGAATTACGTTCACCAAGTAAGAAACAAGCAGAAGAAACAACTGGAGGTGGTCTGAGCGATTGGGTCAGTCGAGGAAGTGGTCTTATTACCCCATGCCCCAATAACATCCTTGTTGATGTTAAACGGTTAAAAATTCTGATTGGTGGAAAATGAGCCGGTAATAATTCCCCAGAAATCATTAATGAAGCAGTTGATACATGTCGAAGATTATTAACGTGCGGTATCATGGACATTAATGTTTATCGGTCCCTCATTGATGAAATAGTTGATGATTACCTTAGTGATTAAAGGTATGCAATTAGATACCATGACTAAAATAAGACGATTATACATAATGCTCAACGTGGACCTGCAATGGTCAGGGTGATAAATTCGCGATTACCAACATACAAAGCGATTTACAGTGATGGATTCGGTGATGTTGTTCATGGGCTATTTAGAAGGATGGTCCCAGATGATACAACGTACGGACGTTTAGATAGATCTGGGTTTGTTACAATGGTGTTATGGCGTTATTTAACAGCGCCATATACATGATTGACGGGAAAATATTGAATCGTGTCTCAAAAATGTTGATGTTGCCACGACGATGCTGGGTCGGGCAAGATATTCCGAGGATTACTCGAGGTCAGCTGGTCCGTCAATGATGTTTGCAAAGGATACCACTGATCACCCGTGAGCAGCAACGTGATACTGAATGCAGTTGGGGACGCAGTTGCATCAATGAATACCAATTTCAACTTAGGATTTGCCGCACGTAGATCAATGTTAAATGGAGAAGAAAATTTTTCATGTGTGATTCCACTATCATATATATTTGGATTTTGAAGTAATGCCAGAAAGGTTATTTTGGGGCCAAACAGTGTGGCACTTGTAAGAAAAGCTACCGACAATGATGCAGTCTGGCGACTCAACGCAGCTGATGCAGGTAAAGTAATACTAACAAAACTTTCGCTGTGGACGCCAGTACTGACTCCACCACTTGCCGAAGAACAATTGTTGCTTTCTTTCATGGATCAAAGTGGTAAAGTAACATTATCATGGTTGACAATGATCACAGACAGTATTCAAAGTAATGCTACTGGGTTATTCACATGGCAGATAGCATCACAATATGGAGTATCAGCACCACGATATATATTCATCGTATTTCAGGAAAATGCCAGAGAAGAATCGCAGGAACGAAATCCAATGGTATTTTACACGCTTGGGGTTAGTAAAGTTGCTTTGAGGATAAATAGACATCAAGAATCTTCTGAAGAAGTTTTGCTAAATTTTGATCAAAGTCATTTTGCAAATGCATATCATCGGTTGATGACATTTATGGGTCGTGATCAGAATGTTGATTCTGGTTTGCTGATATCTCAGCGGGATTTCACAACATTTTATCCAATCCATTACCTGTCACTG
Source organism: Sinohyriopsis cumingii (assembly GCA_028554795.2). Taxonomy (NCBI): domain Eukaryota; kingdom Metazoa; phylum Mollusca; class Bivalvia; order Unionida; family Unionidae; genus Sinohyriopsis; species Sinohyriopsis cumingii. Next base: position 88,886,834 of record CM068834.1, on the reverse strand, counting down.
GAACATTTTGATTTGTTCAGACAATCAGTCGTTGATGTACACTTCCGATCTCGTGTATCTTGACTATCCGCTGGTGGTTACAGAGCAATCGCTGTTATACTCTCAGATAAAACAATGCTACTTGAAGATGTTGATGGAAGAATGAGAGTTATTGATGTTCCATTGGAAAACATGTAATTAAATCACTCATGATATTATAATGTCATTTCATCATGTTAGTGTTACTCTGACTCCTGGTCAGATTAAAAAGCTTCACTCAGTATAAAAAGAAATTGTGGAATAAAAATATCACTAAAAAATGAACAAATCGAAGGTGGTCCGAATAAACTATAATTTTTAGAACGACAACTCTGGCACTTTAATGAAGCCAAACGATAGATGACCGGTGTACGACTTATACTTTCTGCGGGTGCCAGTAAAGACGCAGTCAAGAGGGGTGGTATATTTCCACTTCTTGCAACTATACCAGTGTTGATAGCCGCTGCAGCCACAGCTCCTGAAAAAGCAGCTGCTCTTGGTGCTGTTGGAACAGCCGCTGGGATGGCATTAAAGACAGCGACAGGTCACGGAATCAAGAGTTCCAAATAAAAGAGAAAGGTCTAAGACTGCCAGGATCACCCCATTCATGGTACGGAAAAGGTCAAAGACTTCCCGGGATACTTGATGATTCGTCCTATGTCCAGTATAATTTACTTAATGCTGCTAAGCGATTAAACATCAAAAACTTCAGAGGTGTATTTTTGCATCATCAATTACCAAAACAACCAAATATCCACGAAACCGGTATCATTAATCTCGATAAAAACTTTGGAAAAGGTACTCATTGGGTTGCATGCGCGATTGATCCACGTGAAATTTCAGTAGCAAAATATTCGTGCAATCTGGTATTCAACATTACCAACACAGACAATAACCGATCCACCAATATGTGGCCGTGAAGTAATTGCTGTACTCGACGCTCTGTCAAGGTCCCTAATACCACCTCATAAAGTCGTGCATGATTATACAACATTGTCCAACATTTTAAGCAGGTCTTAGTTAATAAATAATGGTAGATATTTACGGAATATCTTCTTGCCGGAGTAAAACTCAACAAGACGACTTATCCAAATATGCAATTCTTAACGAGGTCAAAAATGAACTCGCTAATCTTTTGAGTCTCGCAAATGTGGAACAAAATAAAGTCGTTGTTTTTCAGGATAAACAAGGACGATTAAAGACGAGCAATATCCCATTGACATATATTATTCTGAGGGCTCCAGATGCAATCGAAGATAACTTCGTGGTGTTTGCTAAATACGGCAAAATTAAATACTCCGGGTAATCAATCTTAATACTCATGGGAGAGATTACTGGATGCATCAGATGAATTGGGGATATTATGGATGACGATCACAACATGAGTAAAAATACAATTATTAACGTGAGAGAACCAAAATCAGACGATGATGTGGCAACAAAAGATACGTAGACAGTAACAACAACACCATCAGGACTGAAATAGACAATCCTTTACTATCGGTAGTTGATACAAAAACTGGTTATCCCAACATGGCTAATAATAAAATCACTGGTCTTGGAGAACCAGAATCAAACGATGACGTTGCAACGAAGAAATAGGTCGACAGTAACAACATTCCGAAGATGAACTCGTAATTTCAATCAATGATGGACTGATATCGTTTAGATCTGAACATGATCAGCATTTAACCTCGAATGTAAATTTTTGCAAGATTAATAAATTGAATTGTTGAGGATTTCTTTGTAAAGCCAAAAACTATCGGCATTCAACTCTCCGAAATCAAAATGATTACAGAAGTGTAGTATATACAATAGCGCCTGGATCAGCATTATGATCACCACTCAATAAATCCATTAAACATCGATCTTAGGTTAGCGGCATATATAGGTTCTCGGTCATCGGAGATACAAAATTTAAGGTATTTACCTCAATTTTACGCCGTCTTCAACAATCTTGACCTTCTGTATTCTTATTATTACTAGATCAAAACGAGGAAGTAACATTTGTAGAAGAAAAGGGCATCTCCATGTTGTACTGTTGGTGTCTTGAACTAATGTCTAAGCTACCACTTACTTAAAATATAATGAATCCAAACCCAATCGACGTTCAACATTTCAGATACGAGCAAGTGTGTTCGCGGCATACCGAACTAAAAATATAATCGATGAGTGTACATTAAAACAAAAAATAAAGACTACAGATATGTAGTTGTTACTGATAGAATTGTATACTCTGCATCTGCGATCATTGATTGAACAGTAACGGTTATCGGCGAATTGTCAGCGTCGTACGTGATGCCACCATTGATTGGAATTGGAGTCGCCGTTATAACCGGTGTTGCTAGGACTCTTAATTTTATTGCAAAGAAAATAGCCACGTGCGCGGTTGATAAATGACACGAGTATACAATAAAATTACATACAATCATAGTCCAAATTATATTCATTGATATCATCAAGTCTCAGCGATGAAATAATATCAGATCAATAATTCACAGAAATAATTAAGATTTACCACGAGGCAATAGCTGTATCAGAATATACGAAAAACGATAGATCTCCAATTTAACAAATAAAAATAATGTCAACGTCAAACGAATTACTACAACCGATCGTCTCTAATACAACACTGTTGAAACCCACGATGACATCAGCAAGCTCAACCAATCCTGAGTCCATCGTTAGCTTTCCAACTGCGATTCCAGCCAAAGAAATTGCACTAGCACAATTACGAGTATATCATAGTTGGCCAAATATTAGATCAAAGCCATTCGGTGGGGTGCAAGCAAATAATTCACTGGTATTTGCGTACAAAAATAAAACCGATGGAACACCAGACTGGAATGTTGTGAGTATACCTACGGGCAATTATCAAATCGAACAGATCAACGACGAATTTCAGCGCAGTATCAAATCTATTGCAGGAAAAGAATCCAAAATATCTATCACCTTTCTCGAACCAAATAAATAAACTCGCTAGATTATGCCGTCGATATATATATATATATATATATATATATATATATATATATATATATATATATATATATATATATATATATATATATATATATATATATATATATATATATATATCAATCATCGATCAAAACTGTGTTAGGATCGTCAGAAGTTTATCAAGGACCCCCAAAACATAAACCAGCTGATTTTAGAACAGATAAAAAAGAATATTTCAGGACAACCTATATAGAATATAGCCCCCCATACTGAAATGCGGTTGTTTATAAGAAAGGATCCGGCGCCTAAACCATATATAGGTAAAGATATATGCTGTAATTTTCAAGTTTGATCATTATAAACATACATATAGCTTCGATAGGATTAAAGATATTTTAATAACATTATTTTCTTTTAAAATTTGTGTGTACGTGAACTGCGCGATAAATTTTACAATAACGTAATAAAATATCCCAATGAGAAACTTCGTGAAGAAATTATTTCAGAAATAGGGCATATAAATAGAATTGAAGATGATCTTAAATTTTCAAATAATATACTTTACAGTCTGTTATTGATTTAGGAGATTATAAACAAGTGTTTTTAAAGGTAATGGTAGTATCTGAAGCTGATTTACCAAATTTAAAATTTTATGGAGATCTCGACAAAGTCAGCAATATCATCGATGAAAACTATTCAAAATCGTTGCTGCATGGAGAAAAAAAATCCACCATCAGGTATTCTCAGACACAGCAATGATCTACATGGTGGAGGTCGTCATATTTCGCCAGGTGTAGTTAATATAACATCAACGATCGCAGTCAATCTTGTATGTGATGCAACTGATGGCAGCTATCAATTATATCTTGAAAAATCCAGTCAGGCCCAGCAAAGATATATTTTATATACATTCACACCTCAAGTACCCCCTGGATTTTTTATTCTATTAGAACCCGTTAATCAGGTTTATCTACAATGTAATAATCCGCTATTGTCACGGATAAATTTCAAGCTTACTGACCAGACTGGACGCTTGCTTGATTTGCGATATAAAATTTTGAATATAGATCTGTATGTGCTTTCGTAGAGGATTTTGTAAAAGTCTGTTTTTGAGTCGAAGTTGGCGTTTTACAAAAGCTACAATTATTAATGTAATATTATACAATATATCAACACGTGAGAGTTTTTGTACAGAACATAGAGATGCGTGGAAGTTCCGCCAGAACAATATTGACACCTCCACATACAGAAAAAATTAGTGTTAATTGATGAATACAGCGATGACAATTTTTTGTTAACGCAGGAACAGTTAAATGAGCTGCGGCGAGAATATATTATTACGATTGTGTGCGATAGAGATCAGATTCTGAATTATACACATCCTTGCATTAAATTTGATCAGCTTAATAATATTTTGATTCAGAATAAAAATTGTATTTCTTTTTGCTATGGTCAGATACGAATTATTCTCCAATGACTTCGTGATCGACTCTGTCAAGGATTTTCACTTTTGTTTATCTGTTATAATTACTTTCATTTTCACAATCCGTTAATACTTGTTCACTTTGTTTAGCTGTCTGTTACTGGTAGTGCTTTCACAATTACTACGGTCACTGGTGACAGCGCGTTCATTTTCACTTTCATCAGTAACAGAGCTACTTGCAGACATCATCTTTCTCAATTGTCTTACACAGGTATTAACATTCTTTTTTTGCATCGTATTCATGAGAAAATTCTGAATTTATTTTCTCAATCGCATGGGCGAGTGAAACGAATTGTTTAACTTGTGTATCTTAGACTGTCGCCAAGGGTCGTAACATAGACTTCTGGATCAACTTAATGAATCGGTGATCAGCTGGTAATGTTTATCTATTTTCGAATTTTCGTTGATGTTATGATTCAAAATCACAAATAATATTCTCAGGATTAAGTTGATCAGACATTTGTTATACCGTCATGTTGTAATGTTTGAACTGCTGAAATAATAGCATTAATATTTTCGAAATTCGTTATATAATAAATATCTGTTTAAAATAAAAAATGTTTACACAACACATATATACAGTATGCATAATCTTAATTATATTAGCATATTTACAGCAGTATATCATATCGAGCTATTTACAGCATTATATACATTTTTAAACATAGTAGCATATTTACAGCATTATATCGTATCAGCAGTATATACAATCTTAGATCTAAGGAGGGCAGAAATCTCAGATGAAATCCTGTATTGCCAGACAGTATCTTAGCATTCTAGCAGGTCCAGACGGTACATATACTATTAGATGTAAAGACGGCACAACTCCCATGTGAAGGCCTCGATTACCGAACGGTATTTTAGCAGGTCCAGCGGCTATATACATATATATATATATATATACTCTTAATTCTATGGACAGCACAACACTAACGTAATTTTTATGGACGGCACAACATACAATCTTAACTAACTTAATTTTATGGTCAGCACAACTCCCAGTTAAATCCCTAGATTACCGAACAATATTCTAGCCGGTCCAGAGTTTACATATATAATCTTAATTCTACGGACAGGACAACTCTAACTTAATTCTATGGACGGCACAACATATAATCTTAACTAACTTAATTCTAAAGATGGCACAGCACAAACGGGGGCCTTATCTACATTAAAAAACTGCACACCTTCCCCCAAAAGTCAACCCCGGGAGAGTGCAAAATAGCAGCCACCACGTGGTGACATGGTAGGAAGGTGTGCTTTTCTATTGAAGTTTGAGCAAATGGGGCGGACCTCCAATGACAATGCGGGTTCCATGTTATATAAACTTTTAAATCCAAAAGTACCTCACACAACGTGCGTAGCTGATTCGCTGTTTGTAATTTCCTTTTTTCTTAATTCTTATTGTTGACAAAATCAAGAGGAAGAAAGAAACCTCGCAGATTTAGAAAAAAAATTTCATTAAAAAAAGCAACAAAAAGAAACAACCAAAAAAAATAATTATTAAAAAATTAAAGTAGTGGTAAAATATAAGTAATATAATAATTTAATTTTTCTCCTCATCCTTGACACAGTCAGAACGGAATTATATCCCTTCGTCTTGCCAGACAACTACAACGAGATGGTCTGTGCAATTCTTATGATTCTTGTTTTTCTGAATTTTTCAGGGACGAAGTTAAAAATCGTAAATATCCTTCTACTAATTTATACTGTTACAAAGTACACTGCTCAACTCAGAGCTAATTGCCACACATACAGTTAAGTTACTGAATATAACAGTTACGATGACAAAGAATAATTACGGCAATCACATAAAATAAAGCAGTTACAAGCGAGACTACTGCTTCATCACTATATCGGAGAAACCTTTGTTTGGCTAAGTTATCTCCCTTCACATTTCTTGCTGTATGTAATACTGAAATTCTATATTTTGTTTGAATTTCCTTGAATACAACGATTTGGTTGAGATAAGCCATCGTTAGCCATACAAACTTCAAATAGGGCCGGATTAAGGCTGGTTACACTGACAATAGGGTGCCCCTTATAGATCTACAAATATAGCCCGAAAGCAGTCCTCAGATTGTCCCTTATATGTGTATAATTATTATAGCTATATTAGGTAACGTATTACACTGTTTCGATCTATACATGATTTGTTTAAACACATACAATTTTATCCAAGACAAAAACTGGGGGGACCCATGACTAGGGAGACCCATGGCACGTATCCCATGTGCCACACTCCACGTAATCAAGCCCCGTCTTCCATAGCGAGTAAGTCAATCAAGGTCTGATCCATATTTTGTGGAAAGGAGGCATAGGTATTTTCTTTTGTTTTAGATTTCTGGGATCCTGTGGATCGCTTTTCCATCCAGTCGGCATCATGAGTCAAACTGTTGGAGAGGGCCCATGATTAATACCCGCTCTTTTAGAGGTGGGCATGCGTTAGTTCTGCTCAGGACAAAATCCACCACTGGAGATGAATCAGTTTGGTACAGTTATCACCCAAGACTTACATGTTTCTACCTGCAAACTGTGATGATGCTATTTGACTGGTTAACCGGTAGAACAGATGTAAACTACTCCCTTTTGGGGTTAACCATAAGAATAACGTCATGGTATGTTACCTAAAAGCTTGAAAAACAATGGTATAACACACCTAGCTAACCGTATTGTAAGATCAATGTGACTATCTTACTGCATTTGTAATTTTTATTTGCCACTACACATTGACGATAGCTCTCATCAATTCATTGTTCTCTTAATCCATCCTTGTTCCTTGGGTATACATAAAAAAAAAATTCTTGCCTATAATACTCGAGACTGTATTCTACTTTCCACTTATGTATTCCATTTACAAGTCTCCACGTGTCGGTCATAGTGGCTAGATGTTAAGAAGATATAAATGGTTTCATATCATGTCATTTTTTTCTCCAGTTATGGGTCTGATAATTCGAAAATCATTAGACTGACATAGAGTGCGTGTACAGGAAAGATTAGTGTTCACAGGTCCCGCTGGATTTCTCTTTTTTCTTGTACCCTTTATCACAAAATATACATTTATCTTGTGACCTTTATCCCAATTCCTCAACTGTATAAACATACCTGTTGGCAGATCAATACCGTTATGAATAATTGTATTGATACTCTTTCATACTGTTAATATTAAAATCGACCAATTAATGAAATTAACTGATCTCGGAAGTTTTAGAATGTTGTAAATAATCATATTTTAATTAGTAATCGTAAGGTAAATTATTACAAATCGCTTCAGTAAAACAGTTTAGAAAACGTAGTACTTGATTTGACTCGATATCTAAAATCATTGTTCTCGGGTCAGTGAAAAGAAAACCACTTGCTGAATTCATTGTGCTGTAAGATTTCGATTTGTGTCATGTGTCACTTACTACTTAGCTTAGTAGAACATTCTCTTGTAGTTCTAGTTATGATCCTCTATCGATTTGACATTCTGACATGTTATTATCGCAAATAATATATATCATGTTATCAAAATATAAAGTTACGGCCAACCTCATTAAGATTCACCTGCCTTAAGCAACCACTTTTTCCAGTTATCAGCATACAACAAGCTGTAGTAGATACAAATATATTTTACGTGTAAGAATGCTACCTGTCTTCACTTCCCAGAGGTTGTTTCTTAACAGAGGTCCAACTGCCATTTTTATAGTGGAAAATTATTGCAACTCTCAAATACGTCTTTGAATATTGCCTTTGCAGGATTGTAGACTCAAGTGTTATAAAGAAGATTAAAATGACGGGGAATTGCATATAAACGTTCAAGCGTCTATTTTATTTAGATACGGTTATATTTGGGGTCTCATTCTAAACTTGTGTTAATTTGATTCTGACAAATTTGAAGTTCTCAATTACATACCATAAGGATACATTTATTTTTCTTATTCCATTCTACAATTAGTGTTATTTTGACCATTATTTCGACTGACATTTGATAATTTGAAACGACAGACCGATTCCATGAATTAATTTAGAATCATTTTCTGTTCTGTTTGGTTTTGTGAATGGTGAATATTGTACACTGGATATAAATGTACGTAGCTCATTGATAATATAGGTAAAACTTTTACGAATCTATGTTCTTAAAATAGGCCACAAAATAGAGTGAAAAACAAGCTTTGAACAATTCGAGAAATAATTTTTTTATTAGAATGCAAAGGGAAAATGATACAGAAAAAAGTACTTACGGTATTGAGAATTAATCCCCAAATAATCATAGAGTTACAGACACAACTCCTAATTATTTAATGTTCTGTGTAAACTTGAATGGAAACATAAATTAAATCCAAAGTCAGAAATGTTGATGGCTCGTAAATTGTTGATGTGTCAACAGTCTTTAGCTGAAGCACAGTAATATAATTTCAGGTTTCATTCATTATAAATCCCAGTGGATGTCTCTGTCAAAGAATACTATTTTTTATGAACACTCCGTACTTTTTTATAGAGAAAAATCACTGAATTAAATAATTTGAAGAAATTCAAGTCCAAATGGACTACATGACACAACATAATACAAATTGATTCTGCTAGATTTTTTAAGAAAGAATGAATAATGTTTCCAGTGACATTTATAATCTAATTGAACTGAGGTTACAATTAAGATTTTCTAATAAAAAAACTATTACCCAATGTACAATTTCAATCTGGAAGGTTCTAAATGTTTACAAGATAAATTTATAGTTTTAATTAGAAAGTCTGTTACTAAGAGTATAATATATAACCAGGACTATGTCAGGTACACCAGGGAATCCCAATAACCTAGACCTAGACCCAAATAAACATGTCTATTTCTATTAATCCTAATATTATATTAAACACCCATACAAAGAGAGTGTTTAAGCTATGTATTAGTTGTTTACCAAGGAAAAAATCATTAATTCAGGTAAAGTAGAAAATAAACTTGAGTTTGCACAAGGTTAAGTCCAACATGCAATGTTATATCACAATAACATAAAAGAAATAAAAGATTAAAAACAAAACTAACAAACAATGCAAATTAAGTACACATAACAGCCACGTTTAACGTAATCTCTACGTGCCAGCTTGTATCTACGTTGTAAAAGAAAGGATTGCAAAATTATGTGGTATTGAAAACATTCATTAACAGCTTAAGCGTCTACCGCCCATGCACTTTGCAACAACTGTAATTTTGATTCAATTTTTTTCGCAAGTACATTACAAACCAAACGTGATAGATATCTAACATTATTCTGGTTTGCTCGAACTCAACAATTATTTGGATTTTATTCACTTTAATTTTTCGGACTTTTCTTTGTAGTCGTTATAGTGCAAGCGAATTACTTTTCTCTCTTTATTTTTCGTGCACATTTCCAAGAATGCTACCAAGAGTAGGTCCACATTGGACTTATTCAAACCAACACGAAGAAAACGAAGGTTTATAGTCGTCAGTGTTTGCTTTGTACATTTACTGCTTATTGTCAAAATAGTTTCGCTGTAGTAAAATCTTTATAAAATAATATGGTATTCTTTACTAGTAATTTAGTTTGTTTAACTTTTTATATTTTCCAGTGGGTTTATTTTGTAGTTTTGGTATACACTGCAGCTACAGCTAAACATGGTGATAATACGTTGATAGTTATGCATCCAGTGACAGTGCTATTAAGTCTTTACACTCAAAATCATTATCATTTTAATTATCTCCGTTATCTCTCACGAACCTCTTTGACTCATTTATATTCTTTTGTCATTATTATGTTGATTTTCTGCATTATCACATGACTCCCTTTATATGCGGATGTAAATTATTCGGTTATATTCCCTTTGCAGTGTTTGTCATTTGATTCTGTCAATTATTTGCCGAGTCCGTTCCGGATCCATATATCTTTCTGTAATGAGTTTATCTTATCTCAAAATGCAGATGATACATCCAATATGTTGGAAGTTACAAAAGAATTCGACTGCTCTAAATTTGTACAACGTTTCTGCAAAGCTTACTGGACTACACTGTACAATTGACAAAGCCAGAGTGATCCATAATCTGATAATACAAACCCGTTTGTTTGTACCCCGCAACTGATTTAAATAATGGAAACCTTTAATGTGATAAAAAGTGCAAGGAACTTCGTCAATTGATTCATTGATTTATAGTTTCTAACCGGACTCTTGAGTAGAGTAGCCCTAACACCGTCATCTTTTGCGCGTTTCATGCTTAACGGAGGTTTTCTGTGTAATAGACGGACATGCTCAGATCCATTTCCAGCTTCTGGACAAGTCCAGTTTCAGCAAAGGGGTGTATCACGACCACAGATGTACATACATAAGTCGTCTGCGTCCGATATTTACAATGTCGAATCAAGCAAAGGAAAATAATGACAACTACAAATTTGCTTTTCATGTGGATTTAACAAGCGGTTTAATTACTATGTTCATATATGCAGAGGGATATAATTCCAAATTCTCAACGTTATGTAATTTACGCAATTATTCAGCAGTTACCGAACAGGATGAACTACGTCATTATGTCGTCTGATGGAAATAAACTAGCCTATAGTGTACGCAATATGGCGCCGTGTTAGTATGGAAAGTCCGTTAAGCATGAAATCGGTAGGGGGGTACAAACAAACGGACATGTAGAGTCAGACTTATAGTTAAATAGTATCAAAAGCACTAACGTACTGGTTTACCAAACGAATACAAACACCGTATGAAAAAATATTGTTTAAATATTGGTAAAACTGATTTATCTGTTTTTGTCTTCAGCAAGTCTTCTACAACTAATACTAAACGAGTTGAATTCCCTCTTTTGACATTTACTTCAATGTTTCACAGCTAAAGAAGAAATCATCTAGCTATTTTTAATTTACAAAGTTCATTGTAAACAGTGATACAACGAATTGTTCATTTCATACGATGTTTAAGATCTAGAATAGTTGTACTGTTGAATGTTCAGATCATATATAAATTGCCGTTTTTCGAACATAACCTTTGAAGTTCAATAATATAATTAGTGGAAACATTTATTTAGATAAATATTTGATGCAGGTATATTCATTAGAAATGATTTAATAAAAGAAAGCTGTTAAGATATATCGTTTGAGCATTTAACCCAAAATACTAATATCATTGTGAATTTTACACCCTTTACTTTAATCATTTTGGTAGTAAAACAGCTTTTTTTTATACAGATAATATATCATTTTTAAAAAACTTGTAAAGTGGGATAAACTCAATAAAAATAGAATTTATGATTACATCTAGTGCCGTAACCTAATCTTCGAGAACTCGGCTGTTTGCAGTATGTTAAAACATGTACTGTATGTAACATACACTTTCTCTGTCTGTCTGTCTCTGGTCCTATCTCTATTAAAAACATTTATTTTCATATTTTATGTTTTTATGCATCAATGCAGATGCCACATTATTCCTAATATGCCTTATTATTTTTTGTACGGCGGACAGTGGTACGAATATATTGTCTTAAATTTAAGCAGTAATGTTACTGTAGGAAACTTGACGTCACATTGTGATCTCAGTATCACTGAGATATCATCATCTTTCAATGAATACAGAAATGCATGGTTGAGGTGAATAATAATAATAATAATATGACAACTTTCAGTTACTTTACATATTTTCCTGTATTTTAATCTCTCCGTGATTAATAGCGTCCTTTATCTATTTGGTATTAACTTTTCTTGTCTGTTCTCTGTCTACTTAGGTACCACTAATTTTGTGTAAATGTTTTCTTTATACGTCTTTGAAATCTGCATACTAACCAGTGTCAGCTTCATTTGAGCTATTTCCTTTTCTAAACGCATGCTTCTTTCTCTTAGAGTCAACTCTGTTTATTCCATTTTGTTCATTGACTGAGAAGGTGATTGTATATCTCGAGGTCGCAAAATTTCTGCAGCAGTGTCTCCGAACGGGCCTCATTAGTGCCTATATGGCCAATTTCATCCATTTTTTATTTCATCCTTTTCTTTTTCAAGTTTTGTAATCGACTACAAATATTTGTCTTGCCTTTTCTTATCCTCTTCATCCTGCTCCCTGGCCTCTGTTCTTGCCTCTTTTATTTCAGACTTCATTTCTGGAAGCTCCTTCTTCATATTTTACCTCATTTCTCTTCGTTCATGCAAAATTGACTCAGACAGAAAAGCAAAAATGAAAAAAAAAAATGGAAAGAGATAGTTGTTTAATTTTTTAAATTACATGTTTATTTATAAAGATAAACGATTTAATGGTATCATAGTGAACAAAGCAACTCTATGACTGAAAACTAGAAATGGTATGCACATGTAGTAATGTGTTCTCTTTTAATCTCTACGTTTGCTTAGTATTCTCTGTTTTCTCTTACAGTTGGTCACATTACATGTTCTGGCTTGGGAAGATTTGATATTTCAAACATTTACAGAATGGCAAATTTTTTAATTCATGATGTGTGAAAAAAATTTTAAAGCACTATCCTTAAAAACTTTCATGTATGCCTTTTGATGTCACCTCAGCCCCTACAGGGGCTATGTAATGCTAGACTAAATGGAATGAAAATATGAACAACATTATCAGTGGCGCTTGTCACTACTCAGAACCATCTAGTTGTATGATATAAATGTAGAATGCACAATTTTAAAGAACACAATTATTCCTGTAATAAATTTGGAATTTGTTTCATTTGCAATAAACTTCGCATATTAAACTACGAACTGGCTTTTATGTGATACAATGTAAAATCCCCCCCCCCCCATCTTACTTTGCGACTGAGACAAGATCAACACGATATGCCATGTTACTATTCGCCCATGATATGTCATTGATGACTAAATGAAAGTTGACAGAGTTCTCATGCCGATTTACCAATGATCTCAACATCTGCTGGACACTAGAGTAAAGCTGATAAATATTCCACCGTTGCAACTAACATCAAGTTACAAGCAAGAGATAACATTACCATTGGAACGTGAAATGTCAGGATATTAAGACCAGCAGGAAAACTAGCTGGGCTAACCCATGAGATAGGAAGAAACCAGTGGCACATCCTTGGACTCTGCGAGATGAGCTAGAAGAATTTCGGAGAGAGTGCAGCCCCTACGTTTAAAAGGATGATTACCATCCGCTTTAGGGTATCTTACTTTAAAATCACCATCACAGAGGTTAATGTCACAACAACTTAGCACGATGACGAGGACGTGGACGAGCTCTAGTACTGTCTCCAAACTCTCAATGACCAGAACCCATGGAAGATATTTAAGTTATTCACGGAGACTGGAATGCCAAGGTAGGAGAGGATGTACAGGCCCACGGACAAGAGTCTATGGTCCATACTGTAATGAACAGACCAGTGAAAGAGGACTAAAGCTGCTGGACTTCGCCACATTCAATAACCTTATGATAATGAACAACCTTGGCCCCACACACTATATAGAAGACAGACTTGGCACAGTAACGACGGAAAAACACCACAACCTGATTGACTACATCTTGGTGAGGACGCTCTTCCGATCTAGCGTTAACATTGCCAAAACACGTAACGTACCAGGAGCTGACATAAGCAGTGACCATGATTTGCTGATGATGACTATCAAACTTCGCATGAGGAAGACCAATAAGCCAACATAGGCAATGATCAGATTTGAATTTGAAAAAACTTGAAGCTCAAAGCACATGCATTTGAAGAATCACTAGGCAGCAATTTTGCACCACTCATAATTCTAGGAGCTGAAGAATAAACATTGATCACTACCTTAAACACGGTAGTAGGAGATACAGCCAGCGTGATCATTGGCAAGCCTCGCAGAATAATGAATCCCTGGACCAGAGCAGACAACCTCGACCTCTGTCATGTAGGGAGAAAACTGAGGAGGAAGAAAAAAGACCATAAAGAATCAGAAAAATACAGAGAGATTAATAAACAATATTAAGACGACCTTAAAGGAAGCTAAGGAACGCTGGATAGAGGACCAATTTAACGAAGCCAAGAAAAGCCTGAACCAGAATAATAGTGAAAAGGCATACCGGTTGGTGAAAAACCTGTAAACCTGTAAACAGGGGAGATATACCACGTTCCTGGACAAGGCTGGTACGAGTGTCACAGAAGATCAAGAGATTCTTAACAGATGGACGGAATACTTTTCAGAGCTTTACAATCAGGAGTCTTCTGGATAACAAACGTCTCACTGACCACAACATAATTTGACCAGCCGAACCTCAGTGAAGAAGTAGAGGCTGCAGTAAAGGCACTAAGGACAATCAAGTCAGCTAGGGTAGACAATATACCAGCAGAACTTGTTCAAGCAGGATGAACCTCCTTGATAGATGTCCTCACAACTATCTGCAAACAAAATCTGGCAAATAGACGAATGGACCAATCCATATACCCAGTCTCTGACCATCACTCTACTAGAAAGGAAATCTGCATCTGTGTCAGAACTACCAAACAGTCAGCATCATCAGTCACCCAATCAAGGTTATGCTTAAGGTCATCCTCAACATAATGAAACCCCAAGCATAGCACATGATTGATGAATAACAGGCAGGTTTTAGAGCAGGACGAAATACTATAGAACAAATGTTCAGTCGTAGAATCCCTTGTGAAAATTATATGCAGCATCAACAGAACCTCTTTCTATCATGCCTTCATTGACTTCAAGAAGGCTTTCCACAGTGAGTTGCATGTAGCTTTTGGGCCACCAAGTGAATAAAACTAATGAACACGATAGAAAACTTGTGTGAACAGGCGACTAGAGCAGTTCTCGTAAATGGCAACTCACCAAATGACTTACAGAAAAATAAATAGCATTTAATCTGCCATTGTTTTCACTATAGTTAGAAAATGTCAGAATAGATGAGAGAAAAAAACGCAAGTAAAATCTTCCCATAAATATATGTTTGATACCAAAAGGTTGGCAACCAATACCCTAGCTGGATAGCAGCGTGGAAGAAAGATGTGTCATTTTTGTAATGCCATTTAATATATTATTAATGTATACTACCTTAGTAATAAAATGGTCAACTCTAGCCCGAAACAGGAATATTGTGTTAAAAAGGGTATGTTGATTCTACCCTCAAGATAGAAAATCCTATGTTGAAAAGTTGTCTTGAGTTTTAACATTTTGTGTCTGTCTGGCGGGGAATGTAACATTGTAACATTATAGGTATGTTTAACGGGTTAAGATGACATGCTGGGTCTGGCTAGCTTCTAAAGGAAATGTCATGGTAAAACACTCAAATTTAATATGCGTGGGTCTATATCTCCCACGGAAACTCGGGAATTAGTATTATCTAATATTAAACCTATGGGAATTCTTATGTTGAATTTGGCTATCCTAAATTATGATTTTTTTTTCCAAAACCTTGCTACGGATGTTATTGGCAGCAAGTTGTATTTCAAATATTTTTGGCATCAAGTAAGAAAATTCTCTTTCATCAGTTATTTGGTGGCACATATGGAAATTTGCCATTCCTACCGTGGCATGACCATGGCTTGCTCATTGAGCCAATTGAAAATATTGCAGTTAACTCCATGTACTATGCTGCTTTATTAAAAAAGAGAATTTGGGAGGCTGAAGTTTTAAGATGTATTTTAATGCTGCAACATTTGCTTCAGTGAGATTATTTATTTGTCAGATTCAATAACAAATCTTGAAAGCAAATATATCCTTCAGAATTTTAGTAAATTTATTTTCTGCTTTACCAATTCACTTGCAGCCAATTTTGATGTCGGATAATAAATTGTCAAGTGAGACAGATTTTTGTTTTGCATCCAGCCAGAGTGTTACTAATCTTGCCAAAATACAGATTTTATAGACAGACCTTGCTTTCATCTAAGATCTTTCTCAAAATGTTACAAAGGGTATTTTTATTTCACTCTGAGTGAAAAGTTTGCCTAGAGCTGTCGAGATTAGAATTAGCTTGCTATATTACTAAACATAAGGCATTATTTTTCACTTGGAGTTAAGATGTTTTTGTTTTTATTGTATTTTCTTCTGCCAGATAGCCGTTCTCAGCTTGGGTAATGCCTGTTACAATACATTTATTAATCTACATTTAGAACAACGGCATACTTTCCCAACCCCAAAGAAATAATCATTCGTGTTATAGATAAAAACTCCAACATCACACTTTACAAAAGATCACTTAGTTTATTAACAATTTTTCTGTAATGTTTTTAAATTTGTCTCTCAAAATGCATTGTGACTAAATATACTTCGAAACTGTATATGGTACACATTGAATAGAATATGATACGAGTGCCCAGAGATAAAATGAGAGACAGAAAGAGAGAGAACCATTTGACCATTTGTTTTAAATAGACACACATTAAATCACTTAAACGTCCTTAGGTGAAGAGATATCATTAGGATTAATTTGTACCTCTTCATGAACAAATACCAAACATTAAGCATCAACGTGTTTGCAGAGTTTACTCCGTTTCAGAGTAAGACTATGCTTGCAATGATCAAGTCTGTCATTTTGCCACCGATACGCACTATGCTTCCGTGCTAAAGAAATTAGATAGCATCAATGTTCACAAGACCAAGTTCCATGTTGGAATAGTATTTTATTAGAGAAATCATTTTCAAAACAAGGCAGTAGATGCCTGAAGGGGAATCTAAGACTACATTGCTGAAGAAAATGCACCACATCGTCCACACGTTATTGAATCCGATTCTTACTACATTTCTTCTTATCACGTAGACAAAGGAGTTAATCCATAGGAATCAAAATATTTAACGCTGTGGCCGTTGAGAAATTAAATATCTGCCCTTTGAGTTTCCGAGCGACGACTGTCGTTTGTGATGCTGAGATAAGCTCGAACGTCTACATCAAGTCCTTTCTTATGAGATGAGAGGCCGTGCATCTTCCAGATATGTGTCCACTTGTGATTCTTTAAGCCAGGTAGAGATATACAAGAGACTAATAGTTGCTCTGGTTTTAGCAATTGTGACATCTTGATTGTTTCTTTCTCTCATTCATTTGGTGTCCCTGACTGCTGTTCTGGATGGAAGACATTATTCTCTTGGCCTACGTTCATCACCTCGTGTTACATATCTTTCTTTTCGTCTTCTCCACTTGGAACCGGGGTCCATGACTGCTGTTTGGATGTAAAACAACGTCATTTAGGCTTACATTCATGACATCGTTTCCATATCTTTATTGTCTTCACTTAGTGTATGTGACTGCTGCCAGTGAGTAAACGTTTAGGTACTTGAGCCTGAACACATTATATTCTATTATGGATCGGAGGTAATGACAAAGGTTTAGACTTCGCTGGCGTTGTGATAATAGTTTGATTGCTATTGTTTAACACATAGTAAGACTTCCATAAGTCGCCTGTAAAATATTACTTCTTCGATGTTCTTGTTGAGCACTATCCTACTTCGATTTAATCATAGACGTACATCGACGCCATTCAACAAATACTTGTCTTGCAACCACGTGTAAGTATAAACGATCTAAGATTTCTACAGCAAGTTTATATTTAATTTAACTTTCATTAAATCAGCATTGTGAAAATCATCTTATGTCAACACGTTGGATCTGAGGGTATCAACAGTGTTAGTGTCAGATTTTCACATGAACGAGGTAGGTAGATGTGTGTTCTTGTCATCTTTTCCGTACGCCAAGAGATTTTCCATGTAAGCTTTGTCACTGCAAGTGTCCCATGCTGCTGCTGCCTAATTATTTTTACAATTTTGATGGGAGCATCGGGGATCCTGATTGCAGTCATCCGTTTGGAGAACTTTAATTTTCATATACAAATAAAAATCTTGTTTAGATCGATGTAATCCTCGGTTTATCCAGTTACTTCAAATTCGATTGATCCTGGGATAGTTGAAGACGACACGGTATGAACGTCCAGCCATTGTAAATTCTCCCGTCGGCGTCATTGTCTGTGTCATAGCAAAAAAGGTCAACTTCAGACTTGGAACATTCGAAATAAGATAAGTCATTTATCAATTTCATTTCTTATTCTTGTTACGGGTGTATCGGTGAGTTTTTAATGGTTTCTGATATAATTTTCTACCTTGTCCTTGCTGTGGTTAAATAGAGGAATCAATGCGTGTAGAGAATTTATATGGCTGTATAATCGACCGATTAAGTCGTATTCTGTTTAAAAAGACATATTTTTCATGCTTTCGTTAGGACTTGCTCCGGACATAGATTGTTCATCAGTACGTTTTGGAAAATTCATATTCTTGCATCAAAGTTGCATTAATTATAGCACGCAATGCTCGAGTGACCATATGTTTTATGATGGGTGCTTCCGTACGAAAATCACATCATTTACAATTCACGTAGGAAAATATAGTTTTACGGTGACATTTCCTTTAGAGAATATATTATTTGTGCAAGATTTCCATTTTTACTAATAGTGACACTGTCAACACACAATTTTCTGACAGAGAGATCATAAAATTGCATACATTCTTGGTGAATGTGAACATGTTTCATCCTTCATCGAAAGTACTTATGGCAGAATCCACCTTGAAGCGAACGACTCTGCAACAGATGGCATGTGTCTCTTACAACGTTGTGCTCGCCGACATTATATTATATGCACATACAATTTAGTCCTTCTTTCGATTCAATGGGAAAAATATAATTTTTTCGACGAAATTTCGACCATTTAAATAATCTCCAGAAGGAATTCTCATGAAAAATATATTAAACTGGTGATTCGTTGATACTTGGTTTTTTTAATTCACAAAAGCAACGAACATTTGTGTCCAAGTGCTCGTGAAATTGTTCGTTGAAAATTCCTATAAAGAACGTGCTTTTCTCTTGAATTACATTCCAGACTTGAATGGGATGAAATATTTTGTACAAAATATACTTTTCAATGAGTTTTATGCTACAAGTATATATGATGAGATGGGTGTGTTGAGAAACAACATAACATGTTACTTAGCAATGTTAAACATGTGCATTCATAGTTCGGTGGTTTTGTTTTCCGATGAGTCACTCAGTGTCTACAGAATGGCTACTGTTGGTAGAAAAATTGTCACTGGCGTTGACGTGGCTACTGTTGTAATTAATGTCTCCATATTTTGATTGATTATTAAGACTGATATACCCAATACTATAACTAAGTAAAATAGTCCACAATTATTTATCTCCTTGTTGTAAACTCAAATTTCCAATGAGTTCTCAAATAACTTAATAGACCACGATACGGTTATAGGGCAAGGTTTTTGTGAATAAACGCGTTGTTATCTTCCTCTGTGTATTTTATGCTTTGCCTAAGCTTGGGCGATTGGATTCCATTTAAAAAGCAAACGAACAATGACAACCTCTAAAAGTCCACTTCTGCCTGGTTTCGAACTGATTTTTTTGTAAAATTTATTCTTTGTATTGCGAGTTGTGACAAAGCTGGTTTATGTTTTTCAAAAAACGAAAAGGGAAATGAAACGGTAATGTTATATGTGGTATGAAAATTATATGAATTAAATGAAATGTTATCAAAATAAACCATTCTGTAACTTTTAATGAGACTAGACGTGTTGGTTGGTTTCTGTATTGAAAAAGTTTATGTCATTCCAAACATTTATGAATTATATCCAAAGACATGGTCAAGCAACTTATGGGGTCTTTAAAATATAGTTTTCACACTTGTATGTAACGGATTTAACTCCGTTCACGGTTACTGTTGGAAATTTAGTTACTGGTTCTGAACAATATTTCAAAAGATAATGTTGGTCGTATCTAGAGAAATAAAGAGTCATGACTCTAGCGTATCGATGATTTCTGGTAACAATGTGCTTCTCTGCTATAAATGTTATAGGTGGAGTCCAAATTCCGATCGGCAAGAGTACGACAGCCACGAAATATTTTTTCACGTTCTCCTCCAATTAAGCTACAATACCGACAATGATGAAACTAAACCAACGAGTGCGCTTATCACGACCTCGATGAACCACACAAAGATTTTGAAAGTGAACTTTAGTATCGTAAGTTGAATGCTAATTGAAAAAACTACACGACAGCTCTGTTTCATCTTCTTTTTATGGTACTCATTCCACAATTCATCTACTTCGCTGCCTATTCTTGAAATATAGCATTGCCAGTATATTTTGACGATTTGTTCACAAAACGTCTTTTCTTCCATGTACAATGGTGTGACTTTTAATTATTACTCCGAATATAATGTCCTCAAGTGGAAACATTGTCAATAAAATTCGCAAACACTTTTCAGTTACCATTGTTTCGCGCGAGGTTGCTCCTAACACGATGAACTAACAAATGTTTTGTAAGAAGAACATAAAAATCTTTTTGTCCTTCAGTAACGTATGGTCAGAAAATTAAACAACCACGATATTTCTCTCCAAAATAAATTAGCTCCCAATTGATAGATAGTTGGTAACATTTATCAAAATAGTATCGATTACCTAGATATCCCCTGATGGTAGTAATAGTATATTTTCCGTCTTAAAAATCCCGTTCTCGAAACTAGAGATCTTCAGCACACCAAATACTGCCTTAAGTTTGAAAATTAGGAAAACAACTCTGGTTTTAACATATGTGTTAAACGTTCACTCAACATACGATGAACAATATTTGTAATGTTGGGGAAATGCTAGTCAATGTACAAAATCTACTTTTAGAAAATTTGCATAAACTGCCTGAAGAATAAACCCACGTCTGTCTCACTTGACATTGAATATTTTACAAAGCATCGTTTCTGCCAGTGAACTGGTAAAATATAAAAACAGAATTGGGTTTTATCCATAAAATATTTGCGACCACGTCTTACGGGGTAACTACGGTTAAAGTTCTCATCAAATATTTTCATTCAGTCAATAAGTTCTAGGATAACGGATGTAATACATTTCCAATTAGAAGCGATGGAGACCCACACATTTTACATTGAACCTGTGGTCTTAAACATGAAATTTCCGACAGATACCATACTGACCAAACATATTACATTTCCCCGCCAGAAAGACCCAAAATGTTACGATGTTGTATTTCCCTCCAAACATACCACAAATGTTAAGCCTCTGGTCAATATTTTTGCATATGATTTCAAATTTTTGTGATAGATACCGGAGTGACACACTTTACTACTCTGCCTAAGCAAATGAGGGCTAATCAACCGTCCGCCATGGTAGCAATCACTGTACGGGTGCTAGTTATAAAAAACGTAGAAGAAATCACTGATGAAGGAACATATAATATTAATTGTGACTCTATTCTAACGACAAAGTCAAGTTTGTATCCTACGAAATTGTTACTTATTATATAAATAGTTAAAATATTTTGAATAGCAGCGAAGAAAATGACGAATTGTGTGGAAAGGAGCTTGAAATTAGCTTAGAAAGTTTGCAGTTTCCTATACAGTCATCCCAAATAATATTAAGTAGTACTTATTTACTTTTCTCTTAAAGTTATTTATTTCTGTAGCAATCGTGATTCAGCAAGAAAAACGTGTCTTTATTTACTCTTCAGTGTGAAATAAACAAACTTATTGGCGAAATAATTTTGATCTCTTTTTTATTCCTCTATTTTTACATGTGAAAAATATATCCTCATATTTTCGCACGTGAAGATATATGATTTCCAATCATGTCATGGAACGCTTGAATTATATCTGCTTACAGAAATTATACCTGCATCATGAACACGAGCAGGTTGCCATAACACATAAATAGAAACTGCATTGCATTTTGGACATGGAAATTCATTTTTGTTGAAGAAATTTGAATTGAAGTCTTTTGCGTCTACCTGAAGTATTTCCCATTACTTCGTTGACAGGAACAATAAAAGTGCTGTTATGCATTGCTCAATCGGATTTGCTATGTTTTCAGATAAAAGTGCACTGCAAACAGTTTTTGCTTCTTTTGTATCCTCTAACACATCTGTGGAACATGTTACAGTTAGAAATCATAAGAATCTAGCAGTGTGGTATGAACTCTGTATTTTTGATATACCTCGGGACAGACTAATTTATACTACGAATATACAAAAATCGTGACCTATACAACTCGGTCCTCGAATAGTTTTCGGTCTCCTTTGTGTATTTTTAAATGTAATGAATGTTTTCGTACTATAATGAAGATGATTTAATTTTCGTTAACACATTTCTTGCACGGATTGATAGTTAATATTACTTGAGTGGGGCTGCAATATAAACACGATATAAAAAACCTCAACATGTACGAGAGCGCAACACCATTACGCAACAGACTTTAAGTTCACTTGTAACGATATGGATTTCTCTTTTTTATTATCTGCATTCAGAAGTGAATTCTTGTGTGTTGGCAATCTTGTATTATCTTTTTGTAAGAGGTAGTGCACTCAAATTTTTATTATAACTTAATACCTGTTTGCATTCTACACTAATCGTAATCAACACGCCCCATCGATTTCAGACATGATTATGGTTGTGAAGGTAGGTGAGGAATAATATTGCTACGTCAAGAATTTTGTTCCTGTGTGTAATCAATACTTTTGCTAAAAGTTGAGTAACAGGCATGAGATATGGGTTTATCAAGAATATCAAATACCAATAGGTCATGTAAGTTTAATCACTGACAATCTGGTTTTGAAAAGTTAATACTTGAATCCTCCTTTTTGTTGTTTGAAGGTAATTTTAGGTATTTAAATGGCGCTTCCTTATTGATTAGATGCATGGATATTACAGGGTCAAAAGTCTTGCCACATTTTGAGATCTATTCATTCTAAAGAGGAGAGACGCGACGGAAGAGAGAGAGAGAGAGAGAGAGAGAGAGAGAGAGAGAGAGAGAGAAGGAAAAGAAAAGGGAACATGAAATAGGCATAAATGTTTAAATAAAAATTGGAATAATATCCATAAGGACGGTTGCAAACCTTAAATGGAAAAGGAAAGAAGCTTAAAATGTAGTATCGTCACTCGGACTATATAGCATTTCTTCACTGACATATCTGAATATTTCGTTATGAAATGTATACATATCTCATTATTATGCATTACTTATCATTCTTCTGACCATATGATTATTATCCATCTCTCTCTCTCTCTCTCTCTCTCTCTCTCTCTCTCTCGTTTGGTCGGTTTGTCATTTCGATCTTTCATCAGACCAGAAACATCATTGCTATGTTACTTTTCATTGGATTTTCGCTCATGGCTTGTCACGATGGTAGGTGGGGGTGCTGCTTTCATCATAAAGCCAACAGTGCACGTACATTATGTTTTTATGTTTAATTTGGTTTTGGTACAGTAAATTAGTTTTAGATGAATTGCAGTTTCCTATACTGTAATTACGAATAGTTCAAGAAATACATATGTGTCTTTATCTTAAAGCTATTTATGTATGTATAAATCCTGACTCAGCAAGGAAACTATATCTTTATTATATTCTTAAGTATGAAATAAAGAAACTTATTGGCGAAATAATTTTCATACTTTTTTTCATTTTTATATTTTCACATATTGTGAAAAGATAAAATTTCCTATCATGCCATGGAACACTATAATTATATACGCATATCGAAATTATAACTGCAGCCTGGAGTATATGACTGTATTGGATACTTATTCAGCCAGGGAAAAATGTTATATATATATATATATATATATATATATATATATATATATATATATATATATATATATATATATATATATATATATATAAGGGTAAAGTTTGTCAATATCCTAAATGTAAGATAGGAAACAAGTAGGGCAGCCGTTGTAATTAAAGAATTAAAACCTTTGACTGTAATATTTTGTTTGACCGTTTTGCAGTATTCACAATCTATCTTCGGCAACATTTGTAACAAACTGTCTGAATGAAAAAATATTGTTTATCATTTGACCTTTGATAATATTTGTATCAAATCTGTTTTCCAATGAAGTGCTAAAAGGTCATTCTTGCCAAAAATCTACTTGCTAGGGTAGACAATTTGTAGCATTCATCACAAATTGATGAATAAAAGTTTGTTCGACTTAACAATAACTATGCTTGAAATAAAACTTGCCGAGATTAACGTATGTAGCAAGGTTTATTGAGAATCATAAATTTAGAAGAGTCAACATTTGTAAAACTCCCTCTTTGATTTCTTAAGAATTCATAAAGGATTTCTGTTTAACCTGTAAAAAGTAAGTACAGGTCCTTGTTCGTATGTTATTCTTCTTTCCATTTTATTAACTGTCTTTGCGCTTCTCCTTTTCCTTTCCTTGCTCCGTGTATGACGATATT
This sequence comes from Sinohyriopsis cumingii, assembly GCA_028554795.2. NCBI lineage: Eukaryota > Metazoa > Mollusca > Bivalvia > Unionida > Unionidae > Sinohyriopsis > Sinohyriopsis cumingii. The sequence continues at coordinate 88,862,201 of CM068834.1, read as the reverse complement.
GATATTAGAATGATATTGATTATGAAGGTGGTAAGGGGATGATAACTATATATGAAAAGAGATGATATGTAATTTATAAAGTGGATACCGATTTTATTTTGTTTATAAGTGGATCGTAGGTTGATAGGGAAAAGCGTTGGCAGTTTAAGTAATAAACGATTAAAACCAATCGTTTCATACCCCTTTTATTACATCATACAAATTTTAATATGACGCTTTGCTATAGAAGCTATAGAGACCCACACATGTTAAACCACGGCTTGATATTAACCGTGTTGAAGGTCATATTATTCCATCTGAGGTCAACCACTCTCAACAACGACGGCATACACGTCATCTAAAGTCCTATGCTGCTCAATGCATGAATATGTTTAACATAAGGTTTTTCAGATTGGCTCCCAAGAGTTGCATCATGTTTAATGTATAGGCCTTTTACTATCGGATTTCCTCTTGCGCCCCGAATGCCAAAAGATGGAGAGATAATGCGATGGAGGGCACATAGATACTTTCTACTCTTGAGGGCTTGTGCTCGAGTGCCGTCCTTTTCTTTGTGGCTTCTTTCCACTCTTGCCAGGAAACCAAGTGTTATTTGAGTTCGAATACTGTTGGCGCCTTGACGAGGTCATTGATGATGGGTTACTCTAGCAATGTGTCAAGCTGAGATATTCCGCTTCGCGGGAGTAGAGCTCAAGTTAGTCTGATTACTGTTGTCGGTAATGACATTACTATCCATTGCCATGAAGGGGTCAAATTTGACGACAGTTGGGTCAAGGCTTTCATGATCATTCATGGCGCTGATATTTTCAGCGCATGATGCGGTTTGTATAGATGGCCCAGTAAAGAGTTGCGCAGTGCCTGACTGTCTCTTCTACCGCACTCTTTCCCAACATGTAATCCAGAAGTGTTTCTGGTATTGGAGTTAGACTGTACTATGAGAAGGCTTCATTCGGTTCATCTATTACTGGCACAGTTGTGTCTGAATGATGATCAAGCCAGTGGATAACTTCATTCAGAGTGCTTCAGACGTCTTTAGCAATCTATTAATCTATTGTAGACCTTTAGATATAAGCTGCCCAATGGTCTCTCAGAGCTGCATGCATTTGTTCGCGGTCTTTTATGCTCTGTGTCTTGCCGTTCTGACTAAATCCATGTAGTTTTCGGGGTTACAGTTGACAAGTGACGTGTTGCTGTTATGGTCTGCATTGGCATAGGGGCGAGTATGTAGTACATTTGCTATTTCGCGTCTCCAGAACACTACTGTATGACGAAACGGTGGGATAACCTGACCTTTCAACGTCACAGGCATGCATTAATTTAATTATTTAAATTTTGCCATTGTCTAGCTCTATACTACTTTCAAGCTGTAATTCGACCCTTCGTTGTTAACAACAGCACGTTATCTTCTAATATATTAATACTGTTTGGCCCCGTTTGTCAACAAATAGACTTAATTCGACCCTTCGTTGTTAACAACAGCATGTAATCTTCTAATATATTAGTACTGTTTGGCCCCGTTTATCAACAAATAGACTTATCAAAATTCATTTATACCTTCAAAAATACAACTGTGGAACATGCGACCAATATAAATCATAAGGAACCAATTTTTTCAGAATCTCCAAACATGTCTGAATCGAGATATATACGTTTTCCAATAACATACTAGTCAAAAAATGGATTATTCATATTAGTATGATTTCAATGAGCGATTAAGGGTTAGGGAATGACTAATAATATAACTCAGGTTTGGTATCACCAAAATATATGTGATATGTAGTATATATGTTAAAAGATAACATTTTATCAGGAGAAGAAATTAAATAAAACATTAAGGAAATGTGTATGATTTTTAGACTCTTTTAGTGGGCAGACTTCAGAAGTAGGAATAATAATACATAATACGTTTGATCATATATTCAATCGCATAAGACATGGAAACGATGGCGATAAGATAATACAGATGCTACAATACAATACAGGTTGTTATTAATTATTAAAATAAGCTATTAACAATGTTTGAAATGAAACTATGTTTATAGTAGGTGAACTTGATTTAGTTTTGAATCCTGAAATAGAATCTCAATATTATATCAGGCTGAACAGTTCGTATCAACAGAAGCTGTATTTGGTTTATGGTCAGAACTGAATTTAATAGATATTTGGCTGGAGTTGATTTGGGTTAAGTTTCAGTTGACTTGGAAGCGAATACATCACTTTACACAAGCTAGGTAACGTTTTAATTTGCTTGCTAAACCTTACTTCCTGATATAGATTTTTTTTATATTTGAAGTAGGTTATATAACAGAACACTCAGCTATAAAAGCTATACTTAATATTAAAAAGTATTCCAAACGTAAATGTTATTGAAAATGTATTAATTCTCTGTAGCCGATTCAGACTACATTAATCTCGTTCGAAATATATTAAAACGTGTAACATAACAGTATAATATAACAGATAAAGTAAAAAATTAACTGTTTTAGTCTAAATGTCAAAGATACGTTAGTTCTGGAAACATTGCAGATGGAGACAAGGGATACAGCTATTTTTCTATTCCTCTAATAAAGTTCCTCACAAATCAAATAAAAAACACAGTGAATAATGCATACATTTATGCCTACCATGTATGAGTGTATGTGACACATTATTTGTCTGAGATATCTTCTTTCTTTTGTGTTCCTGACTTGGGATGACAGGGTTAATAAAAATGTAAACGTCGTTGAACGTCCAAATCTGATATGAGTAGCTTCTGAAAATGTGAAGCAAAAATACAAAGGATGTAATAAATAACATAGAGAAATAAATTGATACCCACCGTGAAAGAAAACTCACATTAGCAACTAAACACTACACATGTTCATGTTTATAATCCATGGATTGCCCATAGAGCTTGTTGGGGATTATTCCATTCGGGCACTTGAAACACACATTAACCTTCGCAACGAATTCTGTGTTTACTTGTTTCCTAAAGGAAATGATCCGAATCAAATCCATGCTAAGAAAAGCAATAGATCTCATTTTTTTCTGAATGAATCTGTCAAATTGCATCTGCATGTATCGCATCTAGGTAGACTGGTCCTATGTCGTACTTATATATAAGGGCCGGCAGCCAGGTTACGCGTATTGGTTGAAATTTGGATTACCTAAGCTGAAAAATAATGATCAGATTGGTTTTCTATCTGGAAGATATATAGAGAAAATAACATAATTTTGTACAATGTGATGAATTACACAGAAGGAAAGACAACAACTTCCAGCGTTGACGTTATTATTAACAGATGTTTGAATGAGTATTACGTTTATTTGCTTGGCCTTTTATTCATGGTGTTCAACATTTTCGTCAGTTTTGGTGATTTGATCAGAAAATGGCATCCGATCTTTGATAGGGACATTAGAGCTTTTGCAACTTCAAACAACAGTAGTTGAAAGTGATTCAATCTTATTCATGGATGTCGACAAGGTAATCCCTTGTAGCCTAGGTCTTCATTCTTTCTGTTGAAATACTAGTACTTCTTGTAAGGACAAATGAAATAATGAGACGCTTTCACATAAACAATGACGTGTTATATTTCTTTGGTTTAATTTATATCTTATTTAATTGTTTGTAAGTTTTGAAGAAGAAAAAATATTTTTAATTTCATTATATGTCAAAATAATGTAGTTTTATTTACTAGGAACTTGTACTTTTGCAGAAAATAGCTTGAACTTGACTGTTCATTTTTGTGAACGTTAGGCTGATCTGGTTCCCGACCTTAATTCACAATTAGTAACAGCCACGTGAACAAGTTATTTTTAATGCATTTTTATAGTGGTATTAATAAGGTTAAGATTGAGTCTGTATTGAATACGTGATCCTAGGCATGAAAATAGTTTCAGTATAGTAAAAATAACTTTTGTTTCTCGGGTTGAAATGATAGGTTTTTATCATAGACAAACAGGGGCTACGTGATTTTTTTTATCACGTGTTCCTTTTGTTTGCGATTAAGCATTTCCGAAAATGCGCATTACTTAGTAATAATAGTGATGTTTGGATAGAGATCATAGAGTCTAGGCTCAAAAACGCTTGACGTCAAGTCGTTTCCTTCTGTCGCCAGTTTTCGAGTTATATGTTAATATTTTTCTTCATTATTTGGATATTAAAAGATTAATTCGTTTCTCTGGAAATATTTTTGTCCTCACACAGAATTCTTGAACAAAGACATTTCTTAAAAAAATTTATTTGGATTTCCAACACCGGAGTGTTATATCTTTTGTTTCAACAAGGAACTGTTGACCACAACGCAATACAGGATACAGCATACGTCATCGACTTCCATCTTGGATTCTTCGTCGGGACCAGAACTTTATTTAATTAGAACATTTCAATATTAGGACTTCTAAAATTGTATTCGTGGATTATTCTTGGAGCATAATTGGATTTGATTCTTAAAACCGTGAGTTCTTATTTTTTTAATATTTTCAGTATTTTTCCAGGGAAATAATTAATTTGTTATATTTTCCAAAGCTTGATATTTTTCCTCATTCTTGTGTTACTGTTTATTTGAGCCTAAACAAGTATCATAAGAAATTAGTACCTCATTATAAGTTGTGGAATTTAATTATAATTATAAATTAAGAGATAATAAGAATCTGAATATGCTCTTAAAGGAATATAATACCTTTTGGAAACAAATAATGAGTCGACAAAATTGCCAATGTTAATGTTGAAAATGGTCTGCAACAAATATTAAAGGGGATTACGTCCCTTATTTATTAGTGCATGCTTTATAAGTTTCGTAAGTAAACAAAATGGAAGAAAATAGCTTTAGTTATAATTAATTCACAGAGAAAACATTATTCTTGGTGGCATGCTATGTTCAAGGCTTGATTCATTTGTAACTGACAGTGTTCAGTGCATACGTAAATTTCCGACATTCTGTAAGAAATTTTCTTGTTTAACGATAAGATTGATGTTAGTGGAAACAAACGCATTTTATTACGAGTTGAACCTTCTAAAAAAAATCAGAAAAGAGAGAAGGGCAGCAATCTTTGTAAAATTCAAGAAATGATATGTTTCACTAGAATAAGACGTGGTAATGAAGATAAAAGAACGTATGGTGTTGTGAATTAAATTCCAAAATATCCTGGAATTATGAACACAATTCCTAATAATTAAAGTTCTAATTGAACGTTCGTAGAAATCCAAATTAAGTCCAACGCTGAACGTATTGATATGCCTGTGATGGCTCTTAAAGTGTTCATGTGACAACAGGCTTTTCTTCGATCACAATAACATAATTCAAGAAGAAATCCTTACTTGAAATTTCAGTATAAATTCAAGACTCTGTATGCAAGATTGTTATAGAGCGCTTTTGCGTTTGCACAGAAAAAAACACAATTAGAATAATTACAAATCAATTACTGTACAAAACAGTAAATTGTTTCTGCAAAGCATAAATTAATCACCTGTCCTGTATCAAGATTACATGGCATTCGGTTGGACCTCAGGTCACAATTAACATTTTCTTTATAATAAAAAAACTCCATTACCTAATAAAACAAACAACCTTGTAGAAACTTCTTATTGTTTACCAAAAATGTTAGTTATAATTACAAAGTCTGTCAATAACATTAAAATTTATCGCATACACTATGTCAGGTACACCAGAAGAATCCCCATAACCTAGACCCAGAACAAAATAAACGTGTTTACTTATATTAATAATGATGATAATATTAAAACAGTCAATAATTCAGGTCAAGTGGAAAATAAACTTGATTTTTGACAAGGAGAAGTCTAACATCTAATGAAAGAAGACAAAATTAAAACAACTTAACAAACAAACAATATATATATATATATATATATATATATATATATATATATATATATATATATATATATATATATATATATATATATCGTACTTCTACAGTAAAATCATATATCAAAGAAAAAGGGTAATGTAAATCAGAAACAAAAACAGCAATAATAATAATAATAATAATAATAACAATAATAATAATAATAATAATAATAATAGAAATAAGACACTCTCGCCAACAAATTGCATATGTAGTAAACTTACATTAAAATGCAGCCTTCATCGTGTTCTTCATGAAGAATCCATAAGAACATTTCTAAGCACACGGACATAAGGAAATAGTGTAATCAGGCTATACGAAATTTGAGTTGCCGTTCCACCAATGAATATAAACAGTGGTGATCTCATATGACAGCGACAATAACTCGTGCGCAAAATATCGTTTGATTTTTAAGTATGAGAGACAACAAAAACTCTTCCAAGGTGTAGGTAAGCTTCCGGACAAGACTTTTATTTATTTGATCAAGCAGTTAACACAATTATTGTAATAAATATATACATATTGAATATAGATTACTAATGTCAATTTGACTATATTTTTTTAATCACAGATGAAGATTATCCCAAACACACGCATATTTAGAGAAGTTAACATAAAATGTTCAGGTGGAGTACGGGAAAATTCGACATAGCATCAAATTCTTATCAATTGAAGGTATCATTGAAATTCTTTAATTCATACGAACAGACCAAAATCAATAAAATCCTGTTTGCAAATTTCATAATTGAAAAGGTGCTGTGGAATAAATAAAGCCACTGTGTGGTCTGATATTCATTTAGATGTCATCATCTTTCAAAGAATGCTTATTATATGGTTAAAGACACTACTACTACTGCCACTACTACTACTGCTACTACTCTACTACTATTACTGCTACTACTACTATAATAATAATGTTAATAATAGGGATCCTATTTTTTGTTACTTTTTGCGTGGGCTCACTAGTTCACCATACAATTTTTTCTTGTCTTGGTTTAACGGTCTAGTATCCAGTAATCTCTTTCTCAGTGCTTCAATTTCCTTTTGTAAACGTTTGTTTTCTTCTATGAGAGCACTCCCTTTTTTTCCCTTGTTCTTCATATCCTTGCGAAGGGCATTATAATTCTTCTCCAGATGGTCAAATTGCTGCTGTAGCGTATTAAATGAAGTTGTTTTGTTTTCAAGGCTTAGTTTTAATTCTTCTATTTCTTTTTGAAGTTTCATAATCATCTCTGACTGTGTTTCTACTCTCTTCCCGACTTCTTCCTGTATCTGTCTAAGTGTCTCTCCCATATGTGCAAAACCCCGATTCATTGTGTTTTTCATTACTCCCATAGCCTCCTTCATTTCTTCATTGGCTTGTACAATTTCTTCAAGACGACGACCATCTGACTCCATTTGTAATTTATCCTTAGCTTTCGTTGGGTCATGGGTTTTTAGCTGTTAGAAACAAAAGTGGAAATAGTAAAAAAGAATTTTGTTCCGTATTTTAAGTTTGTTTTTCATTGAACAAAATAAATAAATTAAGCAAATCTTCGACCGAAATCAAGAAATATGTTGTGTATATGGTAACAATTGTTGGTACATTTTATTTATCTCGTCTTTGCTTTTTTATTCTTTTTTTCTTTTTGACTACCGTCTTTTCTTGTCATTCGTTAGCATCTAAGATTTAAGGATGAATTGCTTTTGGTATTTTAAATATTCACATAATGACGCATTATTTCAACTAATGATGAAGGAGCACCATTTCAAATGTAATTCTTAAAGGCTAATGATGATGAATTCCAAATTATCTAGGAGCACGAGACTGGAGGGAATGAAGAAAGTTCCAAACATTTTAGTATTAATGTAGTTGGTAATACTTTCTGAAGAATTAAAAATAATGTATAGCATATACGTTTAGTAGAATTCACTACGAATAGGCTTACCCCCATCCTGGTTTCTCATCAAAGAAGTCACTGTTTAGAATTCATATATCTCTTAAATAGGAAGGTTATGGCTAAATGAAATATATATGAAGCTAAGATTTCATTGTTGTATATAATTGTGATCCACCAAATTTATATATTACTCGTTGAATAAATCATATACTTAATTGCCCTTTCATAATGACTAGCATTATACATATTCAGATGTTGTTGTATGAAATGTTAAATTATATTGTTCATAATGTTCTAAATAAAATGTTGTACCTTTTCTTATTTAAAATAAAAGGCCATGCCAAAGTCAACTAAAGAACGCTCATATACATAATTTGAAAATTTCTTTTGAAGCCCACAACATCACTTTCCAGTAACCTGTGTCGTGTTTAAAAGCAAATGCCATAAATTTCAAAGTTACCTTGTGGTCCAAATGGTCAGGGAAATCATCAGACGCCAAGTTTGCTGATGACGAAGCAGTGCCTGAAACTGTCTAAAACTGGTTAAAACGAAACAATAGAAAACATTTAATTGAAAATTTAACATTGGGTGAAAAAGGCAAAGACACAGAAGGAAATTTTTCCATAAGAATTCAGCAATATATCTGAGATTCAAAGCTCAACTACACTACATTTTTATTGGTTAAGATATATTTTGTTACCTGGTAATATGGTGTTATTTATCGTTGCATAGTAAATTAAAGCAACAATTTATAATAATAATAATAATCAGACATTTAGACAATGATGAGATTAAAGAAGTGAAACTGAGCAAGAATTATGTAGACAAAATAAGAAAATATGTTGAAAGTCTTTTGGAATTAGGGCAATGGTTGCAGGAGCTGTTTTAATTTGCAGCCCCAATTTTTTGTTTGTTCCTTCTTTACGAAATAGAAATCTATTAGAAAATTGAAAGGCAAATTTAATGAATGCAAGAATGAACAACAGGGCCTTATCAACTGATAATAAATATTACTTTTCCCGCTAAGGCATAAAGCCAGCATACTACACTATTAGTGGTAAGAGCTAGTGATAGTGATGATTATACATTTTAGCTTGCTCAAATAAATAATTTGTAATTTTTGTTTCATAACCTTTTTAATATGGCAAGGAATGTAGTCGTATGTTGTCACCACTACAATTAGCACCTGTTATTTTTCCTTTTACACTTTTTACAAATATTTGGCTTTGGTTATTCAAAACGTTTCCTTCAATCGCTTAAATAAATATAAATGATACATTTTACAGCGATTATTTTATTTCATTGAATGGTTATTTGAACCTTGCTACTAAAGTTAATTGTTTTTAATGAAATTGTATTCAAACTTTTATCAATCTGCTAGATGTCCAGCAATGTAGGACATTTGCATTCACAAGTCTCATATATTTTTGTATTTTAGGATTGTGTTTTACATCTTTATTTGTCTGTACGAGAAAATTGAATATGAGGTTCAAACAACATATTATCTTGATACTATATTTATTAATTTTTGCTCTCCATTTGTAATTTGTGTTGATGTACTGACTTCATTATCTTTGCTTTTCGAATTGACAATGTCAGGAGCCTCTACGTAAAATTCATTCTTTGTATAGAATAGATGATGTGTTAACGTTTCGTTTTTTTATAATAACCTTGAAATAGTTTTATTTTTAGCTTCTCAACTTCATTATTAAAGTCAATATATCCTACGATACAATCGTTGTTATATCATTCCATCATTGAAATGTTTCATACCAAAGTTTGTATCATCATATATTATTATTATTATTATTAAAACAACTTTTTTTCTGCTGCGTAAATAGGACATAACTAATGTATACTGATATAAATCTTTATTTATTACGATGTTTAATCTGTGCTATTTATTTATCGAATTAATTGAGAGGAGGCTGTTAAACGATGTCAAACTCCTCATTGGAAAATATTAGGTTCATCAATTATAAGATTCGTAGTTTGAACAACTTATTAATTTTTATGATAAAGACAACATCTGGATCATAAATAGGCTTGTCAAGGTTTACTCTAGCAAATATTGTAATTTTACACTATTAAAATGAAAAAAGAAAAAAAAAACAACGTACAAAAATTAATTTTTTTGAATGATACAACTTATTGTGGCATGAGCTTGTTTGAGGAATAATAAAATCAAGCTAGATAGGATCCAAACATGAATTAAACTTAATAATTCAGATAACGAATGCAGTCATATAGTCTGTACACATTTAACTGAGAACTGCTTAGAAATAAGTGGACGGAAAACAAAAAAATAAATTCACAGTCTTGTATAGCAATATTATTGAAGACACCTGTGATGAGCAGATTGCTTCCAATTGAAACGTTGGATGAATTATAGACATAATTATAGGCAGAATTATAAGACGATTTTATGACAACAAATGGAATAATATATTTGAATAGGTTTTTCAATCATTTATATAAGGATTAGATCTTTCTGCTTTGACTGCAATCTTAATAACAATTAAGCACACGCAATTAAAAATTCGAACAAAAAATACCCATATAAAAATGGTAGAAGCGAGGCGGTTTTAAAAGCCCAATCTTTTAATTATGTTTCTTTGCTTTGTTAGTGATGCGTTTTATCGTTTTTACTCTGAATTCACTGTATACTGTGTTCGACATGTGAAAAAGTATATTCGGTTGGATCAGAAAAATCAAACGATGCACAAGAAATATCATATACAGTTCTTTTATAACAGCACTTTGTACTAGAAAAATTACTTACTCGAGCTTTGAGATTTTAGCAGAACCAATTGTATTATTGTTGTTTCCAGTAACTCATTTAGGCTAGAATTGTATTTATACAAATTATTTATTCACTAGAAATACAAAAAGCTCATCTAAAATAACATTCTTGGAGATAGAGACTTAAATTAAAAAAAGATATCGTCTTGAATTGTGTTATTCCGTCAGCTCCTTTTTCTCTATTTCATTTTGTTTTCTAGAGAACAAAGTATTGGTTGAGTTTTGCAAAGCTTGTTGCTTTTCAGTCTTTTCTATTATTTAATTTAAGACCACAAAGCCGTAATAACCCAGCATCAAAATAAATGAGATCATCATTACACACGTACTTACTTTCATACATGAACAAATCTTAGGTCAACTAAAATTGTAATTAAGATTTGAAAATACATTATGAATCATTCAAAGAGACTTTTGTATATTTGCCATTTGTCATCAAACGTTTTCCATTTACAATTGATATATGCATAATATTTTCCTGAAATGTAAGTGAACTTCAAATCTTATTTGATTGGGCAATAATTGGTGTTTTACTTTTAAATATACATTCAAAGATATATGATTTCAGTTGCAAAAAATCTCTTTTATTTTCGTCTATTATGACAAGAATAAATTCTCTTTATCCACTCAACAAAACTAGTACGTAATGATTCAGGTTCCGAAGAAGATGTGTTACGTTTTATGCTATTTAAAACAATAGCAAGAAAAGAGTGAAGACAACAAGACTTTGTGCAATTTAACAAATAATTTGTTTTCCTAGAAAAACAAGATATAAATGAGAGAAAAAACTTACGGTTGTAAGAATCAAATCCACAAATAATCTAGAATTAATCCAGTCCGAGTAATAAAAAGTCCTAAATGAATCTGAGTTAGAGTCCTGATTAAAAAAATCCAAGATGGAGGACGATCGTATGCAATATACCGTGTTATACTAATGAATCAACAATTTCTTGTTGAACCACAGAATATAATATTCCAGTTTTGAATTCATAATAAACTTTCAATAAATGTCTTTGTCCAAGAATTCTGTATGAACACGTAAATATTTCCAGAAAGAAGAATTAATAATTCCATAAAATATAATTTCAAATCATTCTGGCCACAACAAAAAAAATTTAAGTGTTAATGGTTTATAGTCCAACTGACTAAATTCTCTGTAGAAAAGAGTTATAAACTAATTTAAGATGCAAAACAGATTTTCCTATGAAGATTACGTGATCACATATTAAAACAACGTATAAATTTTTACATACCAAACATCGCGAACTTCCAGTATCTCCTCGACTAAAATGAATAATATTTACTTTGGGAAAGAATACAAAAGTTGTTTACACTCACTGATATCAGAATCAAGGTCATGAACTAGGTCAGCATTAGATACAAATTTTATATTATTGGTGTTTACGAAAAAAAAACAGTCAGGTCAAATTAATTTCTGGAAAATATCAATTCCAGTAAATAAAGTAACATTACAATAGTACTAATGGAATATAAAAAATTAAAATTAACAAACAAACAATTAAATTAAATCAAATATAAATTAAATCAAATATGCATAACAGATGACATAATGTCTTTAAGGAGTCATTACATAATGAACACGTGCATGTCGGGACTTTTCCAATTATTGTTTACTTTGCTATTTATACAATTATCAATAAATAAATGGCACAATGTAAGAAACTACATCAGCAGTGCCATTTTCAATAATTCAGCATTTAGTTCAGGCCTTGCAATCAATTACAGCATGCTTTTGAAGATTTTAAAAATAGCAATAGTTTCAAAAACGAAAATTGATATTGAATAATCCATACAGTTAATAGTTGGGTAAGTGGGATTCACACAGCAACACTGTGGCACAAGGTTGAAACATTGAGATATCTTCCATATAAACTGACTTTACGAATTTCGAAGTCTCTCGAAAATTGTAAGACAGGAAACCTTTCAAAATCAGTATTGACAAAAGGATCTTATGATTAAGTGAAGGAAAGATAGAATCGAATGAGAAATACAGGGAGACATAGACGCATTTAAAACTGAATTATACATAGACAGTGGTAGACGCATTTAAAACTGAATTTAAACTAGACAATGGTAAAAAGCGTACTTCAATTAAAGAAAACCAAGAATTGAAGAAACTTATAGAGATGTAGGGCCCAAATCGAACAGGAATTACTGTTATAGGCAGGCTCCATAAATTAGATAAAGAAATAATATCAAAGGCTACAGTGATTGATGATTTTCCTAATACGCTACGCAATACTAATTATTAATAGTAATAGGTTTTCACGCACACAGTGAACCTGGTAGAAAATGTGGTTTTCATATTCATTTTATATCACAATACGCCAAACACTATATGTTAACCAAATATTAAAATACTTTAGAAATATAACATACATGTCATTCAAGTAAGAAAATCAGCAATATGTGCAATTTTTATGAATTTTATAATTAACACTTCTGTTGATCTTGAACATAATATTATATCAGTGGTAAATGGTGAAAATCTTGTTTGCAAATTAAATGTTAGATGAACAAACGAAGAAAGAATTCATTAATCAATCAGTAACCTAGTCGCAATATTTTCTTTTTTCAACAAACAGAGTTGATAAGAGAGATGTTACATTTATATATCATTGAAAAACATTAACAACGCGTGCTGCATATAGCAGAAACCTCAGTTATGATTGGTGGAGCAACTGTTAATACATTAATACACACAGAAAATAATTTACGTTTCATTTTTTTATCTAAATGGTGCAAATTGACAATTAGAAGATACACGAATTGCAGAAAAATAATAATAAAATCAACATTAGAGTGAAAACTACTATATCAAGAAAACAGTAAAGTTTGGTTACTCAGAACGTTATTTTAGAAACACGTAGTATTATGTTACTTGTTTAGACTAGAATAAACAGTAACAAAAAAAGAGTGAAAACAACAAGCTTTGAAAATTTAAAAAATAATTTATTTCCCTGGATAAACGCTTTAAAAATGGAAAAAAGAACTTACTGTTTTAAGAATCAAATCCAAAAACAATCCAAGAATTATCCACGAATAAAATTTTAGAAGTCCTAATAATGAAATGTTCAAATTAATTCAAGTTCGAGTCCCGACGAAGAATCCAAAATGAAAAGCGATTACGTATACTGAAGTCAGTATAGAGCAGATATGTACCGTCCTTTGTGAACTACAGAAAACATTATTCCTGTGTTTGAATTCCGAATAAATTTTAAATAAATGTCTTTGTTAAAGAATTCCGTATGAGCACTCAAATATTTCCGGGAAAAATAATTATCCTTTAAAATCCAAATAATCTGAATAAAAATTAAATATAACTCCAAAATAACTCAAAAAATAGAAAAATCTTTACGTCTCAGTGTTTAGAAGCCCAACTAAAGAATTTTTCTATAACAAACGTTGTATAGTAACGTCAAACGCAAAACGGATTCCCGGATGAGGGTCAACTCTCCAGAATTTTCTAGAAGTATTTACGTCTAAAAGCACGTAGTTCCAGTATGACCTTGACAAAAACTAATAATTTTACTCTAAGAATAAGATAAAAATAAAGAAAATTGTTTACTTCTCTCACTGATTTTTAAATCAAGGCCGGGAACGAGGACAAAATTACAAGAAGAATATAGTATCGTTATGTGTAATTTATTTGCAAATATGATGTACATAAAATACGAAAAACAAAACTATAATCTACCCATTATTTGTAGACAAAATATTTTATATGTATGACTTAATTACATCTATAAAACATCCTATTACAAAATTACATTATAAAATAAACCATGCTACAAATGATATGGGAGTAAAATCTTGACAGGTGCTAGCAAAATTGAGAATAGTGAACATGCTTTGGAACAAGTCCTTAAGTTTGTTACTTCCTTTCTAAGGTAAATAAAAATCAACACAGTTGTTGATACTCACAAAGAGATTATGTCTGAAAAATTATTCAATGCAAAGAAGAAATAAAAGCAACTATCCAAGCTGAAAGGCACCGGTTGATATTATACACTATATTGGTAACTGTTAGGTCAAATATGCAACTCCATCATAAGATATCTTCCTAAAATGTTAGATTTATAGCTGTGTTTGCCTCGAAAGATAATACCTAGATGTAAAACGTGTTGCATGACAATAAGGTAACCCTTTTGTACTGAGGGACAGAAAAATCTCTTGATAAGGATGGGATTTCTTTTTCTGTTTACTTGCAAAATAGAAGAGTAGCCTGTCTGTGGCCGAGTATCTCCAACTGAATTGAGATGATATTTATATTGTTGTTTTAAAGTAGATATAAGGACATATTTCACGAGTGAAGTGGAAACATTGTATTGTAAAGAGTGGCGATTACAAACTGTTCTCCCTTCACGAATGAAATATTTCCTTATATCTACTAAAAGAGGAGACATATTTGTACCTTTTCATAAGCAAAATCATTCGATTTGCATGGATTTGTTTCTATATTCTATATCAACGCAATTGACGGCTGCATTACTACATCGACAAAAAGAAGTTCTGAAATTTTACATTAAGACACAGATTGTTTCAAGTTTGGATTACACATATAATGCTTCTAATTGTGCATATTTGCACATATTGTTTATGTATATCTGTATTGTGTGTTGAACGTTTGTGAATGAAAGTAGGTTGTAAAGATCAATTGTAAACAATATAGTACATATCTAGTATTTGTCCATGATTGTAAACTAAACTTGAAGATAATATTTGTAGACATGTTTACTTGGAGTTGAGTTCAGGACATAATTTTGCCTTAGGAATCCATGGTTTACCTAATGTTTGTCATGTTGATTCGCTAACATTTAAATAAAGATACCTGAAAGTGTTTACAGTTAGTAGTAAATTTCCATTAACATGATGGAGTGTTTGTCAAAAACGATTAATGAGACACAAATCATATGGAGATGTATATAAGGTTGTATGCGTCAAAATTATTCATTTTTATCTTACCATCATTCTTTATAAAAACCAGTTTTAGTTGTGATCAGTTCTAGTATGATAGGATTTATTTAATAAAATTATTAATTTGAATTACAAAGTGCTTATTGGCTCTAGGACTAAAACACCATTTTGAATTATTTTGAATTCATTCAAATACATAATACATGTTGACATATTCGTACCTTCCTGGTTATTGGTACATCAACACAAAGAAAACTGGAACTGATTTAGAAGACTATACTTTGTGACTTGTGATAGAACATTTAGGATTATGTGTGAATTAATAAACAAGACTAACTTCATTTTAAATTTTAACTTTGTGTTCTTGGAAGATACATTATTTGTAGCATTTGGCTAAACTTACTGGTTTCACTTTTTTATGTGACTTCTCTTAAGATCATAGGTCGTAACCATTGATAAAATGGACATTGCAGGGATGGCGTGGTGAGAAGAACAGCAACATGATAGATCGTCTAGTTCGTGAATGCTGTTCATGTTTGGCTTTTTGTAGTGTCATTATGATATTTAATGTTGTTCCTACAATCTAAACATTTTATTTGGATCTCGTGAAAGCTTGCATTGCAGGATATATTCATCGATGGTCCTAAAACAGTATCAGATATTTTTGATATGGAATCCATGGCACAACATGGTCATCAAATGACAGTATTCACTGAGATTTATCTACAGCATATGATTGTAATTTTGGTAGACAAGACTTATTAATGTTATAATTATGAAGTAACCAAAACAGATACAGATGTCAGAACTAGTTTTGGCATGCAAAGTATTGAGTGCAATGTTCTTGAGTATGAAACAGCCTGTATCAAAACCGTAAGCATATTACAATTTTTTTTTAAAAACTACTGATGTAATAACTTATTATTTTCCGAGTGGTATGTTCTAGTGTTTACGAGCCTTAATTAAATCATAAACAAAAACAGAGTGTGTTTTGACTGGTCTATATTGCATACTGTAAAATATTATTTTCTCTTTCGCTTGATAAATTTTGAAGAAAAAAAGATGTGTCCAAGGTTATTATTAATACATTTGTTCTCATACAAGTGGCCGGTAGATGGTTGATTGTTGTTTTGTAGGCGGTTCAGTAGAATTAAATCATATAATGTCTTTGCGAATTATATAATCAATATTAAACTATCTCTTAAGTCACATATCACTTTTAACATGCGGATATTCTCGTATAACTCTTCATTCAGCCAGGGTTATATTTTTGTATTTCATCATAGCTGTCATCCAATTTATATCTTTAATCTGGGATAAAAACTACGTTATGAATTATAATATTATTTTTAAATTAGAGAATTTAAAAACTTAAGAACTTTCCATCATCAACGCACATGCTATTCTTGTATTATGTATTGCTGCTTTGTGCTAAAGTTGTGGGAGAAACGATACAAAAGGTATGCTTTTGGTTTGATTAGTAAGTCTTCTTCTGGTTTTGATTGGAAAGTATAGAAATTTTGTTTTAAAAAACAATTTGGGATTGGAATTAACGAAATTTCAATGAAGCAAATGCACATTCAGAAAGAGAAAAAGGAGGAGCAACTAAAAATGCAGAGAGAGAGAGAGAGGGTGAGAGAGAGAGATACGATAAAGTTTTAGAGAGATGAAAGAGATTGGCAGAGAACAGAGGGAAATAAAGAGACAAAGAGAAATAAAAAATATAACCAATGCAGAGAGAGAGAGAGAGAGAGAGAGAGAGAAGATTACGATAAAAACAGACAACTCATATTATTTGAATAATTCATGACTTGCATCCATATTGATTTCAATACCTATCTTACTGAGAAAATGTGGAGATTATCGAAAATGGCTCTCAAAGTGTCATTTGTCAATATGTCTTCCTCTTAGAACTTTTTGGTAAAAGAAATCAACTCAGACTCGTACGAGTACTTCCATTTCTTAGTCTGGAACAACATTTTTAAGTCAAACATCTAATACAAATAATCAGAAATCTTTATTTCGTCTTTTGTGCAATCATTATAAGAGGAAAGGAGGCGCTATTCCTAATTGACACAGCTTGAAAAATAAGAAACAGAATAAAGATGTTCTTATTTTAAGAGTGTCAAGGTCACTGTTTTGGATTGAATGAAATACACTGGATGAATGAAATATACCCCAGCCTGATTCAATTTTGCAGAATTATGAACTATTCATGTCGAAAGGTTCTGTATTGCCTATAGGTGATTCCGTCAATTCTATCCCTATAGAAAATTTATGTGACACAGGAGTTTTTGTTTTCAGGTAACTTGCTTTCGCATGAGAATTATTCTTCTAGTGAAAGCGTTATTATTCAGGGAGCAGAGTGTAAGTTTAATAATGCTGCTCTCAAACTGTGACAGTCTTGGGACTCGTGACGGTCGGAACAGTGAATACTTTACAATTTTACCAAAGACCTAGGTAGAAATAAGGTCGTGGTTAATCCATTTCTAAATAATAAGCCTTATTTGGATGAAAAAGTCGATCCTGTTGAGAGTGAGATTTATACCCTGCTTCTATATTTCCTAGAGATATGGCACAAATACCTCTTTAGAAATATGTTGATTAGGAAATCATTCCTTTACCTGATATACTTATTTATTATATTTATTTGTCAGACTTACGTTTGTTACGTTTGCTCCAAGTATTGATCAATCGAGAGGTATTGATCACAGTAATCCTCTTTTCACAACTAATTCTCTTTATTCCAATCAGTGAAAATATAAAACATCTCATTGTCGAACAGAAACAAGATCCTCAATTCATCTGTTCTTTTAGCCTTCAGCAACAAAGTTCCAGTATGTTATTTTGTAAACAGTGGGGTTCTTAAGAGAAATGGAGAGCATCTGCGGTAGCTTCTGTTGATGAGTTTTCAGTGACCAATTAAGATGTTGTTCGGAAGTCATATCAATCGGAATTTCTTGCCAATTTCAGTCTCTTGGGCGATCATTTTAGAGTCAATACAATTTATCGCAAGATCTTTATGTATTTTAATTTCCACGAAAATTAAAAGTGTCGTATCTAAATACTGTAGATCTTGTCATACTTGTCAAATAGAAGTAGAGTACATTTAAAAGGTACCTAACCCTTATCTACAAGATATTCCTGCACTTGACGAATACTTTAGCACAATAATGATAGACTGTGTTGGTCCGTTACTATTCCTTGACTATAATATGTGCATTTAAAAGGTTTCTAGAGGCATCCCTCTTTAGGAATAGTATACTAAAACCATACTGAAAGCTTTGATGATTTTCTTTCTCACTTGTTGGCCTTTCTAAATCTATCCAGTCTGATCAAGGATTAAACTTTATGTCTGGAATTTTCAAGAAAATTTTACAAAAATTATATTTTCAACACTGTAAATCTTCCGCCTATTACTCTGAAAGTCAAAGGGTTTTGGAACGATTTCATAAAACGTTCAAGAACTCGATTCGGTCATATTGCATTGACACATTGCATTGACACAGGAAAAGATTGGAATGATGCTATTCATTTCCTGCTGTTTGCTGTTAGGAAATCAGTTCAAGTATCATTGATTTTGAGTCCTTTTGAGCTAGTTGTTTGAAGTACTATTCGTGGATTATTGAAGTAACTTCTTTCAAATGAAGATTCAAAGAGTATTCTTCCTATGCATATAATTTTAATTATAAGTGGTCAAAAACGCGGTAAGGTGAAAATAATTAGTCTTCACTCTACTCAGTCAAAAATAAAATTAAGGTGTGACAGAACTACAAAAAAGAAGTTTTTTTGAAACTGGTGTTAGAGTTCTACTCCTCTTGCCAATACCTCTAAAAAATTTTCGGGTTAAATTTGTCCTGATACGACTGAAAAAGGAAGTGACTTAAATTATATCATAAACACTTCTGTTAGGCGGAAACAGAAACAATTTTGTGATATAAATATGTTAAAGGAGTATTTTGGAAGATATAGTCCATTTAACTATTCATTCAATTTAGTTGTGCTTGTCAAACGCACGATGTAAACGATGGGACGCAATGTTAGTTTAATAAATCATCAGAACTCAGAAATAGTAAACAATCTGAACCGGAAACATTCATATAATATATACAACCATAGGGGAAAAAAATTTAAACGGTTTTCCATTCTCTCTCTCTCTCTCTCTCTCTCTCTCTCTCTCTCTCTCTCAGTCAGAGAGAAAACGAAGACAGGGAAATACAAGTGCTGAAAAAGAGAGAGAATTATTTGGGATTTAATCCATAATACTGTCACTTGATATTCCAGTGGAAATAATTTATTTGTTGATTGTACTAAACGTATTGATTTTGTCAGAGTTTAGGACCGTATATTCGTAATGCAGACATATCATGCATACTTTAGAGGTCAAAGTTTCGTTTCCAAATTGACTACGTATTATGTATTTACGTCAAGACGATTGATATTTTTCAAAAAATTGTGATCACCTTCTAAAACTAAAGAATCCATTTTCATTCACACTGCAATATTTATATATTTTATGTCTCTTATCTTTCAGATTAACATCACTAGTTTGTTGTTTGGGTTGAACTCCTTTTCTCAGATCAAGATAAGCTGCTTTCTCACATACTGACACGCGGGCAGAAGAGGTGAGATGGCTGTGATCAGTGAAGGCGAGCGATCCCTCAGATTAACGTAAAGCTATTTACTTTTCCCGCAAATTTATGTCCATTATGTATGAAGCATGTTCATTTCCTCTGATCTTTTTTGAAGTTCCCCTTGTTTACTTTTCATTGTACTGAACACACCAAAATAATGATCAATGTAGCATTATGAAAATATACAGAATGGATATTTCTCAATACTTTTAAAAAAACAATAATATTTTTGAACCCTACAGAGTTTAATTTATTACAAAGCTATTGAATACATCGTTTTTCCAAGTTGGTGTACTTCATGTGTTTAATTAACTTGTAATATCATTTTACGTGCTGGTTACATAGGGTTACATAACCTTCCTTGGTCATGCTCAGGCCATTATTTAAGATTAAACCATTAAGCAGTGGCGTTACTAGGGTTGGTGGCATTAAATTGCGGTAACTCATGTTGTAACACCCATGGACCTCCTTCCTGCACAAAATTTCAAAAATTGTATAGACAGTCATTTTTTTGTCACCCCTTCTGATGGTGTCATCCGGTTCGGTCCGCATCCCCCGCACCCCTTCCACCCCACCCAGTGACATCACTGTCATTAAGTATTTATCCGTTTAGTTGGAAAACTTACCATTGGGGCTCCGTTTCTGAGTCCTTTTGCCTGTAACAATTTCAAGTACAATATCCTGAAGCCCCTCCTTTATCATTTCGGTTTTGAGATATTCCAAAATATGCTTGTTACCACTATCTGCCAATTTTTCAAGAGCTTTATCCGGCGGATTTACGTCGTCCAAAAATTCATCCTCTCTGATTATCCGAAGTTTCTTCATTTCTCTTACAAGACCTTTGGTTTTGCCGGCCATTCTATTGGCTATAACCGGCACACGCTTCTTGAGACGTTTCATCTGATCGTCAGCCATTTCCTATGTATATAGGTATTCCTATCAACAAGCACACAGATACTCGTTAACTTGGTGCATGTACCTCGGCCTTTTAAATGATTTATACACGTATTTGGGAAGAGTTTCCTACTAACACTATTGATCTTAGTCACGTGAACAGCATTTTGTAAGATCAATTATATTCATAATTTTTGAAGCACAGAACAATACTTCTTAAGATGTAAAAACATGCAACGAGCGCTATATGAAATACTTGTTGACGTTAATCTAAATGGAGCCTGAAAACATTAATTTGACATAGTCTGAAATGTTATGACACTTTATTAAATGCGTTTTTATGTGGTTAAGACTAAAATGTAGCAATGAACATGCATGCGCACGTACATGACATCATGATTTGAGTTATTCTACATATATTAATATCAACGGTAAACTTACATAAACCTGACACCTAGTAAAGTTGGAACATGCTTTAAAAACTCAAACGGATATGCGTAACTCGTCATAATAAAAAGTGGTCCAGAGTTACCTAACCTAAACATAAGTTTGTAGTTAACAATAAACAGCACCCACGTGCTATCTGGTCTAAATACCGAGAATAACATTATTTTTGCTTGAGACATTTATTACATTCAACACACTTTAACTTGTCATGGGCATATCTTTTGAATGTTAATTTATGTAGTGTACCCTGTATCATTTAACTGGTGTAAACAGTATGTGCTCGATATTTAAGCTTCATGTGTTTATAATATGTACACTGTCTTTGATATATAGCTCGAGATGTATAAAGAGAGAGAGATAGAGAAAGAGACAGGCAGACAGAGAGAGAGAGAGAGAGAGAGAGAGAGAGAGAGAGAGAGAGAGAGAGAGAGAGAGTGGACCGATGGGGTGGAATGATAGGGTGGACCGATGGTGTGGGCGCTGATCGTAAGACGAACTATACTCACGGATCTTTGTTGTTAATGTTTTAGTTTGTTTAGGTACAGAAAGTACGATATAAAAATCTCCTTTTCTAATATATGTTTTTATTTTGTTGTTCTTATCAATGCAAAGGAACGTTGAGATCTGGTGTTCGTACTTTAGAAACAAGGCGTAAGTTATCCCAGAAGTTTTTCCTCATTATTATTCAGACATAGATGTTTACTGGTCTCTAAAAAATCACAACCTAGGTGACATGGAAGATATGAATGTATGAATCTCTTCTGCATAAAATATCAGTTAATTGGCTGAATTTTGTATTGATACGCCTGAAGGAATGTACCAACAAGGTTTTATTAAGGAAGAAATAGATGGGAAACTATCCACATCTCAGTTGGTTTGTAAAGCAGCTATTTCTTTTTAGACTATTAAAAAAGACAATCTATTATATTTCTGATCACGCCTGGCTATTACAGAAAGTCACTTGAGATCCGTAATAAGATTAGAAAGGGTTTTGCTGATTCTGGACCCAAGTGGGAATGTAAGATGAGTAGTAATATGGGGCATAATAGGGACACATATGATTTAATGTTAAAAAGGTTGGAAGTACTATGGGGACAACTTTTATTGGAACACATAGGACTTAATGTTAAAATAGGGTGAATGTCCTATGGGGACATAATGGAAAATTTAACATAGGTTGGGTTTTGTATAGGGATAATAGGAATGGAACAGGTGAGGTGAAGTCATGGTACTGGACATTGGCAACAATGTTGCAAATGGCTGATCTCAATCGAGCCAAACAGGGACAACGGGGAAAAAGTTAGGACGCTTGGGGGAGCGTCAAATATAACTTTATATAACGCCTGTCGGAGCGGAATATATAACTTAATTATAGATATAGACAAAGAAACACATACACAAACAAACAAACAAAGATACAAAGATACAAATATGACAAAAGAATAAGAATCTTTTCGAGACAATGGTGTGGCCCTGGAAATGGCCTCTGAGTTTCTTCTATTTTCTAATTTCTTCTTCTTTTCTGCCAGCATATTATCTTCTCTATCACTTTCTTCTTTTTCTTCTCCTTTTTATCCTCCACTTTCTCTTTCTCCTCCTCCTCTTTCTTCCTCTTCTCATTCTCCTCATTGTTTTCTATCTTTCTTTTCCAGGCTCTCGTTCTATATTTATTCTCTTCTTCCTCCTTCTCCTTCTTTTTCTTTTTCAATGACTTTTTTATCTTTTCTTCGTCTTCTTTAAATTGTTTTGAGACGGCGGAGACTATATTCACCATATTCCAATCTTATCAAGGATTTCTCCACCATCTCAAGATCGTCTACAGACTCTTGCAACGTCTTCATAATATCAATGTGATTTGTCGCCATTTTGTATTCAATGTTGAATGGCGCGAATGAAGAACGCTGTACATTATATGTCTCATGCACCGACGTCAAGGAAACCATTCCCTTTTACTAACTATCCATATCAACTACATAAGTGATGAAAAAGCTAACCTAAAATAAATTCTATACAAAACAACACACTAATACCAAACATTTTGCAATAGGTAGCAAGGTTTTCTGTGAAGGAATAAACAAACACACATAGACACAAACGTACGAGTGTACACAAACACAAACAAACATACACACAAACGTAGTGAGTGTTTATAGTCACACTACTCCACGCTCACACACGTTGGCAACTTGAACAGTGTTTGTTTTCTAGAGGTCTGGTTAGCCCTGAGACGGACAGTTTTTGGAACTTCAGATGCACTCAGTTAATAATGGCATTCTTTAGGTCTGGCACCACAGATGCCAAGATGACTCCAGCCCTGCTCCCAATTCATAGTTGTGGTTGGGAGCGCAGAAGGTGGTTGAATGGCTTTACTATATGACTATATTAGCCCTCACTTTGAGGGATAGTTAAGGAGAAGTTCCTGCAGACACGTTTTTTAATTTTTTTGATCAAATTAGGAAAGACACGTGTCAGATCGGGTTTGTTTGGTATCACCAGGAACGGAGAAGTGGAATAACCTGAGGATACTGGAGAGGCGGTCACCGTCGCTGCAGGTCGTGGCTTGGTGATGCAAGGCTGCGTCCTGGCAGAAGTGCCTTTCTTGCGGGTAGAAGCTGTTTTCTGTGTTTTTTTCTGGGGACTTTCTTTTTCTTGGGTTGTGACCTGGTCTTGACACTACTGCTCTTTTTCTTCTGGGCACCTATTGGTCGTGGAGCTGATTTTTTCTTGTGGATTACTTTGGGGGCATTGGGATCCCATTGTTAAAGGGTGTGAATGATGCCACTTCCTGGGGAACCACTGCGTCCAGGTTTCAAAATGATTTGCTTTTTGGTTTGAGTATCGATGCGGAGATCTGCAAGTTGCGTCAACACTACGTTGTTTCTCACAAAAAAGCGTTTGATTTGATGTGCAATATGAATGACGCCTTGTAGCAATTGACGTGCTGTCACCTTAAACCATCGTAAGACTTCTTTAATAATAGATTTCTAAGACACGAGCACGTATTTGTGGATTTTTTCGCTACTGATACCATATAAGGCGCGACTCAGTTTGACGGGAAGATGAGACTGAAAAGACCTCATGCTGATGATGTATGAGACAGATACAAAATTTCTGAGGGTTTTATATATATTTTCGACGGGAACGTGTACACGACAGGCCCTTCATCTTGGCAACAGTGGTGAAACAGATGGGTACGAAATCTCAAATAATCGGGGTGGGTGGGTTTTAAATCCACGAGTAAATAGGCGTGTGATGTTTGAGTGGCATCGTCGTACGCATGAGTCAGCCAAGGCGTCCCTAACTGTTTGGCTAACACGAGCACTTGCGAGTTATCTCCATGGCCTTCAAACAAGCAATGCGCATTGAGACTGATGGTGCGATGAGATTTACTCTGTTAAAACAAATTTTGAGTGATGTAAATGACACTGGCATTAAAATGACGCCCTTTGCGCGTAAACCACAGTTTAATTTCTTCTTCGTCTTCTCCTAACATAACGTCAAAAATGACTAGATGGGTTTGACTAGGGTCAGACACGATCCAGTCGTCTTCGCCTGGAATGCCTTCCACAAACACGATGAAATCGCCGTGAATTTTTACGTTAATAGCCATTCTTTGCAACACAACACGATCCGCTGAGGTGGACAATCGATCAAATGATGGTTATGTTTGATGAAACATTTGACAAGTTCAGCTTTGCCTGAACCGCTCGGTTCAGCAATTAACACATTAAAGGGATGCCGAAGATAAAAGGCCTCCCACCTGGTACGATCTAAATTTTGTCAAAGACTTTGAAAGTGGAAGAAGAGAGAGCAGAGAGAGTAGAGGTAGCATAGTGAAGGAAATGTCACTTTTGAAACGAAGACAGACAATACAAAAAGTTTTAATACTTTTTCATTATACGATTATTTCAAAAACATTTTTAAATTGGAACACAAACGAACAATGCACAAAAGCCAAATGGTTAAGTACATGGATAAAATACACATCAAAATGATCAAAGTGGCATGTAAACAAGTCACTATACAAACTTTTTGGTGACCAAGGTGTGGTGTCTTAGGGACAGTGTGTAATGTTCTTAGACTTGGCACAGTCATACAGGGGTCCTCCCAGAATGGCTTTTCGGGAATGTCCATGTCAATGACAGTTCTGTCCTGAAAGGATTAATTGTTCTCGGGTCGGGTTCATCTTCTTCTGGTACTACAGTTAACACAGGTTTAAAAGTTACTTATTTCACGTTTGGATTTAGGATCACAAATATTGTGCATAGTCAGCCACTCCTTTTGTTCAAGCCTAGAAACCCAAACCTCTCCAATCACGGGCATCTTTCCAGTGAGGGTGTAAGTCACAAACTACACACATATGGTCGTAAGCATCTTCAGTGCCTAAACGTTGACGAATATTTTTTTCCAGCAGAGGTTTGAAGTATCGAGATGAAAGCGCAAGGCTTTTGACAGAATGAGTCTCTCGTGTACATTTAAAGGTGCCACCCACATGGTTTTGGTGGTACTGTGTTGTAAAGATCGTAAAGAGTCCACAAAGTGTCAGCTGGTAAACGAAATCCCAGAAAGCAAGTCACTAAAACACACACCAAACGACGACCCATATTCATGGGATATAGTTCTCTTAAAAGCGTTGGTATTCCACCACCGTCTGAATATTTTCATTGAGTTCCTTCCACGGCAATCGTTGTATTTCTAATGATACAGGCCGTGACATGGTAGCTAATTGTATACCCTCTTTGATGTAAGGTAATACACGTACTTGTTGAACTGAATCGGTTTTATTTCAGTACCGTACCAAAAGTGCTTAGTCAATATCTCACACACTACACGTCGTACAGACATTTCCTCTTGAACTTAGATTTGTTGGTGTAAAAGAGCTTGGCAATTCTCTAACTCGTCCGCTCGAATTCTGTGTACTATGATCACCTTGTAAGTAAAATAAGTGGCATCCAAAAAATGTATGAATCTCACGTGACTCATCAATGTCTGACCAATGGAATGCTTTCAAATGAATCAGTCCTCTTATACCAATCAGGTACGAGTGATTACAACATTTGTGACGTAACAGATGTAATTGTTCTTTTCGTTGGACTTGCACTTTGACCAACTCTCAGTAAATGCGTTCTCTCAGTTCCAGAGTTATTAAGACAAACGCACAGGGATCGAATATTCTTCTTTCACAGGTTCATTTCGATGAGGGTACGGTGAAATCCGCAGGTATTTGCTCAGGGTTGGATGACATCCGTAGAGTGGTAGACGCAGATTTCGCGTGGAGGATGACAGTAAAGTGAAAAGGTGTACAATTACAAATTGCATTGCTTTTGCATCCATCAGGTTTGACACGTACCGCATCACTTTACATGATACATGTAGTAGTAGTAATAGTAGTCATCATAGTAATGTTCCCATGATACCCTGCTGAATCGCTGTGGTCACAGCGTATTACATCCCTGCAACCGCAAGTCACTTCAGAATCACCTAAATTTCAGGGTGTCTGTTTGGCATTGGTATTCACAATGAACTAGTTTTTTGGACGTTTTCCTTTTTTATATTGTGGCCAATATCGACGTGTCCGTACGGTAAAGTATTGTGGTTGGAAAGCCGTACTAACTTCTGGTACAAGTCCGACTGACGATTGGGTGTATGGCTAAACTTGCAATCTTGTGAGGTTCGTAGGTGACCACTTTAAAAGGTTCATCCTCTCCAGACTGCAAGGCTTCTTTCAGCACGCCAAAGTTCATCACTGCGATAATTGAGATTCAAATGTTTTACTTTACATTAGGTGTGCACTTCTCCTTGTTTGCCCCAGTATTCTTTGCCGTAAGTTTTGGGACCACCACTAGCAAAACTTAGAATCTTGTCATCGGGGTGCTCGTCCGTCAAGGCTCCTAGACGATCTCCTTCGATGTTAGGGTGACCGTGACCCAGGCGATCGATGTCGATGCAACTGTCCGTGTCAAAATACAGTACACGATTTCCTAATTGGTGTAGCGCTTCGGACAATATTAGGCGAGCATGGGCTGTTACGTAGGCTGCAATGATGACATTTCCAAATTTGTCAGCCTGTACAAAGTCTAGTTCTTCATAATTGATTAAGATCAAGTCTTCACGAAGGACGTCCACGTATTTCATGGTTTTAGTTTTGTCGTAAATCATTTTAAAGTAACGGGAAGGTTCTGTCAAGTACACCGTCTTGGGTAGACATGGTCGTTGTGCCATTTTAACATCACTTTGGCAAACGATCGCCTTTCCTTTTTTTTCTTAACGTGGTCTACTGTGATGCTCTCCTACTCCAAGTATTTCCCTTTCAATTTCGTTTGGTCTTCGGGAGTCTGGTACCAGGAAGAACAGCCACTGGCTTCTTAATTTAGTTTCAAAAAGGCATCCACATAGTCTGCGAAAATGCCTTTCTGAGTCTCGTCGACCTTGTGGTATTGTTCTGTGTTGGGGAAGTTCTTCCTGTGTGTGTTAACAAGGTTGGTTATGTTTGCAGGTTTCGGCACAAGTACGGCACAAGGCAAACATCAGTTTTCCTTGGCAATGGTGAGGTAAAACAGGATGGTACAAGTCAGTGGACGCAAGACTTTACATTAATCAATCCTTTGTATTGTCGAATGTTGACCGCGTCGATGTTATTCGTTGGTAATTGTGGGTGCCCTGCGGGAATGTGACAGTATTTGCACACGTAAGGATACAGCGAACACACTTCCAAATACATGATTTCTTCTGGTTTCTCCTCATCTGCGTGGTACAACACAAAGGTAGCATTAGTCCGTTCTCCATACAAACTGTCCCGCAGGTTCAGAGGATAAGTTGTAACTTTCCATGATACGTTTAAACTCGTGATCGGTTTTCAAACATGTGATCGTGCTCGTGTTCCTAGATTTCCACCACTTGGTATCCTTGCTGTTCTAACTTCAAGCGCCATTGCCATGTTGCTTCATACAAGTCTTCCATGGGACGTTGTAAAAACTGATTTTTGGTGTCACGTTGAGGGTAACAGATGGGACATCCGTGAAATAAGCAACCGCTAAACTCGTACACGATCTGAGGATTTTCTAAGTCCCAACTATCTATCGAACATGTTCCCATAGTCTTTTCGTCACCTCTATTTCGGGCATGTTGGATCCATTTGTTTTCCTTCTCGCACAAGTAATGTAGCGAACGTAGAGCCTTGACCGAGTAATGACGTCTGACCAATTTCGTCGTTTGAGGGCGGATGACAGCCATGGTGTTTACGGGCATAAATCTTTGAAGGTACACTAAAGAGTATGCTTTGGCAATGGCATAGGCTTCTTTCAGAGGATCGATCCATACGTGCTCCATGAATAATTCTCAACATTTTCCACAGCAACGCCGTAAAATGTCCAGTTGGATCGACAATACTTTCAGATTTCTTCCTGAAAATCGAAGGGGTCCGAGGCGTGAGTGTGGTACTAAGCGTAGAAAGCTTCTCGTTGTTCTCTCCGCATGTTGTAGGGGTCTTAGTGGTCATGATCAGGCAAATGGGGTAGAACTGCGTGTTGGTTCGCTTTGGTATTGAAAAGGTGCGGAAAAAAGCCTTTGGACATTACTATCATCCAAATATTTTAGTCATTCTACTCAATGGCATGGCCAAATAACTCGTCGAATCTTTAAACTGCACGTGTCCCACTTGCATGTAGTGAGTTTGTCTCCGCGCAAAGTGACTTTAGGACGTTCGGTGCTTTGCTCCGTATAGTAGTTGATAAGAATTTGCCCATCGGATCCTGAGAAATTGTGAGCCATTACCGTGGCATAGCGATGTCAATTTCTGTAACTTTCGATATCATCTTGGTTCCACGTCTAATCGATAGGGTATAAGATCCATTTGGCGAAATCTGTCAGCATGTTCGTTCCCCTAAGATTTTTTCACGTCCTCCAGGAATCTTGATACATTGTGGTCAATGGCTAAAGATGGGTTTTTGGATGCACTTCTCGCACGCTCGATGAGTCACGCACTGTGAATACCGGTCTCTTACATGCATTCGAAAAAAAAGAAATTGCCTTTCTTTTTCTGGTCATCTTTTTCCTCTTGATGTTTGGAATAGTATTTTGGAATGAAGCATTCGTGTTCACAGTCTATGCTTTGGTGACAAATGTGACAGTTTCTTTCCTGAACATACCTGTGCCTTTGCACAATTGGTACATATGCCTTGTCCACAAGAAGGGCACTATCTCATGAGTTTGCAAGCACTTTTCGGTTGTGAACCTTGCGTCTTCAGATATTGTTGATAACAGGTAGGACTGACAAAAGTGCGCTGACAAGCTGGGCAATGCACTCGTTCTTGTCCTTCGTCCCGACAGGGTTTAGGGGCTTAACATCCCTCACATTTCGATCTACAATGTTAGTGTTGCTCTCCATTGTTATAGCCCATAGTCACATTTCTCTCAGTAATAACTGTATCCGAATAATCCAGTGATATTGGTAATGGCATCAAAATGGTCTTCGTGATGATAGACGTTAATGTGTTTTCCATCTTTGAAATTTTTGCATCGAAACAACAGAGTATACGCACGTCTTGAGGGTGAACTATCAAGGTGTAACAAGGAACTAAAACGTCTAGAAGTTTTTAGCTTTTCAGGAATGCAACAGGGGGTGTTTTGGATAGGCCAGCTTGCTGTAACATGAGTTCTGCTTCTCTTCGTTGTTGGCTCAGTTCGATGTTCGAATAATTTGTCAGTCTATTTTCCATTCTACCGTGTCGTTCTTGTCGGCATACGTTTGTTCCACGACGACGGCACGAGTTAAACACATCTGATCTTGAGGATTATTAATTTGGACGAAGCTGCGCTGGATACTGCGAAGGTCGTTCCCCAATAACACCTGTTTGCGTCCTATCCCTCTGGGAAAAGAATCGTGGCCAATGTTCAGCTTCGCTTTTCCATTGGTGATGCGAAACTTGCCGTTGGATTGCTGTAAGTGTTGAATCATGTCGCTGACTTTGGAAGGTGTGAATTCTGCTGGTCTGCTAAACTCGATCCAAATGGGCGACTTCAGTCTATTGTGTTAAACGGAGAGCGTCAAGCTATCGTCTTCTTTGGCTTGACATTGTAGTTTCAGTGAATCCCACATATCGGTGTTACGTGTAGGCCGTGGTTCTAAATTTCCTAAAAGAGCGTTTATAGGTCTCTCGAATGTGGTAGTACTTTTCAGTGGTTACTGGGGGTTATCTTTCGTTTGCCGTAGACTCTCTGGGTCTTTATTATAGTTCACTCATGTCATCTTCAAAATTACTGGCATGGATCTGAGTCAAGACTTCATCTACGGTGCGAGGCGATAGGTCACGTTTCCAACTCTTACTTTCTTCTTCTCCTTTCTCCACGAAATGATGTGATCGTTTCATCTTGATGGCAAAACGTCAAATTACTTTTGAAACTTCATGGTCCCTATATCAATGTAAAGCCAATGTCTTCCTTATATAAAGGGTCAGTGTCTTCCATCCAAGTAATTATTTCACTCTCAATCCTACCAGAAATACGGAAGAGTCAACGCCGATGCAACATCTGATCCTAGCTTTGCGAGGTGTTATGGAAAGGATTTCTTCAGACAAGTCGACGGACTACTCCCCCTCCTTTCGAGATAAAAGTCAAGATATTTGCTTGATCAGTCAGAAGAAGTGGCATTGGTCTTCAGAATGTCCACAACGTGAAAGCAAGAAAGGTGTCAAAAGAAACAAAAGTCAAGATACCTTGTTATCATTGTAAAGAGAAAGGCCATTGGCCTCCAGACTGTCCTAAGAAACAACAGGAGCAGGGTGGAGAGAGGGATTCAGAACATAAAGAAGAGGTGGTACCATATGAAACGGAAAAACAAGGACACGTCCATAAAGAGAAGAAAAGAAGACGAGAAGAAAGTGAGGAAGAAGAGGAAAAACCTGTAAAAGTGAAGAAATGTTTTAAAAAAGAGAGTGAAAAGACACAGAAGAAGCTAATGATCTTTTTAAAGTGTTGCTTTTCGTTGTGGTAATGGATTGTAAATTTGTACTAGAATATACCAGAAAGAAAACGTAAGGGTCTCTTAGTTTTGATTTATATAATTATAGGACCTACACTCACGCACTCATACAGGTCCATCATGGCGTAAAAAAGGAGTTTGAGTTTTAAGTGATTTTGGCAAATGAATACTATATCTTTCCTAGAGAGATGAGTGGCCCTGAATAGGACCGTTTAGTGTTTTTGTTTTAGAAACCAAACTCAGGAACGGAAACTAATGCGTTTCGACTGTCTTATCCCTTTGCCACGGCCAAAGCCTACTTCTGTACCTGCTACTATTGATGGTTTGCTATAAATCACTAGGGTGGGTTTCTCAGGCGAGATATGTGTGTTGACGGACTTGGACTGTTTGACTCGGGAATGTCCTTTTCTCTTAGGTCGTTTTAAAGACGTCTGATATATTTGTTTCAAGCTCATTAAGTCTGCCAAAATGTCTAAGAGTACCGTTACCATTTTACTTTCACTATCCCCTTCTTTCCTAGACCTTGTTTCTTCTCTGCTTCTTCTTCTTCTTCCTGTTGTTTCCCTCTTGCCAAATCTATCTTCTCGCTGTTGCTGTTCAGTGAGAAAGGCTTGTTCTGCTTCTTTCTGTTACTGCAAAAATTTCTCCAATTCTTCTTTCTGCATCTTTAAAATTCTCGACTTGTGGTAAGGAAGGAGAAAGTGACGAAGGTGCTGGTACAGGAACAAATTCTTGTAAAGAAGAGAGAAAATCCACTAAATTCCAACTAAAATCGGTCTCTTCTGGAAAAAGAAGCGTGTTTGCTTTGGTAGCCGCTGCTATATCATCACTCTTCTCTTCTAATCTCCACGGCCAGTGCATCCGAATTCATCGTCTTTTTAGTTTCCGTCATGTTTTAAAACAATGTTGTATCGATTCTTTGCGTACAGACGCTAGAGTACCTATATAGAGAATGTGACGTCACATGTAGCTCTCTTCGGACTGGAAGACACACTCCGCGTTGTGACTGAATTTTGTAACGCGTTTTGGGATTGGTGATAGAACTCAATCCGTTTCGATCCGCTTTTCCACTATAAATAACCGCGGTCTACCGCATTCTTTTCACCTGTTTTCAAGCCAAGATACTGACTAACGTAGAATCATCTACCCTCATAGATAAGACGAAGTTTGAGGAAGAGAAGAAGACCTCTGCGATGCCCTAAATGTTAACTGAATGGTGTTAACATAAGAAGAACCAAAAGGCCCTTTTCAGGGCCACTCATATGCCTCCATAGGATTTACTATCCTCCCATATTGATGTATTTGTTTGTTTATTTGTTTGTGTATGTGTTTTCTGTCGATCTCCTTAAGGAAGTTATATGTCCAGCTCTGCCAGGCGTTGTGTAACGTTTTTTTTGTCACGCCCCGGCAGGCGTTATATCAAGTTATACGTCCCGCTACGCCAAGCGTTCTAGCATTTTTTTCCTGCTGTCCCTGTTTGGCTCGACTGAGGTCAGCCACTTGCACCATTGTTGCCAATGTCCAGTACTGTGACCTTTCCCACCTGTTCTATTCCTATTGTCCCTATACAAAACCCAACCTATGTTAAATTTCCTATTATGTCCCCATAGTACATTCACCCTATTTTAACACTGAGTCCTATGTGTCCCTAAAAATTGTGTCCCCATAGTACATCCGCCATTTTTAACCTTAAGTCGTATGTATCCCTATTGTGCCCCATATTTGCATACCAGGGCCCAGCAACGTGGAATGAATTGCCCACTGAACTTAGACACAAAGATACAGTGATCACATTTAAGAGGGCTCTCAAAACTCACTTATTTCGACTGCAAGAACAAAGTTAAAGACCTAAGAATATTTTCTACCTGAAATATTCTCAGCATCTTTTTTTATGTTTTTCTAATTTCATGTTGTTTGTTTTTGTAATAATATTATTATGTTTTTTATCTTATAGGTGTTGTCTAATGTTGTGAAGCGCTTAGAGTTTCTAAAGATTAGGCGCTATACAAAGTCTTCATTATTATTATTATTATTATTATTATTATTAGCACTAACCTGACAATGAGAATTCAAGATACGAACGGAAATTACTACGTATTTTAATGGCAGCAAATTATATAGTGTCGGGCAAATTTTCATTCAGTTTTTAAAAATATTATAAATTTGCGAAGCCTATCAAAAACTTGACCTTTTAACATACCCAATGGACAGAATAAAATATTGATGTTAAGACCAGAGGTATGTTTTACACCCTATCAATGAAGGTAGGATTTGGATGAGCCTGATTTGGTTCTTAATTTGTTTTAACAATTCTCCGATACTCTACAGACTTGACCCGGCTTACATAATTTTACATTTTGTCGTAGTAGATTTAAGACGAAGAATGAAAAGAATCCCTATGATCTTCTTTTGCGTTTCGAGTTATTTTGCTTTAATTTTCAAACTAACGAATTTCTGCTGTACGAAGCTATTGATCTGGTAAGTTGAGACATTTTGTATCAGAGAGAGAGAGAGAGAGAGAGAGAGAGAGAGAGAGAGAGAGAGAGAGAGAGAGAGAATGTGTGTATCATACACTTTGGATTGGATTTTGGGGGATAATAGGGTTAACATGATGAATGATTGTAGGATCACTGGAAAGTCCTATTATAAAACTATAAATAGATTAAACATGGTGCGGCACAAAATGGGAAATCCTATGTTACAAAATGTTCATCAGTTCAACATAGAACTCTATGCCCTTCAGATGGATTAGCACAACGTCATGGTTTACAATGTGTGTGCCCTTCAAATGGATTAACATTACGTCATGGTTTAAAATGTGTGGGTGTCTCTATTGCGTCAAACAGGAAATGGAATATTAAACCTTTACTTATTATTCAACGTCTCTTTAGGAGTCTCTACTACTGACTACAAAGGATCAGTGTCTTCCATCCCGGTGTTCATTTCACTCTCAAACCGACCAGAACGATGGAAGAGCCCACACAGATCGAACTTCAGATCAGAGCTTTGCGAGGTGTCATACGAAAGCTTTATTTAGACAAGCCGACGGACTACTCCCCTCTATTCGAGATAAAAGTCCAGATACTTGTTATATCTGTAAGAAGAAAGGGCATTGGGCTACAGAATGTCCAGACCGTCAAAAAAGCAAGACAGCTGTCAGAAGAGACAAAAGTCAAGATACTTGTTATTATTGTCAAGAGAAAGGACTTTGGTCTTCCGTCTGCTCTAAAAAACAACAGGAGCGAAAGGGAGAGGGGTTTCGAACAGGTAAAAAAGAAGAGGCACCCTCCCAAAATGAAGAACCCCGACACGTCCAGAAAGAGAAAAAAAGAAGAAAGAAAACAAGACGAAAGTGAGGAAGTATAGGAGGAAAAACCTATAAAAGGGAAGAAATTAAAATAAATCCAGAGAGAGTAAACAATGGCACAGAAAAAGCTAATGAACTTTTTAAAGTGTTGAGTTGTGAATTGGATTGTAAACTTTGCAACAAAATAGACAAGACAGAAAACGTAAGTGTCTCTTGGTCTTGATTTTAGAATATGGACCTACACTCAAACAAAATGAATACTTTCTCTTTTCCAGAGGGATGGGTGGCCCTGAAAAGGACCGTTGGGTGTTTGTGTTTTTAAAACAAAAAATAAGATACTTGCTATATCTGTAATAAGAAATGTCATTGGGCTACGGAGTGTCCAGAACGTCAAAAAGCAAGACAACTTTATTTTATTAAAAAAGTCAGGAACGGGAAGCAATCAGCTTTAACTGCCTTAAAAACAGTTGTCTTAAGCCTGTGCCACGGCTAGGGCCTACTTCTGGACTTGCTCCCGTCGATGATGATTCGGTAGAAATCACTAGGATGGATATCACGGGTGTGGTAACAGGGTTGGGCTGTTTGGCTCTGGAAGTTCTTTTTTTGTGGGTAGTAATAAGGAAGTCTGATACATTTGTTTCAGACTCCTTAACTCTACCAAAATGTCTAAGAGTACTGTCACAGTTTGACTTTCACTGTCCTCCTTCTCTCCTAGAAATAGTTTCTTCTCTGCTGCTACTTCTTCTTCCTATCGTTTCCTTCTTTCTGCCTCTTCTTCTTGCTGTTGCTGTTGAAGGAGAAAAGCTTGTTCTGCTTCTGTTTGTTGCCGTAAAAATTTCTCCAACTCTTCTTTCTGTCTCTGTTTAAAATCGACGTGTGGTAAAGAATGAGAAGGTGGCAAAAGCGCTGGTACTGGAACTAATTCTTGCGAAGAGAGAAAATCCACTAAATTCCAATTAAAATCGGTCTCGTCTGGAAGTATGACTCTGTTGACTTTGGTAGCCGCTGATATGCCATCATTTCTCGTCTTCACGGCCGGTGCACCCCAATTCATCATCTTCTTAGTTTCCGTCATGTTTGAAAACTTTGTCTCATTGATTCACTGCGCATAGACACTAGCGCATCTATGTAGGCAATGTGACGTCACAGGCAGCTCTCTTCGCATTGGAAGATAGACTCCACACTGTGACTGAATTTGGTAACGCGTGTTAGGATTGGTAAAAAACTCAGTACGTTTGGATCTGCTCTTCTACAAAAATAACCACGTCTCATTTCATTCGCTTCATCTGTTCTCGTCACAAGATGTGGACTAAACTTGAATCATCTACCCTCTTATCGTTGATGCTGTTCCGAACGGACTTACCCATGTATGTGAAATCACCATTGATTGTTTGTAGGCGTTCGAGTACGTTTGTGTGGATAATATATATTGTGTTCGTATGCGTTCGCATACATTTGGGTGGATACTATTTTTGGATTTTCTTTTTCTTTCCTCTTTCCTCAGTGTGGATTTTGAATTTTTTCTTCTACCCTCTGTGGTTTGTGTCTGTCTGTGTGTGTGTATGTGTGTGTGTTGGTATACGTTCGCGTACGTTTGTGTGGATAGTACATATTGTTTTTATAGTAAATATTGAGGTATATTTTATAGTAGATATTGGGTTTTTTACCATACCCGTCTGTGTGTATAGTAGAGTGTGTGTTTTTGTATGCGTTTGATACGTTTGTGTGGAAAGTATATTTGTGCTTTGTTTTTATCCTCTTCACTCTGTGTGACTAGTATATTTTAGTTTAGTTTTTTCTTCCCTCTGTGGTGTGTTTGTATGCGTTCGCGTACGTTTGTGTGGATAGTAGAGTGTGTGTTGATATGATTTCGCGTACGTTTGTGTGGATGATACATTTGGTTTTTTTTCTTCTTCTTTTTCTTCTCTGGTGTAGTTTGTATATTTTAGGGTCTGTATGCGTTCGCGTACGTTTGTTTGGCGAATAAATTTGGGGTTTGTATGCGTGAGCATACGTTTGTGTGGATAATATCTTTGCGGTTTGCATGCGATCGAGTTCGTTTGTGCGGATAGCAATTATTGGGTTTGTATGCGTTCGTGTACGTTTGTGTGGGTAGTATATTTGGGGTTTTGCTTTTACCTCTTCACCCTGTGTGGGTAGTATATTTGGGTTTGTATGAAAATAGAAGAAACCCAAAGGCCCTTTTTTAAGGACGACTCATATGCCTCGAAAAGATTTGTTTTCTTGCCTAAATTTTGTTTTAGTTGGTTGTATAGTTGTTTGTGTGATAGATTGATGTTCATCAGTCTATGTCTATGTGTCATATATGTCTATGTCTCTACTGTATTTGACTCTCCCTAGGGTAGGGCGTATTCAGGTCAGCCACTTGCAACATTGTTGCAGTGTTCCGCCCAGTTGAGGTCAGCCTGGTGCCACATTGCTACCAATCTCCAGTACCGTGACCTCATCTCACCTGTTCCATTCAAATTGTCCCTATACAAAACCCAACATTTTGTCTTGTCACTATAGTGGCCATGGATGATTTTTAAAATGCTGTCGCTATAGTGGCCCTTGGTTTGTGTCTTGTAATGCTTATTCCCATTTTCGCTAAAGTGGTTCTAATTCATTACTATGATCTTTCAATGTTAAAGAATCCATTTATGTCCCATTGCCTTACTATTATCTCTAATGCCTCCTACTTTTCATACTTATGTAAAGCTATTTTGACCTACAAATCTACATCCATCGCCTATGATACACTTGCATTGCTTCTCACCCCTCTTTCCAAGATACACGGTTATCTGGCTTATGTCATTATTTTACTGGAGACATCAGAAGAAAGATCAATGTAGAATTATGAAAGAATGTATAAAGAGGTAGAAATTCCTTGCTACTTGGTTGAAACAAAATAGTTTTAACCCTTTGAGTAAAATACATAGAAACACTCTGGAGTAAATCATCAGTTTACTTCATTTGTACAATGTACAAGTACATATTGCTTGACCTGTCTTGTTTTGGTCTTGTGGGGTTTAACACAGATGTTTAGCATATCATAAGCTATACATTCATTCCAGTATATATGGTGGAACAAGAACCCGGAAAAAGCCACCGACCCATGGAAAGCTATTGGGATAATGTATCTCATACCCTCTTTAGTCCCAGTGAACATGAACTCATGCGGTCAGAGGTGTGTGAGTGATATATAAAGATTAGCGCCTTAATATTTGAGGAGTCAGACACTCTGGACCTCTGTTTGATCTGTTCAAAGGTTATATGACGTGCTTAGCGTATCATTGCAGATAAAATAATGATTTATCTCATTTCATTTTAAGCCATAAAACTGAAACTCGTATTTCTGAATATGTTTGCTTTTAATTCATATTATAATATCCTCAAAACACTCCACCGAATTGCGATTTGAACACGTTCAACAATCTCTGGGATAGTAATTTCTGCCAAAGTTTAAAAACTTGATCCGGCTGATTTACATAGTCTA
The DNA here is from genome assembly GCA_028554795.2 of Sinohyriopsis cumingii. Lineage (NCBI taxonomy): Eukaryota > Metazoa > Mollusca > Bivalvia > Unionida > Unionidae > Sinohyriopsis > Sinohyriopsis cumingii. The sequence continues at coordinate 88,823,983 of CM068834.1, read as the reverse complement.
CAAAATAAGAGTTTTCCTTTAGCTTGATCTTTGTCTTTTTTATGAGATGTGGTTTAACCGCGTAATTTCTTTGATATAACCAGCAGTAGGTTCTTGAGAATTGACGTCTCACTGGCAGCTATTGCTCGTGTACCTCTGAACCATCTCACTTGTAACTCAACACCCCTGTTTAGCTCCATGCATGTAAGTCAGCCATCTAAACTAAATAACTTATCACACGGAGCAGCTATTTTATGTGAATGTTGATTAATTTTAAATGTTTCAAACTAACACGATTGATCTTTGTTGCGTGAAGACGATAATGTACGCCACAAAGTATATCAGAGGGTTACGGTTAGGAGCTGGATGGCATGTCAACAAGAAATGTAAGATGTATTTAAACATATAAGTAGTAAAAGATATATAAAACCGAGTTAGCTTATCATTCAAATACAACCAAAGGAAAGGTTTAGCGAAAGACAGGGAAATAGATGTATGTACAATTATAATATTAACCAGATTTGTGGGTGACGGCCACATATTTTGACATTTATTGATATTTAATTTACAAATAATTATGGCATATTATGACGAATGTTTTGTGTGTGGTACGACTCTGTGGTCTTAAGGTAGGTCACAGAAACAAGCAAAGTCCAAAACTATTGAGTATTCCAAATGAATTCCAATATTCAATGTGCTGATGTATAAATAGTGTTTAATAGGGTGATGAATCAACAGTCTTGTTGTAGTTGTATCACAATGATATAATCCAGAATGTCGATAAATGAATTTACAATAAATTCAATGTAGTATTTTTTTCGTCCAAGATGGAAATGAGCACTTTCTAATTTAAAAAAATTGAATATGACTAATTTAAGATAGGAATGAAATAAATTTGTTTACCTCAACCTTGTATAAAAACCGAAGACACAATAAAATGGCTAAAATATGGCTGGAAAGTTCGTTTCCAGAACATAAGGCTTGAACGCGAACTCGATTATCAGAAACACATCTATGAAAAAATGAAAAAAGTCAAGTTGGCCATGGCTTCTCTACCCTCAATCACGAACCAAGGACATGCACACAGATTAAATATTCATAACAATTGTCTAGAAATTCTACAACGATCCAACTGCATTATCTGTTTAATAATTTAATGATGAGTGTGAATGTGTGTGATTTGGATTTGTAATTTAGCTTTAACAAATTTAATAATGAGCCGAAAGGGCATAACCTATAAAAATGTTTCACAAAAATGCATTACGTAAACTGCATAGATTTGGGGCTGAACCGCCTCAGGACAGCAATGCGTGGTCTAAACTAACATTCTGTGCAACCCCTAAAGAGAGAAATAATAAAATTTCTTGAGTCTGCATCGACATCAACCGTCTCCCAGCAATATCGTTTTTAAACAAATCTGGACATTAGTATATAGATGTGGCATTTGTATTGTACCATGATATGAAAAAATAGAGAGAAAAGTAAACAGCTAATGCGAAAATTGCAAACACGTTGCATGTAAAGATGTACAAAAACAACAACCTACCAGCAAACATTTTGTGTCTTATTTATATTTACAGACGAAATATAGGTAGATATTTAAGAGTCTTAGCATCTATGTCTAGCTTATAAAATCTAAAAAGAAAAATGTTGTATCACGATATTTTTGAACGTATCGTAGTAAACCCAACCCTGTCGGTTTCGATTTGAGCATGGCAACCATTGAACCAAAGTTTATGCTGCTTTTATTGCAATTTTAGAACACGCATACTGCAGTTTATCCGTAATTCACCGTTAATTATACTCTCCAACCAATTGTATTTGATGAATTATAGCACGTACTTTTAGTTCCTTTATCATCGCCTTAAAATAATGTGTTAAATTAAGACTGTCTACCGACGTTTGAATCATTGGGGGATACATATATTACCGGGAATATATTCCATCCAAATTTAATAATCCTAATGTTATAAATCATTTTAGCATGGGTCTGTCTAAGCCCCATTGGCAAATCTTCAGTCAACTAGTGTGATACCATTTTAATCCGTACTGTTAAAGCTATATTTTATATCATTAACATTCGTGCACATTCTTTTCAAAACTCGTGCTATCATGGCCATCGGTGAACGTGCTATGACAGTTTATAACCAACGTTGAACGTCTTTAAATGAGAATGAAACCTATGTTTATCGAGGGATTTAGGTTTCATATTTGACATCACGTTTCAAAACTGATCTTGTTATATAGCTACATTACATCTGCTATATCAACAAACGGAACCAAATATGTATTACACGAAGATAGAAAAGGCACACATTAGCATGGGAAATCATCTTTCATCAAGAGCTTAGTGTATGTTAGCTTATAATTTTGTTGAAGTGCTTATAAAGTCTTATAATTTTCAAAGACGGAGAGATCTGCATTTGTGTGATAACCACTTGTCGTATATCTTGTTATTATTATTATTATTATTATTATTATTATTTTATAATTTCACCTCTGGTTCTTAATGATGTAGGTGTGAGAGGATGCATGAACCAGTTATGTTATGTTATCTGGTCTTTTGGGGGAGAAAAGTCATGGTTGTTTTTCTTAGTATGCACAGACGATTAAGTCAGTAGCCAGAGGTCAGAGTTTCACACTGTGCATATATCTTCGATCAGGGTCGGATTAAGGCTGAAGGTGGGGCACTTAAGATTGGGGACACCTATTCTACAAATGCAGCCCGAAAGCAGTCCTTAAAACTGTCCCTTTTTGTGTATAAAATTAGTATTGCAATGTTAGGCAAAGTACTACACGGTTTAGACCTATATATGGTTTATTCAAACGCCATCCAATTTTATTCAGGACAAAAAACGGGGGTTCCCCGAGACTAAGTAGGCCCAAGTTCCACGTATGCCATGTGTCCCCTCCACTTAATCAGGTCCTGTCTTCATTTGTGAGTAAGCCAATCCAGGTCGGATCCATACTTTGCGGAAAAGGGGGAGAGGTATTTGGTTTAGCTTTAGAATTATGGGATCCTTTGGACCGCATTTCCCACCCAGTCGGGATTCATGATTAATAACAGCTCCTTTAGAGTTCAGCTTGCGTTAGTTCCGCCCTGGTCGAAATCCACCACTGGAAATAAATCGGTATGGCACAGTTGTCACCCAAAACTTACGTGTTTCTACCTGCAAACTTGCATGTTGCTATTTGACTGGTTAATCGGTAGAATAGGTATAAAGTATTCCCTTTTTGGGGTTAACCAGAGAAATAACTACATATTATTTTACAGAATAGCTTGGAGGAAAAACAATGGTATGATACACCTAGCTGACCGTATTGTAAGATCAGTTTGACTATCTGAACTTTATTCCCAGACCCTCTCCCCCAAATGCATTCTGACAGTAGCTCGCGTAATTTAACTATTCTCTCAATCCATTTTTATATTGGGTATTCATTCAAATAAAATTCTTGCCTATAATACTCATGAAAAGTTAGAATTCTACCTACCTTTATTTAATTTACAAATCTCCACGTATCACCTGCCATGGTGGCTAGATGTCAAAAACTGATCAGTGGTATTATATCATGTCATTTTTTCATCCAGTTATGGGTCTGATAATCCGAAAATCATTGTAAACACAGGGTATGCGTGTACACTGGAGATTGATGTTCCTAGTCCCGCTGTAATGCTTGTTTCTCTTGTGTCCTTGATAATATAAATACATTCATCTTGTGATCTTTACCACAAAATGTCAACTGTATAACAATTAAATTGGCAGATCATTATCTTGATATATAATTATTCCGATTACTTGGGAAAGGATAATATCCGGTTATTTGTTCACTTATTCATTTGGTTCTTTGTTCTATTTCTCAATGTTTGACAATAACTTGAATTTATAAAGAGCCCGACCATCACAATAATCGAGCAATTTTCCTTGAACATTTATAGACAAATGATTGACTATCAGTGATCGATGGGTATCTCTTTGACTCCATTCCCTTTGTGATCGTTGATATTAAATATTTGGTCATTCAAAAGTTTGTTATATTTAATTCGTATTATTTGTTGGCTGTTTCTTGATGATTATAAGTTATGTACATATATATTTTGTATCTGACAGTGTTCAAAATCAAGTTAATGATGTACATGACCGGTAACATTTATTTTATAACATTTATTTATAAATAACATCAGTTTTCCACTTGGAAATTCAGAAAATTGTTGACAACATTGAATGCTTTATAAAGGAAGCTGACATACATCCAGACTCTAATATTGTGTCTTGACTTTTATATAATGTTATTTACTTGAAACATTACTCATTCTTGCCTTAAAATCTGAAGCAGAATCATTCTTATTGTTATAATCAGTTTTTTTTGTTGTTGATGGAATTGTTCATTCAAAGTATTATTCACTGGAATACAAAGTGCTTAGTAAGCATTCTTGGGCTGTAACAATAATTTGGAATTATAGTAAATTCAAACAAGAACATATTGGATTATATAATTGTGATACATCAGAAGATTGCAAGCACATAGCCACACTCCATGCGACTGACACGTTAGCACATTAGAGATTACATGCACATCAACACATTCAAATGAGTGGCTTAGTAGAAGATTTCCTTGTAACTTTGGTCTTGGTCCTGTTTCGATGTGACAACGTGACAGCTATTATTGTAAGTAATATATATCATGTTATTGAAATATACAGTTACGGCCAACCTCATTTAGATTAGTTTGCTTTAAGCAGCCACTTTTTTCAAGGACGCAGCTTGCACCAAGCTGGAGCAGAAACTAACATATATTACGGATAACAACTACCTGTTCTTAGAGGGGCCCCGAGTGGCCAAGCGGTCTAAAGCGCTGTCCGTTACGGATCACTGCCATCTCACCTCTGTCTGCGTGGGTTCGAGTCTCGAATTCAGCCAGTGTGGGTATGTGAGAAAGCTTGCCAGTAGCTTCTCGTGGGTCGGTGGTTCTTTCCGGGGTTTTCCCGGGTTCTTCCTCCACCATTAATACTGGCCGCCATGTATAGCCTATCGTGTGCTGAAAAATTGCGTTAAACCCTACAACAACAACAACAACAACCTGTCCTTAGAGGTCAGTTTTCACTTACCATAGGTTGTTTTTAGTAAAAGTCCAACTTTAATTTCTATAGTATAAAATTATTGCAACCGTCAAATACGTCTTTGAATATTGCGTTTGCAGAATTGCAGACACATTGCTATAAAGAGGATTGCATATTACGGGGCATTGACTTAAAAAATTTAACCGTCTAATTTATTTACATATGAATATATTTGTGAAATTCTTCCTTTAAATTAATTTGAGTTTGAAAATATTTGAAGCTCTCAGTTAATACCATAAGGACACATTTATTTCTATTCGTTCTATTCACTGTACAATAGGGGCATTTTGATTATAATTTCGAACTCCCCAAAGGTTGCTGTCACGAATATGTGCTCTTAAATTAAGTAACAGAAAAGAATCAAAAGCAACAAGCTTTGTAAATTTCAAAAAATAATTTATTTCCAATAGAATACAAATGGAAAATGAGGGGATAAAACAACTTACGGTATTGCGAATTAGAATTACTGATACAAGTCCTGATAATTTATGGACCTGAATGAAACTTAGTAGGAGTCCAAATTAACTCCAAAACTGAACGTGTTGACATGTTTATCATATGTTTTATAATGTTGATGTGCCAACAGTTTCTTGTTGAATCACAGTAATATAATTCCAGTTTTGAATTCACCATAAATTTCAGTGGATGTCTCTGTCCAAGAATTTCATCAGAGCACACTTTTGTATTTCAAAAGAATATAATAACTTGAATTCAATAACTTGAAGAAATAAATTCCAGCCCAAAACGAATTACTAGTTACAACTTATAATACAACTTGATTATGCTCGATCTTAAAGCACCAATGAATTTTCCTTTCAGTTATATACGATTATATAGTCCTCTACTTGACCTCAGGTCACAATTAGTATTTTATATTAAAACAACTATTACCTAACGAAAAATAACCTTCAAGAATGATCCTGATGTTTGCAAAATAAAAATGTTAGTTATTAATAGAAACCTATTTCTAATAATACAGTATAAACCCTGGACTATGTCAGGTACCAAACACCTAGACCTAGACCCAAAAAAACCAACATATTTACATCTATTAATAATGATCCTGGTCCTTAAACCCATACACATAGAGAACAAGTTAGCTATGTATTAGTTGTTTACAGAATGAAATAAAAATATCAATTCAAGTCAAGCAGAAAATAACCTTGATTTTGGACAAGGTTAAGTCCAACATTCAATGTTACAATACAATTGCATTTAATGAAATAAATTTGTTTTTAAAAAAAACGAACAAAAAATGCAAATTAAATATACATAACATTGCTGAACAATTAAATACTTGCCGACTTTATTCTGTACCACTCCACCATCTTTGCAGGTTTGATTTTCTGTTGTTTCTAAATGATTTTTTACAAACCAAAACAATTTTTCATGTCGGATCCATTCAACAAAGATTGATATTTGATAATTTCTTATGGACATACCGATTCCATGAATTAATTTATAACCATATTCTGATTATTTTGGTTCTGTTCATGGTGAATATTGTACACTAGATATACATGTTCATATCATCGTGGTAATATAAGTATCATTTTTAACGTAATCTCTATGTGATAGTGTTATTAATGTTAAAAATGCAAACGATTTCATCTTGTATCTACGTTGTAAATATGGGTCGCAAAATTATGTTATATTGACCTTGAAAACATTTGTCTAGAACTTTGTTGTCAATCACCTTTATACTTTGCAGCAACTATACTTCTTTTGATTCTCTCAGTAATCCCATGAAATTTTCTGCCTACTTTTCATCTACAATTTCGGCGTAGACGTTGAGACAACGATCTGGCGTAGGTTAAATTCTTTTTGTCACACGATGTTTAAGGCTTTGGAATAGTTTGACTGCGAAATGTTTTGAGCATATATCAATTGCTGATTTTCTTAAAGAATCTTTGATGCTGAAAAAAAGATTACTGTTAGTGGGAACATTTATTTAAACCAAACATTATGCTGGTATAGTCATTATAAATGATTTAATGAACGAGAGCTGTGAAGATTTATGTTTTGATCATTTCATCAAAATGTTTCATGAGATTGTGCATTTTGCAGCCTCTAATGGATTAATTCAGGCAGTGAAACGATGTTTATTATACAGAAAAATGCACTATTTTTGAAACTTGTAAAGTGAGATAAAGTCCATAAAAGTGGTGTTTATGGTGACATTTAATGCCGTATCCTAATCTTGAAGAACTAGGTTATGTTTGCAGTATGTTAGAACATTTCTTGTATGTAACCACGTCCTCTCTCTCTCTCTTTATCTCTATCTATCTATCTATCTCTGGTACAATCTCTGTTGAAAAACATGTTCTTTTATAGTTAACGTATTTCAGCGTCAATGCATATACCGCATTATTTGTGTAATATGTCTTCTTACATTTTTGTACAACTCAATGGTCTTAAACTATATAACGAGGAAAAGCAAAACCAGTTTTGTAAAGTTTAACTAATAATTTCATTCTCCAAGTTATAAAATGTAAGTTTAAGAGGAACATTTGGTGTTTTGAATTGAATCCAAAATGATCCTAAAAAGTTCTATGCAAGTAAAACAATAGACTGTTTTGCGTGTTCTAGAATGTACTGATGAGCCAATAGTCTTGATGTATCACAATGGAACTGTCCAGAACTCCTTTGAATATAATCACAATAATCCCATGGTAATATATCATTCCATAGTCAATGAGTACTTTCTAAGTCCTATGAGTTATCCAAATCAGTGTTTCCTCTCAAAGTTTATCCAAGCATAATATGTAATACATCTGCAGACTATTAGAACAAGAACATAAGAAAAAATAATGAACTAATTTATCAACCCTCGACCTGATATACACACATGCATCAATACATCGCAAAACGTTCCTACCCGATCAATGTCGCAACACTTTCTACGTGACTTATGTGACAACTCCTGACGTTGCAACAGAACCTACCCGATTGATTATCCAATGAAACATAACCCCAAGCTTAATTTTAAAACTTGTCATCACCTATTTATTTTTCATATACAGTCTTCAGGCATGCATCAAAAGTAAAATACACAATATAGATATACATCCAAATAGAATGATATAGATAAAAAAAAGTAAAAGCAGTTGCATACCCACCACGCACGCGCAAATACAAGGGTGGTAGTGGTGGTTCATAACCCCTCAAAATTCGACTACTCACACTAATATCACATGAAAACTTTTATTTGAATAATTACGTCTCTAAATATAATTATGAAATGCATTATACTCTCAAATGAAAAACTGACACCATCGATCAGTTTGTCTGAGACAAATGCAACAAATGACTGAAACATATTTTAAAATGGCTAATAGATATGCCTTAATTGGATGATGGTAGGAATCAATAATTTGAACTGAACGAAACGTAAGAAGCTATACCGTAATGAGAATGAAGTAATAAGGATATTTGTTTTGGATCATTGTATTCATGTTGACAAGACATCCTCTTTCAAAGGTCTGAAGTCATTGACTGAGTAATTGAGAAATAGCTATGACCAGCACAAAGATTCATTGTATGAACGTGGACTTTTAAATGTCAGTAAGTCCAGAGAAACTGTTCATTAACCACATCTCTCTCTCTCTCTCTCTCTCTCTCTCTCTCTCTCTCTCTCTCTCTCTCTCTCTTTTTTTCTCCAAATTAACTCTTAAGATATAGCTTATATACTAGCTGCAACCGTCGTTTGCATTACAATTCAAAACTGCCAGCATCATCATGGAAAAATAATTCTTTTGTTAGAAAAAAATACTCGTTCTTGTGTACTAATAGTTGTGTCTGCTGTTGGATGTTTTTCGTTTTTCATGATTTAAAATATAACATATACACACTAAGAAAATATTCTAAATCTGTATCGTCATTTATCTTACCACCATAAAACACAAATGCGCTATAAAACTTTTCCGGTAAATGTGAGTTGCATTAGAATGAGATCTTTTAACGTTGTATATAGTTGTACTGATTACAGAATTATTTATAAAATTAATTTAGTAGTTGAGCAAGCTTGCAGCACTTATTTTCTGTTTTATACACTAAACTTGTAAAGTTGAATACAGAAAATAACATTTACATTGTTGAAGAGTTTTACGCTGTTCGTACGTCAATCATGTCATGATCATTATCTCTCAAAGCTAATTATTATAAGTCAGACGGTTGTACACAGAACGTTATACAGAACATAGAGATCTATCTAACTGGTAGCATTGATAGGATCAAAACACAACTCTCCTTTCTTCTCTTCCATAAAATGCGTATCATTGACATTATTTCTTTTAATATAGTTTAGGTCAATACACCTAGAAAATCTAAGTACTTAGGTAGAAAAATCAATGTTGTATACCCTTTCATTTTGTACATGCAATGCTAATATATTAAACTTCTTCTATAAGAAACGTCTACCAGAACGTTTGTGAACACAAAGACGTTGAGAGCATTGACATATCCTGCATAGGAACCAAATTGTTTCAACTGAAACGATCAATGTCATTCTTTGATTTGTAAATAAAGATTAAAGTCAAGACAATCTCTTAACAATACTTTATAACTGAAATGTTACTACAGGAAACTTAACGTCACAGTATGATCTCAAGATCATTGAAATCTCATCATCTTTTAATAAATACATGAATACATGGTTGAGGTTAATAATAATAATAATAATAATAATAATAATAATAGTAATAATAATTGAAATCGCATCTTAACCAATACAAGACAACTTTCAGCTACTTTCCAAATATTCCTTATTTCTAGAATCCTCGTGATTAACAATATCATTTTATCATTTTGTTTTAACATTTTTTGTCTGTTTTCTGTCTAGAAGTTGCTGCTAATTGAGTGTACATTTTTCCTTTCGCGGTCTTTGAGACCTGCATACTGACTAGTGCCAGCTTCATTTGTGCTATTTCCTTTTCTAAAATTTTGTTTCTTTCTCTGAGAGCCACCTCTGTTTGTCCCATCTTGTTCATTTGGTTGAGAAGCTGATTGTATTTCGTCTCTAGGTCGTGACATTTCTGCAGCAGTGTCTCCGAGCGTGTTTCATCAATGCCTGTCGGGCCAATTTCCTCCAATTCCTTCTTCATTATATCCTTTTCTTTTTCTAGTTTGCTAATTAACTCCAATAGGTTGTCTTGTCTTTTCTTAGCCTCTTCGTTTTGCTCCCTTGCCTCTGCGCGTGCCTCTTTTATTTCATTCTTCATTTCTTGAAGCTCCTTCTTCATTTCCTGCCTCATTTTTCTAAGTTCATCACTAACTGGATCAGACTGTGAGAAACAAAAATGAAACCGGGGAAATATATAGCTGTTCATTATTTTAATTTATATATTATTGAAAAAGATAATCAATAAGTGGCATGATAATTAACGAATCAACCCTTCGACTGAAAAATAGAAATAGTATACACATGTAGTAATTTGGGCTGATTTACCTTTTTTAATCTTTATTTGCTTTCTATTCAACATTTTCGCTTACCATTGGTCAACAGTTATTACATTACAGTTTCTGGTCTAAGAGACTTTCAGTACATGGAAAAATTCTCAGAATGACATATTTTTAAATCAAGATGCGTGAAAAGACTTTCAACAAATATCCTTTAAAATTTACATTAGAGCATTTTGAAGAGTCTAGAGGAATGTGACTGAATGATACTATAGTGATTTATGGTACCTCAGCCCAAAAGTGAATATGTGGTACCAACCTATATGGAATGAAGAGATAAACAATATTATCAGTTGCGCCTATCACTACTTCGAACCATCTAGTTGTATGATATAAATGTAGAAGTACAATTCCTGTAATACATTTCTAATTTTATTTCATTGTAATAAAGTTCGCATATTATCCAAAAAATTAGCTTTCATAGGATGCAAAGTAAAACAATCCGCCAATTGACTTTAAGATGTCGATTTTGTACCTATGACTGAGACGAGATGAACACGTTATTCACCAATTCATGTAATTTCATTTTTTTCTTCATTTTTCCAGTAACCTAGCTGGTCGAATGTGCGCCACTGATGATTTTGTGACAATCCCTTTCCATCTTCCCTGTTTTCCACTTCTCCTTGGAACTTTGTAAAGTTCGTGCCTGTCCACCAGTTGGTGCTATCTTCGCATCGTTTCTTTTGTCTGCTTGTGCTCTCTTTCCTATCACTGTCCCTGTATGATCATCTTTGATTGACCTGACGAGCGCGAGACATGACCATACCATCAGAGTTTGCGTTTCTTTACGGTGGTGAACGAATCTTCATATGGTCCAATTGGACCTTGGATTCAAATGCGCACCTCCACATTAAAGACGTGTTCTAAGTATGGAATTTCAACATCCTTCGATACCATCTCATCTCTAAATCATGGGTTCTTCTATCTAGTCTGCTGTCAGCGTGCATGTCTCATATGCATATAGGATGATGTATATCACGACGGAGCGCAAAAGCCTGATCTTAGACCCATGCGTTAATATTGCTGTTCTTCCAAATATGCTTCATCCTAGCCAGTGCAGTTCTTGTCTCCGTAATTCTGGAAAGAATCTCAGGTTTTAAACCTTCAGCTGAGGTTATTGCACCTAGATGCTTGAAACTTGTTACTGTGCTCAAATTATGTTCATTCATCTTATTTCCTTTCGGTTGCCACTGAAGTTATTTGTCATTAGCTTTGCCTTTTCAGGGCTGATCTAAATCTCGTACCTTAGTAATGCTTAGTTGAGGCGGTTCACTAAGATTTCCAGTTCTTCTTCATCTCCTGCTAAGCCTTCGATATCATAAGCGAAGTGTAGCTTGGTGATTGTTCTGCTTCCAAAATTGACACTGCCCTCGTGGTCTTCCAAGGCATCGGACATGATCTTTTCCAGATAGATATTGAAAGAGAGTGGTTGAGAGAATGAAAAAGAAAAATGGCACAAACAGCTACCTCGCTTGACGCTCAGCATTAAGAACCTGCTTGGGCTAGACAGGCAGCGGGGAAGATAAAAATTTCAAGCGAAGGTTTAAGACATTCAAGCGTCCACGAGTCTTCCAACCTATGGGTGGAATAGGGAGGTGGTAACATGACATCACAGGGTTAATGTCTTCGAAATTGAAGTCAACAACTATGGCCGAAGGGTTTCAAGATGAGCTCAAGGGTGACATGTTCGATAACAGGACGAGTCATACAGTAAAATGGCTGTTGGCTGTAGTCTACAGCCTGGAGAAGGATGGACCCCGCCAGGTCGCAACTGTCCATGATACGTCATAGATGACAAATGACAATGGATAGAGCTCTCAAACCGGATCGGTAGCAGCCCAAGCTACCAGTGACCACGCAAGCTGCTGGACACCAAGGACGGAGTTGATAAATATGCTACTGGTACAAGTACCATGAAAGTACGGGCAAGAGATAAAATCACAATTGGAACGCGGAATGTAAGGATTTTAAGGCCAAAAGTGAAACTGGAGGAACTAACAAATAAAATGGGAAGATAGCAATGGACTATCCTTGTAGTCTGAGAGATGCGCTGAAAGAATTTCGGAGAGAGATCAACATATGAAGGATTTACTTCAGTTGGCATGAGGACGATCATGAGCATGGAGTCGGATTGATGGTACATAATTATATTGTGAGTGCAGTCATGGGTTATCGACCAGTGTCAAACAGGATGATTGCCATACACTTCAGGGCATTTCCCTTCAACATCACCATGATATAGAGGTTTATGCCCCAATATCTAAATAGGATGAGTTCTACGAGCAGCTTCAAGTTTTCTTTGACCAGACACTCAAGAGAAATATTCTAGTCATTCAAGGAGACTGGAATGCGAAATGTTACGACTATTTGGTCCTAAACTAAGTAAGCAAAAAGAACGAAACCAACAAGTTTTGTAAACTTTAGCAATTAAATTATTTCTCTAGAACACAACAAGAAAATTTAGAAATTAATTAACAGTATTGCGAATAATACCCCAGATAGTCCATTACGTTTTATCACAAGTTTAAATGTATGAAGTTCCAACTGAATTCTAGTTTTACTCCAAACATATTCCAATATTGAATGTGTGTTGATATGCCAGTAGTCTCACATATGCTACTTTGCCCGTGGCCTCGATTGTGATGATGTGCTAACAGTTTTTTTGATGTACCACAATAATATAAAAATCTCAACATGTTCTTTTTTGAATTCCAACCTAATGTTCCAGTCCAAGAATATTCATTTGAAGAATATTTTTGGTTGTCGACAAGCTAAGGTCTGTTACTAGAATTATAATAAAGATCACGACAAATATCGGGTAGACCAGCCTTTTATAGAAGGATTCTATTGTCCAAGACGCAGATCCAAATAAACTTGTTTACCTCTGTTGATAAGGATCTGCATATTTAACCCACAATTATATAAAAATATTAGCTATGTGTTCTGTTGTTAATAAAATAGACGTTGCTGTTCAGATACACAATAGACTAGAATTGAGACAAAGTCAGTACTTAATGCATATGTATATAACATTATCATGGAGACAAAATAGCAATCAATGTAAATTAAATCTACACAACACCGACCCTCATAATAAAAAAGATGTATACAATAAAGCTGTTTGAAATATTAGTCAAATATGTATGTGATTAAAAATTACATCAGATGAAGTCTTATGAATGACACAAACATAAATGAAGAAATATAATAGTTATTTACACGCAAAAGTGCATCTGCAAATAGATTACGATTTCCCTTGATGTGTCTGATGTCAGTATTGTATTCGTGCATCATCAATCTGACCTTAATAATCTCTGATCTTGATTGTGGAATAATTTATCTGTTGTTTGTGTAATTTCTTAGAAAAATGGCACACTGGACGATCTACACCATTTTTGTCTTCCTGAGTCAATTCTCCACCAACCCGAACATCACTTGCATCAACAGACATTTTAAATGATTAACTGAAAACTGGAGCTGCAAGAACTGGTGTATTCTTGGAGCCAAATCTTCGATAATATCAAGTCGAACCCAAACATCGCATCAGTTGCTTTTTACTCGTAGGCACAGGGAATTCAGAGATACATTTGACTCTAATTTCTAGAAGCGTGTTTTTATCGATTCCCACGATATGTCATATAAATGTAACACAAGCGTGACAAACTCACGTGTGCTTAAATTAAATGTCAAATTGGCATAATGATTTTATCAAAGAATTTCTGGAATGTTTCTATTTGATCTTTCCAGGATTCGTTGAAGATGGTGACATCGCCAATGTAAGAGTCACAATTATTGAGACCAGATGTAATCATAGTCATTAAACGTTGAAATTTACAAGCCGGACCTTTTATCTCCAACGGCATTAATTTACATTGAAAAGGTCCATCTGTGTGGGACAGGTACAATTAAATTGACTGCATGATTAACACTGATATCGCTATCAATATACTACTTTAACATATTTATATGGAAAAGCTGTTTTCGTTTTCGCCTCCCATGAGTGTTCAAGACATAATTTAAGCCACTAACTTTCTTTTCAACTGTATGAGGATTTTGTGGTGTGGGCAAGAAACCCAAAACTTTATCACCAGGCTTAAAACCGCTTTTCTTTGTACCTGTGGCAAACCTTAATTTTATTTTCGACTCAGTAGAGTGAAGATTAGTTCTTGCAACCTCAAAAACCTTTAACAACAATATTTAAAGTCATAAATATAATCAAGCAGATTAATTTTTGAATCTTCAGTTAAAAGAAGTTTATTTTTGAAAAACTTGAATAGTCCACGGACAGTATGTCTAAAAGCTATTTCAAATGAACGAAATGCTAACGATTCTTTCATTGATTCCATAACAGCAAGCAAAAGCAAATAAACACCTTCGTCCCAATCTTTTCCGGTATCAAACAATATTTCCGAATCATATTTGTAAATATCTTTAATGAAATCTGTCTAAAGACCATTGGTTTTCAGGGTGATAGGCAGATAACTTAAAATTGCTGGATGCCTAATTCATGCATAACTTTATGTGAAAATTCCAGGAATAAAATTTGATCTCTGATCAAGTTGGACATATTTGGGAAACGTTTTAAAGCTTTAGCTTTGGTTTTAGTTTAAATATTCCTCAAAGTAATTTCCTCTGTGAATCTAGCAGAAGCATACATTATGGTCATCAGTTACTCGTTGCATGGCTTAGTCTTAGGTAAGGGACCGACACTGTTTAATATTATTCTGCTCAATGGTTCATCAAATGCAGGAATAGGTTGTAAATGAGCCCTATGTATCTTCTATTTGGGTTTCTCTATCATTTGACAAGTGTGACAAGATTTATAAACACTATTTTTAAGTTTTGACCAAGAAAATAATACACGATCTTGTAATAAGTCTCAATGATAAGTAAATAACCAGCCGAATAAATTGCATTGGCTACACTAAGAATGTTCCTATCTATACGCATAAAAACAATTGGATTGCTCACTGACCATTCGTCACTAGTGGGTACCTCATATAGTCTTCACTTTTTTTCATAAGGACCCAGTTTTAGCTAAATAATAAAGATGTACTTGTGTAGCATCAGTTTCGATAATAGCCGTCTAGAACAATAAGAGATATTAATTTCTTGTTGCTGATTGACAATGGATGATTGTCGTTTGTCACCTTAATTAGAGAAATGAGAATGAATAGTAAAAAGAGGATCACTGTGATCAATACATTGTAATATAATCTAGTGCTCCCTTGGCCATTTCAAATTTTTAGTAATTTTATCAAAATGAGCAAAATATATCGACTTCTTTTTCCATAAAAGGGGGCACTAAACCAATATTTGTAACATCAAAAACTGAACTTATGTGTAAAGGGGGAGTGTTTTCCACTTGACAGTTCTAATTCTTTAAATCTAAATTGAAATTCTCTTTCTTCTTTTTTCCTCAGCATATGTATTGTCTTCCTTTTCATATTGCATTTGTATTTGCATTCGCCTATATCCCCCCTCTCTCTCTCCTTTTTTTAAAGCTCAGGCTTTCTAACTCTACTTCCATCTTTTGTTTTAGTTTCAAATTTATTATTTTTTAATGTCAGAGCCCGATACAGACTTACAAATCAAATCATAAGCGATTTTATCCCCAAATATTCTTTTCTACCATTATTGGGCCAAGATGTTATTTTCATTTCTTGCTTCGTTAAAGAAGTCTTTGCCTCACAAAGATTATATTCAATAGCAAGATGGAACAATTCGCCCTTTTTCAATGACGTTCATGAGTAGGATTTAAAATTAAGTTTTTCACTTTAGATGAGATTGTAAAAGCTGTTGGTTTCACTATATATTTTTAACGTATGTGAAAGAATCCATGGGAATTAGAATATCCTGTAATGAAGTGAATCTTAACTTTCAAAAACAAAGTTGTCTGATATATTTTAGAGAAATTAGTATCCGGTACACACGTCCCCAATTTTCTGTTACGAATCTAGGGTCTTAAACTAAGTAACAGAGAAGAGAGAAACCAGCAAATTTTATAAAATTCAGTAAATCACTTATTTCCATATAATAAAAAGTAAAAATTTAGACATTAACTTACAGTATTGTGAATTATATCCCAAACAGTGCTATACGTGTTATCACAAATCTAATGTACGAACTAGCAACTGAATTTCAGTGGCATTCCAAATATATTCCAATACTAAATGTGTTGATGTGCCTGTACGCTCTTAAATAATGTGGCCTTGAATGCAATGATGTGGCAACGATCTTTTGATGTATCACAATAATATAATCCCAAAATGCTTTTGTCTGAATTCACTAAGATTCCAAATTAACGATCCGTTACAAGAATATTATTGAGGATTTCGTATGTCCAATGAATGATAACTTGAATAAATATTTCCACCCAAATCAAATTCTGAACACTAATAATGATTCTGGAAAAGATGTTAAAGCAGTAATGAGTAATGTCTCAAGCAAACAGGATTATTATTTTTAAAAAACAAAGACACAAAAATAGACCCAGGATGAGGGACAAAAGTTCATTTCTACAAGATTTTAAATTATTTTTACGAAAGATAAAAAAGATAATGGCAAACGTCGGGTAGACAAGATTTTTTATGGAGTGTTCCAATGTACAGAATGCAAAAAGAACATGTTTACCTATATTGATAATGATCTGTATATTTAACCCACGTTCATATAGGAAATATTATGTACGTTTTCTGGGGTTTTATTTACAAAATAAAAGTTTCCAGTCAGGTACACATAGCTTTGATTTTGGTAAACAATGATTTTGATTATATAAATGTATAATCATGGAAAAAATATCAAACAATACAAACTAAATACATATAACACAAGTTAGGAGAAAATGCACAGGCTGACTGGCGAGGAGTCTGTGGTCCATTATGTAATAAACAGACAAATGAGAGACGACTGAAGCTCCTGGACTTCGCCATTAACAATAACCTAGTGTTAACGAACACCCTTGACCTCCACGAACTATCTAGAAGATGGACTTCGCACAGTCCAAATGGATATATTACATCCAGATGGACTACATCTGGTGAGGAAGCGCTACCGGTCTAGAGCTATCATTACCAGAACATGTATCTTCCGAGGAGGTGAAATAGGAAGTGGACACGACTTACTGATGGTGATTATCAGTCTTTGTCTAAGGAAAACCAAGAAGCCAAGACAGGTGCGGATCGGGTTTAAACTTTAAAAAGTTAAAGATCAAGTCGTGGCCCGTGCATTTGAAGCATCAATAGGTGGCAAAATTTGCACCGGTCACAATTATGGGTGCTGAAGAAATAAACATCGACTCCTTTATTACCACCTTCTACACTTCAGCAATGACAACAGTCAGCGAGATCCTTGGCAAGCATCGGAGGATAAGGAAGCCCTGAGACACACAAGATATCCTCAACCTCTGTGATATGAGGAAAAAACAAGGAGGAAGAGAGAAGACACGGAGAAGCAGAAAAATAGAAGATTAACAACCGGATTAAGAAGAGGTTAAAAAAGTGAAATAAAGCTGCATTGAGGACCAATTGAAGGAAGACAAGAAAATCCTGAACCAGAACAACAGTAAAGGGCATACCGGTTGGTGAATACCTGACAACAGAGAAACAGGGAAGAAATAGAGGCTGCAATAAAGGCACTAAAGAAAGGTAAGTCAGCAGGGGTAGACACTATGTTCAAGCTAAAGGAAACTCCACTATAGATGTTCTCACAACAATCTGCAACAAAATCTGACAGACAGGAGAATGGCCCACCCGATGGACCCAGTCTCTGATCATCACTCTTCGTAAAAAACGAAACCCACAGCTGTGACAGAACTATCGAACAAGATTATGTTTATGACCATCCTCAACAGAATGAAACCGCAAAACACATCATTGCTGAAGAACAGGCTGGTTTCAGAACAGGACGTAGCACCATAGAACAGCTCTTCAATCTTAGAATCCTCTGTATATGCAGCATCACTAGGAACTCTAATATGTCTTCCTTGGCTTTAATAAGGCTTTTGACACGTTATGGCATGCAGCTTTGTGGCCACCATGCGGATATACAACATAAACGCAAAACTAATCAGAACCATAGAAAACCTGTATGACAAGGCGACTAGTGCAATTTTCCTCAATGACAACTCACCAAATCACTTACAGGAAAATAAATGTATTTAATATGTTAGCATGCCATTTGAATTTTTCACCATGGTAAGAAATTGTCAGAACAGCTGAGAAAAAAGCAAGAACAATATTCCCATACAGGTATATATCATACTAAAAAATGGACAAGCACTTTCCTAACCGGATTGCGGTGCGCATAAAAAAATGCATCTTTTTGCGATGCCATTTAATAAGTTGTATAAAATCCTACCTTAGTAGTAAAGTGGTCCACTATAGCCCGAAACGGGAATCTTGTGTTAAAAGGTGTATGTATATTCTAACCTCAAGTTATAAAATCCTATGTTAAACTGTTATCTATAGGTTTATTATAATGGGTCTGTTAGGTGGGAAATGTAACATTGCAACAATATAGAAAAGTCTGATGTAAAAGTAACATGTTGTGTCTGTCTGACTTCCGAAGGAGATTTCATGTTAAATAACCCTAGTTTAATGTGCATTGGTCGCTTTGACGTCCAAAGGGAAAACGAGAATCAGTATTTGCTAATGGTAGACTCATGAAAATTCTTAAATTCTACTTGTACAATTTTGGCTATCCTACATTTAAGACTTTTGCAAAAACTTGCCACGTATCTTACTGGCAGCAATTTGTATTTCAAACGTTTTGGGCATCACGCAAGGCAACGTCACATTCACAGTCAACATTTTGGTTTAGCACTAATTCTCATTCATCAGCTATTTGGTGACAAATATTGCAAATTTGCCGCCCCTGCTCTGGCATGACTTTGACTTATAATTTTGCGCTAATTGGGAATGCTGCTGTTGATTCCAGTTCAATTGCTGCATTATTAAAGTTAAAAGATAATTTGTTAAGATTTTTTTTTTCATGTTGCAATATTTGCTTCAGCCAAATTATTTTTTTTCAGTTTTGTTACAAATTTGCCAACCCTAGCGTTGGCACACTTCTGTTTACCTAATGTGATATAGTTCGTCGTTCACTATATACACTGAAAGAAAATGTTGCTGTTTTGATGGAAACTTAACAACCGTTACAGTTTCTGAGAAATTCGAAATTTGTCTGTATGGAAGTTTAAAAAAATCAGAACTTTTGGAATTCTATATTTCTGTTTTGCGAATTCACTATTCAGCAAATTTGTTGCCAAATAACGGAGTGTCAAGTGAGACAGGTTTTTGTTTTGCATCCAGCCAGTTTGTTAAAATGTTTGTCAAACATAAGTCTTGTGTACCTTACGGGTATTTATTTCTTAAGATCGTTTTCCTAATGAAGCTGAAACCAGAGTTAGTTTGATAAACATAAGGTAGAATTTATCATCCAGAAGGAAAGAGCTGTTTGCAATATTGCATCATTTTCTTCAGTTAGATCGCCTTTCTCGCTTTGGGTGACAAATGTTAAAAATTTATAAATCAAATTTTTGCAACACTGACAGATCGTTACAACCCCAAGGAATTCATCATTTGTATATTATAGCCCTAAAATCTCAACTAACACCACACTTTGAAAAACATCGCCTAGCATTTTTAGCTCGTTTTCTTTGTTTTATATTCTTAAAAGTGCGTTGTGACTAAAAGTACACTGAAGCTGTGTATGGTATACTTTGAATATAATTTTATGTGAATGCTGAGAGAGAGAGAGTTAAAGTGATTTGTTATAAATAAATAATCATATTAAATCACTTAAACGTCAATAAATGAAGAGATAGGATTAGGATTAGTTCGTACTTCAAGAACAAATACCAGGCATTAATCATGAACGTAACTGCAGAGCTTACTCCTTAAGACTCTGCATCCAATTATCTTGAGAGAAATTTTGCCAACGATATATACACTACGTTTGGGTGCTAAAGAGAATAGATAGCAACGGAGTTCATAAGACCAAGTTCCACGTTTTCATCATATCTAGAGAACTAATTTTCAAAACAAGGCAGTAGATGTTATAAGGGGAATCTGAGACTGCTTGGATGAAGGAAATATATACTATTGTCCACATTTAATGGAATCCAGTTCTTACGGCATTTGTTCTCAACAAGCAGACGACATCGTCTTCCAGAGGAGTTAATCCACATTAATCCAAATATTGCACGCTGTGGTCGTTGATGTTGTATACAGCTATCCAATGAGTTGCCGTGCGACAGATACAGAGTGACGTTATTGTGAGTAATCGCGTTCTTCTTTTCTTCTGTGTCTGTACTTTAGGCTGTGCATTTTTACTTTGGGCATTAGGATTCTAATTAAAAGGTGAACGAACAATGATTCCTCCTAAATATTCACTTCTACCTGGTTTCAAACTAAATTTATTTTGCTTAAAATTGAATCTTGGCTCAGCGAGTTGTAACAAACCTACTTTATGTTTTTAAAAAGGGAAAGAAAAAAGAAACGTTGTTGTTTGATTTAGTGTCATGCCAAACAATTAATGGAATCTTTCCAATATAGTTTTCCCACTTCAAGGTAAATGGTTTGACTCCGTTCATGATTACTATTTTAAATTAGGTTCCTTGTTCTGACTAATATTTCCAAAGAAATTGTCCGTCCATTTCTGAGAAATTGTGAGCCATGACTGTAGTATATCAATGACAGTTTCTGTAACGATGTACTTCTTCGTTCCCAGCGTTATAGGTTGAGTCTAAATTCTGATCGGCAAGAGTACGACAGCTACGAAATAGTTTTTCACATCCTCCTACAATTACGCTATAATTCCAATTGTGAGGAAATTAAAGTCAGTCAATGCACTTATCTTAACCGCGATGAACCATACAATGATTATGAAAGTGAAATTCAGTACCCTAAGGTACATGCAAAGTGAAAAACGATAAATTCTTTTTCTTGTTCTTGTCGTCATTCGACAATTCTTCTATTTCGTGGAATATAACGTTGACAAGTTTGACGATTAAGTCACAAAGCAACAGTTTTTTCCATGGATAAAGGTGTTATTTTTAATTATTCGTCCGAATATATTGTCCTCTAATGAAATACACAGCCAATAATGCGCAAGCACGTTTCAGTTATAATTGTTTCCTACAATGTTACTCATAACACGATGAACTAACGAATGTTTTCTTTTGCAAGTAGAACAGATAATTACTTTTGTCATTCCGTGATGTATGGTTCAAAAACTAAACATACACGATATTTCTCTCCACAATAAATATTCTGCTCCTTTTGTTACTTTTTAACATTTGTCACAATAGCATTTGTATCCCCTGATGGTAGTAATAGACTCAAAATGATCCGACTGATGATAAATATCAACCTATTTTCCATCTGAAAATCCGCTTCTCGAAATTCGAGATCTCCACAAACCTCTTCAACACGAAAAATCCTGACTTAAGTTAAAAATGAATTAAAGTAACTCTGGTCTTAACATTCTCGGTTAAGTTTTTGCTCACCATACGATGAACATTCGTTACAGTGGGAAAACGTCAGTCAGTGTACAAAATCTAGGTTTCGCATCTCAACATTTGCAGCATACTGCCTGAAAGATAAACTCAAATTTTTCTCACATGACAATGAATATTTTGTAAACAAAATGTGCTGCCAGCGAATTGGTAACATATAAAGACAGAATTCTAAAAAAAAATTCTACTTGAGTTTCATCCATAAAATATTTGCCACCTATTCTGGTGCTGTAACCTCTGTAAAGTTCCCATCGAACAGCGAAATTGTCTATCAACGTACAATCTAAGATGATCAGTGTAACATTTCGCATTAAAGCTCACAGAGACCCACAAATTTTATAATAAACATATGGGCCTTTTAACATAAAATTTCAGTTAGATACAAGACAGACCCAGCATGTTACATATTCGCGCCAGAAAGACCCATAACGTTACAATGATGCATTTCCCGCCAAACAGACCAATAATGTCAAACCTGTGGATAAAGTTTTAACATATGATTTCTGATCTTGAGACTAGAATCCATACACCCATTTTAACGTTGGATTCTTGTTAGAGGCTGGAGTTCCACACTTTACTACTTATCTTGCCAAACAATGACTGCTGATCAACCGTCCGCCATGGTAGCATGCACTGTAATGGTGGTAGTTGCAAAAAAATATAGAAGAAACCACTGTTGAAGGAACATAGAATATTAAAAGAGACTCTATTTCTAACGGCAAGGTCAGACTTGTATGCTACAAAAGTGTCAATTGCTATTTTGTTTAAAAGAAATTTTAAAAAAAAATAATTTTGACTGTAATCGAATAAAATGACAAATATATATGATGCACACCCTCCATCTACAACATTGGTTGCTAACTTTTTTATCAGCTCTTGTGACATTTTCTGACTTCACTGAAAACATTTCAGAGGCTTATGCCTCTGTTTGGTACGTTCCTATTAAGTGTGGCATATTATATTATATAGTCCTTTAGATAATTCTGCTATACCTATCTTATAAATTATTTCTTGATGAGTGAATGCACGTAGTCTTTTAGGTTTCTTCATTTCGAGTTAAAAAGTAGTATGTGGTTGGTGATATATTATATTGGATACTTTGCATGTCTTCATTGGTATACGTTTATAAATACAATGATGTATAATTTATTATTTAAAATAGAAGGTCATATTAAAGTCACTTCGAAACGGACCAAAGCTCCTCTAATCTGATCACATAATTTAAGATCTTCAGGCGCTTGTTATCGCTTTCCAAAAAACAGTGTTGTGACTGTTCATTGTCAAAAAGCAAATATAGACAAATATAAGATTACCTTGGACCCCAAGTCGATATGAAAACTGTCAGATGCATCATCAGCTGATGACGAAGAATTTTCTGAAATGGAGCCTACAATTAGTTTAGAAGAAATTTAGCTTCCTATCATGTCATTACGAAAATTTCAAGCTATGCTTATTTACTTTTCTCTTAATGCAATTTATTTCTATATCAGTCCTAATTCAGCAAGAGATACATGTCTTTATTACATACTTTAGTGTGAAATAAAGAATCTTATTGGTGAAGTAATTTTCATATTTTTTCATTCCTTTATTTTCACATATGAAAATATCAGATTTCCCGTCATGCCATGTGACGCTTGAATTGTGTATGCGTACAGAAGTTATACAAGCAGCATTAAAAAAAACATTTTGTGACCTAGAACAAATAAATAGAAACTTTATTACATTTCAAGCATGGAAATTAAGTTTTGCTGAAGAAAATTGAATAGAAGTCGTTAGCGTCTACCTGAATTTATTTCCCCTTAGTTCCTTGACAACAACAACAAAAGCGCTGTGATGCATTGCTGAATCGGTTTTGCTATATTAGATAGAATCAAATAGTTTACACATTGTCACAAACGTTAGTTACCGTGATAGATTGTTTAACCCAGCCCTACTGCTGTCTTAAGTTACTGATATAAATACGATCAGCTGATGATCTTGAGGTAAATTTACGAAAGAGGATGGGGACACATGTCGTGCAGATATTTTAGTTTAATCTTCCAAGCTTCGATTCTGGAGTTTTGGAGCATGATAAAAAGAAATCTTTTTTTCCTAAGTAAATACCTCATATATTTAATCTTTTGGTACTAAAAATGTTATATTTTTAGTTGTAGCTTCACCACACGTTAAACTTTAAAGTCTTTTCGTACCACTCGAAGAAATATATCAGGTATTAACACAAGAAAAAAATATACTCTGTGTATTTGGATCCTCGTTCAGTCAGGGATATATATTTGTATCTGAATTCTTATTCAATCATGGATATATCCCTGTATTTGAATTCTCACTCAACTAGGGATATATCTCTGTAGTTGAATCCTGATTCAACCAGTCAGATATGTCTATATTTGAATCCTTCTTCTGGGATATGTCTCTGTATGTCATCATAGCCGTGATCCTATTTAAAGCTTTAGTCTGCGATCAAAACACTACTTTATGAACTAAATTACGTTCTTTTAAGGTACACTATTTGCAACTACAAAACGTGTCATAATCAATGCACAGAGTATTCTTATGTTATGTTTTGCTGCCTAAAACTAAACATGTGGGATATATATTATAAAAAGAAGTTCAGTAAATGGCAAATTTGTGTAAAGTAAGCAATTATTGATGACGCTGAACGTCATGAAGCTCTTGGTTCTTCCTCCAGAAAGAATACAAAAATTATGCACACAGTTTTCAGGTTACATTTCCTCAGCTATACTGCAAAACTGACTATTTGGAAATTTCATTGTCTTCATAATGTATGACAAATAATGATGACCTTTCAACGTATCTGATTGTTCCGATTAACATAAATTGATTTACTTATCCTATAAATCCAGATTATATGATATACTTTCATTTCCTCTTGATGTCTTTCAAAGATACATTTTAGTTGTTTTTTATTAGTAGTGAATGGGGGCGATTGCGGGTCTAGGGAACTTACCATTAAAAACAGGGTCTCGGTACTATAGGGTCTATGCAAATTTAACATGGGGAAAACAAGCCCGGCACTATAGGGTCAAGGGAATTTAACATGGGGAATACAGGATCGGCACTATAGGGTCAAGGGGAATTTAACATGGGGAATACAGGACCGGCACTATAGGGACAAGGGGAATTGAACATGGGAAAAGAACATTAGTTTTTTCCCATTGTCCCTATAACTGGACAAACATGACAAACATTATATCCATTATAGGGACAAGGGGGAATAGAACAGGGTCGGGACCCTATTTTAATACGGTCCCGACCTTATGGGTCTATGGAAATTGAACATGGGAAAATTTAAACAGGGAGGGTCTCTATTTAAAAATGAAAAGAAAAAAAGGGGTAGGCATGAAAGTCAAGGTCTTTTTGAGGCATATGAAGGGGCACTGAAAAGGGCCTTTGGGTTTCTTCTTCTTCTGCTTCTATTTCCTCCACTTTTTCCACCATTCCCTTATCTTTTCCAAAATTCCTTTCTTCTTCCTTTTTTCAATTTCCGGTATCCAGTTAGGGTGGCCCATCGCTCTAAACTTCTGTTAGATTTTTATCCAGTTATTGTTCAGTCTCTCATATTCTTCCTTTTTCTTTCTATTCTCTTGTTCTTTCCTATCTTTTGCCCACCTGTCCTTGATTATCTGCACTTCTTCATCTATTACCTTTTTCATCTGTTCGTCCGCTTTCTTTAGTTGTTCACTGCCCCTTTTCACAAACTTCCACTCTGACCATTTCTCTAGCTCTTCCAAATGGCATCTCACTGCTTTTACCTTGTCCATAGACTCTTTTATTGTCCCCACTCTGACATACTCTGGTTGAATCAATCCTCTCAATCTCTTAACTTCTTCCTCTATCATCTCCTCTATCATCTTCCTTGCTAATTTTAGTTCATTCACATAGTCAAGACTTTTTCTTAACTTCCATCTTGTATCGGTTATTCCGCAGAATGGTGTGAATGACGAACTTTGTGGGTTCTTATATAAAAAGCGCGGACGGGAAGGAAAACATCCCCCTAAGACCCAAAACTTATAGTACCTAGATCATCACTTAAAACGCGCGGACGTGAAGGAAAACATCCCTACTTTTCTTTTCTCATATTATCTACTATTCACACAGTAATGACTAGACAAATAACATGACCATAATCTACTATCCACACACACGCAAAGCAGCCAAATCAAACCCAAACTATACTATCCACACACGCCAAGGAGCAAAAACATATTCATAATCTACTATCCACACAAACGTACGTGAGTGATTACAAACACACAATCATATACATAAACATATACAATCTTAACAGGAAAATAGTGAGTGTTTATAAATACACTACTTCACATACACACACATTGGCAAATGGATTACTATCTCTTTTCAAGTTTTTTGGCTAGCACTGAAAAGGGCTGTTTGTTTTGAACTCCAGGGCACCTGGCTAATGGTTACACCTCCCCGGCCTGGCACCGCAGACACATCTAAACCTCCAGTCTTTCTCCCAGTTTACTCTTTTGACTGGGAGCGCAGAGGGAGGATAATTGGCTTCAGCACCCCAATCCTCTGTCTCTGGAATATTGTAGGCCATCCTCTCTCCTATTATCTTTTCCTCCTCTTCTTTTTTTCTTTTTTGCTCCACTTCTTTTATTCTTCCTTCTTCAACAATGGCCTCCGCGGCCAGTTCATTCAGAATGCGACTGGCATATTCCAGGTGCATCTGAAGTTCTAACAGTTTAGCTAGTCTTGTGTTCATTGTCTTGCTGTTAACAGGTCAACGATGGGTAGCCCGACTGCCGACTAGTTTTGTATTTATACGAAAAGCGCGGACGTGAAGGAAAACCTCCCCAAGACCCAAAACTTATATTACCTAGATCATGACCAAACAACGCGCGGACCTAAAAGGAACACTCATCACTTTTTTATATTACCCATCACTATTCTAAAACATGTTGACAAGCCACTTCAAGAAAATACTTATACACACACACGTTTTTTAACTAAGACAAATAATTCATATGCTTATACACTCACTTCTATTTTCTAACTTATTATAGGCAATCGATTGTTATTTCTTTTCTAGAGGTTGGGGTAGCCCTGAAAAGGGCTGTTTTATGTGTGTGTGTGTGTGAACTTGAAGCTATGGCCATCTTTTAGCTTCTAAGATTGCGACCTCCTCTGACGGCAGGCTTTCTCCCAGGATAAGGTCTGCTTCTTCGGAAAGAGAAGAAGAACTCTTTGGTATCGATACGACAGTCGACAAAGCCTCTGTCAGGTTCAGGTTGCTGCTGCTGCTGTTGTTGCTGTTGCTGCTCTCTCTGCTGTTTCTGAAGTCTGTACTTCTCTGTCCATTCTTCTTTCTCCCTGTTAATTTCTTCTCTGAAGAGCTCCTCTATCAGGTCTTCAGTGGCTTTTAACATTCTCACATTCTCTATCTCTTCTGGCATCGGTATCAGACTGTGTCTGACCCTATGCAAATTCACATAGGCTTCGTTTAGCTTAGCTAGTCTGGAGCACATCTTCGTAGGAGGATGAGTCGATAATGGATGGTTAGACTGGAGACTGACCCTGTTTTAAACGCAAAGCGCGGACGTGAAGGAAAACATCCCTACACGGTTTTCGAGTCGGAACGTTCAATGAGTGTCATGGGAGGGATAGTAAGAAGTCAAAGAGCATGAATCATGATTCCTATAGCAAAACAAACCACAAAGCATTTTTTTTCAAAACACAACATTTTTTATTCAAAATCACTTAACACTAACAAGTAACTATAACATTTTAACAATAACTATTCAATTTAACATCAAACATTTTTTCAAATCACAATTTCTTTTAACTAACACATTATTTTGGACAGGGCTGACAACGTTGTCAATGAAATTGTGATTTCCACTGTTGGAAGTAATTAGGCCATTTATGGACACTACGTTTCCTAGCTTGAGACAAAAGATAAGTATAATGGTCACAAAGCCATCGATCTACTTTCACACCGTTTCTAGAAGAAGAACGAGGATCAAAATGAGTCACTAAATGTTCTAAAGAATAGACCAGGCTACGATGATGCAGAAAATACACACAATATTGTCCACACACCAAGGAATATGTGCCTTGTAATTTCACATTATTGAATCGGGTGGTCTGAGCATTTATTCTCATAAAGTCAATGATATCGTCTTCCAAAGGGGGCAATCGATACGAATCAAAATATTCCACACATCCTTCTTGAGGAAAGTAGACGGCTACCCAGTGGGTTCCTGGGAGGTGACTCTCGTCCGTGTTGATCACATAAGCTTGATGGTCTTGAGGTTTGCGATGAGGGAATTCATCTTTAGCACATACGACAGGATTCCAAGAAGCAGTGTACGAACTGTGGTTCAAAAGGTAATAAAGTTCCCAGGTATCCATTTATTTGTGTGAATTCTTTCTTCACAGGTAATGATAAGTGATCAATTCGATCCTGATTTTCTCTTGGAAAATGTCTGACAAGTAAAAGGCGTTTAGCTCTGACTTCGGACCCTGGTTCACGAGAGTTTCGATGCGACAGATCTCAAGAGGCGTTAATGGAGGACAAGAATGTTCACGCAAGTCTTTATACCACTGATGCAACACGACTTCTTTCGAGATGAGACCCCAATCTTCGTCCAGATACTCGTCCAATTTTTCTTCTTGACTCAGCATCAGACATTTATCGTGTTGAATTTGACTGGGATGATCGTTTTGACATCCATAACACTCTTCCTTGATTAATTCCTTCATTTTTCTGCCAGGACTGAATCAAAACAGGAGACTAAATGCGCTTCTTCTTCTGGCCATCTTGACTTCATCATAGCTTCGTCGTCTTTGTCTTGAGATTCTTCTTCCACGGTCTCCTCACATTTCATGTCCAAAGTTTCTCCACTAGGTAAAGAGGGATAACAGTCTTCCATGACTTCTAATAATCTAGAATGACTTTTCTCAAACTGTTCATTTCTATCGTATTATCAAATTCTGCATACAGGATGACGTTCACCGTTACATCAGGGTCTCGGTTTGCAACTGAAGTTCCACACGAACCTGACCCGATTTTATAGGGTGGAAATGTCCCTCGTCGCTGCCTTGGTATGGAGTGAAATCAAACGCCCACAAAGCATAACCTCCTGCATAATCGTCGTACGAAATACCGTGACTGGTGTTGGTTCTTAACTGTCCGGTGGCTTCGTACAGGGACAAGTATGATCTCAAATAATTCTTCGCGGCACCAAAGTTAGACTCAAAGGGTCGGGTACACAAGGTCTTACCGTCGCGACCGACTTCGATCTTGGACACACCAAAGTGTTGAAACTGGAACGGATTTTGATCATGGGCTCCGTTGAAAGTTGCATTGCTTACGATACCAGTGATCAAACGCTTGGATAACTGTTCTTGGAACAGATGATCTTCAATCATGGATCGCTGTCCAGCAGGAATGGTGAACGTTTTCACTTCTTCGCGTCGTATCGGATACTTGGCGGTCGTTCTGCTCAACGTGTGAATGATGTCGTTTCCCACTTTAGGTAATAACTCCACGCGTCGCACGTAGAGCCTGGCTTCTTGGATGATGGTTTTGTATTCGTTGGTATGAGCCATCAAATGGAAAGCGGTACTGCTACGATTCAGTCTCAGGCGAATATCCACTCCGTTCAGTAAATACTTTTCTTGTAACCACATGTCCAAATGTAAACGATCCATCAGTTCTAAACTTCGCCCTTGCAAAATTTTCTTACGACGGTCGTTAAACCCCACATTGTGAGGATTGTCATCTTCTGTGAGGGCTGTGTCGCTAAATGTGGCTACACCTGCCGTGTCAGGTTTCCATACCACGCAAGCATCCGATGAGTATTCTTGGCTTATTTTCCGTACGTCAAGAGATTTTACAGGTACGATCGATAAGGGTAAGTATTCATGCTGCTGCTGACCAGTTTGTTATTCAAGTACAAGTCCACTTCGTTGAACAAGGAATGCATGAAATTGTTAACAGGAGCTACTCTTGCATCGGCTCCTGGATTGGTGTTGTCCGCTGCTTTGATCACTTTGACTTTCAAATACAGGTAACTGCTATTCAGATCGATGTAATCTTCGGAATGACCTTTGATATCAAACTCGATGGGAGCTGAATCCGTCAAAGAGGAAACAGGGTGAAATTCCACCCATTGGGATTCTTGCATCGTCATCATGGTGGGTGGCATGGCAAACAGATCTAGTTCCGACTTGGAACAAGCACAAGACTCTCGGTGCATCATTTTTTTCTCTTTCTCAATAATCGAAAACGTCTCAGTCTCGAACGGTTTTTCTTTTCTTTGTCTTTCTAGCTTTAGACGTGTGAAGTCTGGTGAAAGGGTGTTTTATTCGTCGTCTTTTTCTGCCTTGTCCTTGCTGTGGCTTCAGGAAAGTATGAATGCCTGACCCCGTAGCGTGTAGGGCATTTATAGGTGTTTCTCGTCGGCCTAAAAAGTATTTGCCCGTTTGCAATAAGACATTTTTGCCTGCCCTCAAGAAAGCTTCTTTGGGGTTTTGTTTGTCGATGATGACATTTTGGAGAAATTCTTTGCCGTGTGTCAATGCCGCATCTTTCAAGGCGTGCAATCTATGTCTCACCATCGGTTTCAACACGGGAGCCACCGAACGAAAAGCCTATTTTAACATATCTCCTAAACCGTGTCCTCGCTGTCGAGCAACCCCTCGGTACACTGGATACATGACTTACGAGTCGTGAGAGAACCGTTTTCGAAAATGGAGTTTCATCGTGACTTTTTCTTTGGTAAATGGAACATTTTGTCCCAGATCTCCTTTTATAGCAATGTTGACCGTGTCCAAATACGACTTGCTGACAGGCAAATAGTGAGGATGTACAAATTCGCGGTGAACGTGATAAGTGTTTCCACCTTCCTCGTCAGTGACCTTGGCAGAATCCACTTTGAAAGGAATGACACGCAGTAACGGTACGGAGGCGTGTCCCACCACGTTATACTCCACCACATCGGAGTACACAAAAATCAAATTCAGTCCTTGGTTCAGTTCTACCGGGAAACGAAATAACATGGTAAAAGAATCGTTGTCGGAAATGACTGGAAATTCGTCTTTCTTGATCATGGTCATTCTCATGTCCATGTCCCCGCCCAACATGTCACACAATTCAGGAGAAAATAAAATAGACATGATTTTACCTCCGTCAAATTTCATCAGGAAGCGACGAGCTGCTTTGTGGCATTCCATGGTGACACTTTTTCTGACACTTTCCAAAGCTTTAAGAAACACGACATTAAATCTGGAGGTAATGGTGCTGACCAAATGTTGACCACTAAAATAATAGCCTGAACAAGTGGTAGGACCACTTTTGAGTTTTGCCATCATAGGTTTTGTGATCATATTTGACATGGGTATTCAAGTACTTTTGCATTTGCTCGTTATGAACTTCCACTGAAAAATAATTTTGATTGGGAAGGACATTGAGGACTTGGGTCGGGTGAATGATTTCTCCAAAACCACTTTCTCCACACCACACCCACAAGGGTTGCTTTTCTAAATCTTGCAGAGAAGAACTGGGTGAAGGAGTGGTCGCCGTAGATGAGTCTGTGTGAAAGGGCATGATAGTTACTTCTTTTTATAGTAGATGACTTGCGAAGCGTCGATCCAAGAATCAAAACTGGGTTGATATCCTTTCCAACGTACTTTGACTTCTTTGACACGTCGTTTGCCCACTTTACGGGTTCTGCGTTCGACAATGCTTTCGATGTCGAACACGTCGTATTCTTTTTTGGTGACACGTTGTAACTCGGGCAAAGCTCCTTTGAGGACTTCTCCGTTCATGTCTTCCAATTTATAGACGGTAGGATGACGGCCATGCACTCGTTCAGTGACACGAAACAATTCGGTGGTCCAGTTAGGTAAGTAACCTTTGTCGAAAGTGCGTGTGGTTTTGCCAATGCGTACCCAATCTCCTACGACTAACACTTCACTTTCCTTCGGGACTGATCTCGTCGGGGA
The DNA here is from genome assembly GCA_028554795.2 of Sinohyriopsis cumingii. Lineage (NCBI taxonomy): Eukaryota > Metazoa > Mollusca > Bivalvia > Unionida > Unionidae > Sinohyriopsis > Sinohyriopsis cumingii. Next base: position 88,791,914 of record CM068834.1, on the reverse strand, counting down.
CGTACCAAACAAGCGATCAGACACCAGCACTTCGTTCTCGGGAGTCACCTCTTGCGGGGCATGTCCGATGCTTCGATGGTAAGATTGGTTGTACGCTTGCACCAGGTGCGGTAAGATGTCGATGTACTTCAGAGTGTGGTGATGCGTAAAATATTTCCACATGCGTTCTTTCAAAGTGCGTTGAAAACGTTCCACGATGCTGGCTTTGGTTTCAGGATTCTCGGTGGTAAAGAAATGAATGTCACGTTTCTTTAATTCTTTTTGGAAAGCTTGGTTCAGAAATTCTGTACCTTTGTCCGTTTGCCATCGAAGAGGGTGACGACCATTTTGTCTCAACACTCGTTGCAGGGCTCGCACTAACTCACTGCTCGATTTGGAAGTCAAGGGTACGACCAAAGCAAATTTGGAAAAGACGTCGATGACACAAAACAAATATTTGTAGCCGCGATTGTAGCTGGCCAAATGAGAGACATCGACTAAATCGGCAAACTTGCGTCGAATGGGTTTGTGTAAAGTGTAGGTAGCTTGTTCTTGTAACCATCGTTGCACTTCAGGTAAACGGAGACTTTTCAGTCGAGTTTTGGCAGCACGATAGAATTTTTGAACTCCTGCGTAACCTGCAGGATGGGAGGGATCCGAGTAAATGCTGGCTAACACCTTGTCCATTTTTTTTTAGTTTGTTAAGAAGTTACCCACTCTTCGAGGATGCTACTTTGGGTGGGACGAAAGGGTGGTTTGGAAACGGATTTACGTGTCTGATGGACTACGGGAGTAGAAGTCGAAGGTAGTGATGGAGGTGGCAATGGAATTGCTTTGGTCTTCTTTCCTTTTTTCACTTCTGGTTTCCTTCTTTCTTTTTCACTTCTGTCGAAGGAGGGGTGGACATCATCTTTTTAACCCAAGCTTTCATTTCTTCTCGTTGAGGTGTGGTGGACGGGCTCAACAAGGATGCTGCAATCTTACTAGACATGGGACCAGCTGACGGTGTTTGAAACACTTCTCGTATCTCTTCTTCCTCAGGCTTTCGTGGGGTAGCGTCACTGGTGACCCCTGGGGATGGTAGTAGTGGTGGTGGTGGTGGTGGTGGTGATGGTGTGGGGGATGGACTTTTCATCAAGGTCTTAAAATCTTTCAGAGTGGATAGAGCTGTTTCGTCTAAAGCTTTCTGGTGAAAGAATTGCAGTCGTTGCAAGAGTTGCTCGTACTTTTGCGATTTTTCTGTTTCGGACAAATCTTGGCGATCCATCAAGGACTGCAATTCGTGTTGTAACTGGGACATCTCAGTCAAATTGGGATTGGGAGGTAAATGCGGGGTGCGTTGTTCTTGCCAACGACGGTATTCTATCCATCGTTTGTAAGGCACTAAAGCTAGTTTTCGTCCATCCATGGGATGTCAGGGGTCAATTCTGAGATCTTGGGACTTCAGAAGTCCTTTTTATCTTCCTCCCACCAGTCCTCCCAACATGGTTCCCAAGACTCCTTTCAGCAATGGGCCTAACAAGGGGGGTAAAATTCCTCCACGTTGGACCAACATCTTCTTCTTTTGTCCGATGGGAATTTTCTTCTGAACCATTTGGCTAAGAACGTGACGATGTTTGCCTAAGCATTGTTTCTGGTGTTTGAACAAAGGGATCGTGCCTTTCAAGACGTTCAAACAACATTCGCACACGGTATCGATGACTTATTTGGAGGCTGATTGAATGAGGTTTTTTTTCGTAGGGGTGGAGAAGATTTGGACAGGACAGATAACATATCCCCATGTTTGACTAAACGAGGAGTTAGTCCTTTCCTTTTCTTTCCTTGGATATCTTTGAGTCTTCAGGAGCACCAAAAACACGGATACCCCTACTTGGTCACAGACCTTTTTTATACTGGAACGCGTCGCCACTGATTGTCTTTACGTTGTATTAACTTGAGGACAGGCATGACACGTCGTGCAGGGGTACGCAACGGACTAAATAGAGCCAGTTCTTGCTTGGACAAATGCAGTAAACTTTGTAACATGCCCGATCTTTCTTGAACTTTGGTGACTGGTAAAAGGAGGGTCCTGCCACTGGAGAAGTTCTTTGAGACACGGGTCTCCTTGGGGACCTGGTCTTGACACTGTGGCTCTTTTTCTTCTTGGAGCTTCGTTTGACTTTTTTCTTGGGGAGAACTTTGGGAGCATTAGGATCCCATCTTAAGAGAGAGCGAATGATGACCCCTCCTAGAGTACCGCTCCCTCCAGGCTTTAAAATGATTTGTTTTTTGGTTTGAGTGTCGATGCGGGGATCGGCCAGTTGGGTCAAAGAGACTTTGTTTCGATCAAAAAAGCGTTTGGTTTGATGAGGAATCTGAATGATCCCTTGTAGTAATTGACGTGCTGTCACCGTGAACCATCGTACGACTTCTTTGAGACTAGCTTCTAAGACACGAGCCCGTATTTGTGGATTTTTTTCTCGACTGATGCCATACAAGGCATGAATCAATTTGGCGGGAAGATGCGACTGAAGGGACGTCATGTTCAGACTGTGTGAGACAGACGAAAAGTGTCTGAGGTTTTCATAGATTTTTTTTGAGTGAAATTAAGTCGAGGACGGAGACGTGTACAGGACAGGCCCTCGGCCCTGGCACCAGTGGTGAAACAATTGGGTACGAAATCGCAAATCATCGGGGGTAGTAGGTTTCAAATCGACGAGTAAATAAGCGTGTGGAGTTTGAGTGGCATCGTCGTACGCCTGAGTCAAAATGCGCCAAACTGTAACCTGAAGTTCAAACTTCGTTTAGAAGTTTCCTCTTCCGCTAAGCAGATTCCACGTAATAGACCTTTGTAATCCTTTAACTCGTCTTCTTCAATGCGTTACACTAGGTGAATCTCGAAGTAACCAAAATGATGAACATTTCGATCATTCACTAACTCAAAGTGTTGAACAAGGTATGACCACTGAAACAATTTCTGACGAATCAGTTCTCTGATAGCATTCAGGCACCTGTGGTTCAAACACCGGTGACGTAACGGATGCAATTGTTCTTTATGTTTGACTTGCATTTTGACCAGCTCTCGGTAAATGTGTTCTCTCAACTCCACAGTTAAACCAAGAATGTTCTCTTGTAAAGTATCCATAAACAGGTCAGTCCGTATAATTGAATTTTCAATCTTCTCCTAGAGCAAAAGTAATCCACATAGTAAGTAATTTCTGACCACTGCCACTTAGGGTAACGTCCAAGAATCTCATTGAAATCTTTTGATGTAAACGGTCTAAAGCGATATAATAGGATGAATGCACACTTGACCCAGAGAAATCTAACACATTGATTGACTTTTTTCACTTTCCTCTTGTGAATTTCTCGGCACAAAAGTTCTACAATTACCCATTGAGATTTCACTCTGGCAAGCCCCTGCCAAACTTCCTTGTAAATCTTCTCTTGCAGTTCTTTAGGTAATGATTCAATATCATTTTTGAAATGAAGTTTAAATACTGGTCTCGGTGATGTCCAACATCTGACTCCTAGCAATCTGGTTTCTTCTTCGTCAACGACATGGTAAGTTACTTCAATGTCTCGGTCCCACTAAGGGTAAGTAATGACAATTCGGTGACCATCGAGCATGTTCTACGTAGGCTGAATCTTGTGGTTCCCAGTGGTGAAGTGACACACCGCAACTGAAGCACTTGACTTTATCTCCTTCGCTCAAGTAGAAAAATCCGGCTCTGGCTAATTCTGCGGGGGTCGGTCCTCCCAGATACTTAGGCCATTTTCCTTCGAACGATTGAAGACGATTTCCAAAGTCGCAGTATTCAGGCAAACGCACAGGAAACGAATATTCGTCTTTCACAGGTTTGTTTCGATGAGGGTAGGGTGACATAGATAGGAGTTTGCTCAGGGCTGGATGACATCCGTAGGGTGGTAGATGTGAAGGTTGACATCCACATTTAAAATAAAACCCAGTAAAGTGTCCAAGAGGACGAGTGGCATCGCTTTTGCATCCCTCAGGTTTGACACGCACAGCATCACTTTCCATGATAGAAGTAGTGGGAACAAACCTTCCATGATGATGCTTTACGGCATCGCTAAGGTCACAACGTACAGCATCGCTCCCATCGCAAGTCTCACAATCGCACTCGTCTGCAAACTCCGTTACGCAATTACAATGGTAACCGCTTGGACACTTGCAGTTTCCTTCCGGACATTTTCCGTTGCAATGTATGGGTCTTATCCATCCAATATTAGTCACACTAAGAGAAGATAAAACTTTTTTACAATCCCCAAACTGAAATGTTGTCTCTTTCAAAGGATTCATCTTGTTCGCTTGGTCTTGGTAATCACAATGAACTTTCGATCTTGGACATCGTCCCTTTTTATATACAGACCAATACCAACATGTCCATACGGTAAAGTGAAGTGATTGGGAAGCCGCACTCGCTTCTGGTACACGATCTGATAGACTTTTTCCAAGGGTCGACTGATGATGTGGTGAGTGGGTAAACGTACAATCTTGATGGGCTGATAGGTGGTCACTTTAAAGTGGTCATCTTTTCCAGAGTGTAAGGCTTCTTTCAATAGCCAAAGTTCACCACTCGACTGGTACGATAATTCAGAGTCAATCCTTTCATTTTACACTTCGTGTGCACTTCTCCTTGTGGGTTCCGGTATTCGTAGCCGTAATTTTTAGGACCGCCACTTGCGAAACTTAGAATCTTGTCGTCGGGGTGGTCCAGGCTCCTAAACGGTTTCCTTCGATGTCAGGGTGCTGTTGACTCGGGTGATCGATGTAAATGCAACTGTCCGTATCAAAGTACAGGACACGTTCCCCTAACAGTTCTAAAGCTTCGTACAGTTTTAAACGAGCATGAGCTGTCACGTAAGCCGCAATGATGACATTTCCAAAGGGATTGGCTTCTACAAAGTCCAGATCTTCTTCGTAATTGACTAAGATCAAATCCTCGCGAACGACGTCCACGTGTTGCATGAATTTGGTTTTGTCGTGAATCATCTGAAAGTAGCGGGAAGGTTCTGTCAAATATTCCGTCTCAGGTAAGCACGGTCGTTGTGCCATTTTCCCCACAAGCAATTTAACATCACTTTGGCAAACGATCGCCTGCCTTGGTTTTTCTCGATGTGGTCAAAAGTGATGCCTTCCTGTTCCCAGTATTTCTCTTTGAATTTCTTTTGGTCTTTGGAAGTGTGACACCAGGAAGGACAGCCGCTGGCTTCCTGTTTCAGTTTCAAAAAGGCATCCACGTAGTCGGCGAAAATGCCTTTCTGCGTGGGGAAAGTGACAAATTTCGTACACTTCTAACAGTTGGTATCCCATGTCCAGAGCTTTGAACAATTCTACGCTGACCCACGTCCCCGTCAAGGCACACGTCCAAGTATTTCATTTCTTCTCCTTTCTCTTCGTCGGCTTGGTACAGCAAACAGGTGGCATTGGTCATTCCTCGTACAAACTATCCCTCGGATTCAAGGGGTCCATGAAGTGGTAGCTTTCCACGGCGCGTTTAAATTCGGGATCGGTTTTCAAACGGTGATCGTATTCGTGTTCCCACATTTCCACCACTTGGTATCCTTGCTGTTCTAACTTTAGGCATCGCTGACAAGTGGCCTGGTACGAGTCTTCCATGGTTCGATGTAAAAACTGATTTTTAGTGCCACGGTCAGGGTAACAGACGGGACATCCTTGAAATAAACAACCGTTAAACTCGTACACGATCTTGGGGTTTTCTAAATCCCAGCCATCGACCGAATACGTTCCGATGGTCTTTTCGCCCCCTCCGTTGCGGGCATTCTCAATCCATTTGTCTTCCTTGTCACACAAGTAATGTAACCAGCGTAGGGCTTTGACCGAGCACTGACGTTTGACATAGTTGGTCGATTGAGGACTGATGACAGCCACGGTGTTTTCAGGCATGAATCGTTGTCGGTACACTAAGGAACATGCTTTGGCAATGGTGCAAGCTTCTTTCAAAGGATCGACCCCTCCGTCTTCATGAACACTTCTCGAAATTTTCCACAGCAACGTCGTAAACTGTCCACGTCGGAACGACAATACTTTAGCATTTCTTCCTGAAAGTCGAAAGGGTCCAAGGCATGGGCCTGGTACCAAGCGTAGAAAGCTTCTCGTTATTCGGTACGCATGTTGTCGGGGTCGTAGTCTTTAGCCTCAGGCAAATGGGGTAGAACGGCGTGTTGACTGGCTTCCGTATTGAAAAAGTGTGGAAAATAACCTTTAGCCATTTCTGTCATTCCAAACGTTTTAGGCATTCGGTTCAAAGGCATGGCCAAATAGCTCATGGAATCTTTAAATTGCACTTGTCCCACTTGCATGAAAATGATTTTAGCTCCGTTCAAAGTGACTTTAGGACGCTCGGTACCATGTTCCGTATAGTATCTGAGAAGAAACTGTCCATCGTATCCGGAGAAATTGTGAGCCATCACTGTGGCATGACGATGACAATCTCCGTAACATTCGATATCCTCTTGGCTCCACGTCTCGTCAATGGGGTCTAAGACCCATTGTGCGAAATCGGCTAGCGTGTTCGGTCCCCGAAAGATTTTTTCACGCGCTCCAGGAATCTTACTGCAGTGAGGGCAATGACTGAAGATAGGTTCTTGAATGCACTTTTCGCACGCTCGATGAGCCACGCAGAAATTAGGAATGTGAATGCCAGTCTCTTGCATGCATTCAAAATCGAAAAAGATGAAATTGCCTTTCTTTTTGTGACCGTCCTCTTTCTGTTGTTGGGGTTGGTATTTGTGCATGTAGCATTGATGTTCCAAGTCCACGATTTGGTGACAAATGTGACATTTGTTCTTTCCTCGACATACGTGTGTCTTGGCAGTATTGGTACGTAAGCTTTGTCCATACGTGGGGCACAATCTCAGCAGTTGACAAGTACATTTCTGCTGTGAACCTTGCGTCTTCAAATGTTGTTGGTAACAGGTAGGGCTGACAAACGTGCGCAGACAGGCAGGGCAATGCACTCGTTCTTGTCCTTCGTCCAGATAGGGTTGAGAGGCCAAACATCCTGAGTATTTCGATCCACAATGTTTGTGTTGTTCTCGATTTTTATAGCCATAGTCACATTTCTCACATTAATAACTGTATCCCAGGAATGCAGTGATACTAGTAATGGCATCGAAATGTTCATCGTGATGATAAAGGTGAATGTATTTTCCATCCTTAAAATCTTGGCCTCGAAACAACAGAGGCCCGCGCACTTCTTGAGGGTGCACTTTCAAGGTGTAGCGTGGAGCTAGGATATCTTGCAATTTTTGCATCTCAGGAATGCCGCAGGGTGTGTCTTTGGACAGGCCAGCTTGTTGCAACAGGAGTTCTGCTTCGTTTCGTTGTTTGGCTCGGTCGGATTGTCGAATGTTCTCCCAGGCTCTTTTCCATTCTGCCGTGTCGTTCTTGTCGGCATAGGTTCGTCCCACCACGATAGCCCTGGCTAAACACATCTGGTCTTGAGAATTGTGAATTTGGATGAGGCTCTTTTTGGTGCTACGAAGACCGTTCACCAATAACACTTTTTTGCGCTGTCCGGTCACTTGAGGAGGAGAGACGTGGGTCATGTCCAGTGTGGCTTTTCCATCAGTGATGTCAAACTGGTCATTGGATGTTGTACGTGTTGAATCTTGTCCAAGACTTTGGAAGCGGTCAGTTCTGCAGGGCTGCTAAACTAGATCCAAACAGGGTATTTCAAGCCGTCGTGTTGTATGGAAAGTCTCAAGCGATCGTCTTCTTTGGGTTGACATTGTCGCTTGAGTGTGGTGAGCAAAGAATCCCACATCTCGGTGATGAACCCTTCTGCTTTCTCTAACTGTACTTCGGACTTGAAATCTTTAAACTTCACCGTGTATTTGTAAGCCGTGGTTCTAAATTTTCTAGAGGGACGCTTTTCCGTCTGTTGAATTTAATAGTACTTTTCAGGGTTGACTAAGGGTGGTGAACTCTGTTTAGAGGAAAACTCTCTGGTTTTGGATTCTGGTTCACTCATGTCCTCTTCAAAAGCACTGTCATGAATTTGTGCCAAGACTTCAGCCCTGGTACGAGGCGATAGATCACGTTTCTGCCTCTTAATCTCTTCTTCTTCTTACTTCTTGAATGAATTGGATCGTTTCATCTTGATAGCAAAACGTCAAATGACTAAAATTTAAACACCATGGGTTACTTTATAGTCATGACAGACCAGCGTATATAAAGGGTGTGTGTCTTGTCCTTCCACTATTCATTTCACTCTCAAACCGAGCACAACGATGGACGAGACTACACAAATCGAACTTTTCATTAGAGCTACGCGAGGGGTCATCCGAAAATTTTCTTCAGACCAGCCGAGAGACTACTCACCCTCCTATCGAGATAAAAGTCAAGATACTTGCTATATCTGTCAGAAGAAAGGGCATTGGTCTTCAGAGTGTCCAGACCGTCAAAAAAGCAAAACAGGGGCTAGAAGAGACAAAAGTCAAGATAACTGTTATTATTGCCAAGAAAAAGGACATTGGTCTCCAGATTGCCCTAAGAAACAACAGGAGTCAGAAGGAGAGAGGGATTCTGGAGAGGAAGAAGAAGAGGAAGAAAGCAGACAGGTGAAGAAAAAGAAACAGGGAAAAGAAAAGAAGAAGGGAAGAAAGTGAGGATAAAGAGGAGGAAAAGATTGTGACTGTGAAGAAATTCAAAAAACAGAGAGAGTGAACAATTAGACAGAAGAAGTCTATGAACTTTTTAAAGTGTTATGTTGTGAATTGTGAATTGGATTGTAAATATTTATAAAAGGATAAATTAGGTATAAAAGGTAAGTGTCTTTCGGTTTTGATTTTAAAATAAGAACCTATACTCACGCACTCATACACAGACACGTACTATAAGGGTAAAATGGTTGTTTTTTTAGTTTGAATGGATGTTGGCAATTGAAAGACTATCTCTTTTCGAGAGACATGGGTGGCCCTGAAAAGGGCCTTTTTGGTGTATGGGTGAGTTTAAGCAATCAACTTTAACTGCCTTAAGCCTTTGCCACGGCCAAGGCCTACTTCTGGACTGCGTAATGTTGATGATGATGATGATTTGGTTGAAATCACTAAGGGTAGTACGGTAGGCTTAGTCACTGGGTTGGAGTGTTTAGCTCGGGAAGGTCATATTCTCTTCGGTCGTAATAAAGAAGTCTGATACATTTGTTTCAGACTTCTTAACACTGCTAAAATGTCTAACAGTACCGTGACCGTTTGACTTTCACACCCTTGTTTCTTTGCTGCTGATGCTTCTTCTTGTTGTTGTTTTTTTTTTACCTCTTCTTCTTGCTGCTGTTGCTGTAGGAGAAAAGCTTGTTCTGCTTCCTTTTGCTGCTGTATAAATTTCTCCAATTCTTCTTTCTGTCTCTGTCTAAAATTCTCCACGTGCGGTAATGAAGGAGAAGGTGACGAAGGTTCCGGAACAAATTCTTGCGAGGTAAGAAAATCCACAAAATCCCAATTCACCTCTTCTGAAAGAAAGTCCGGGTTCCTTTGGGTAGTCTCCACGGCTGGTGCACCCCAATTTATCGTTTTCTGAGTTTCCGTCATGTTGAAAAACTGTCACATGGATTGACTGCGCACAGGCGCTAGCGAATCTATATCGGGAATGTGACGTCAAAGACTGCTATCTTCGGATTGGACGTGGGCTGACTGAATTTTGTAACACGTGTTTGGATTCGTCAATGAACTCAATCTGTTTCAATCCTTCCTCTCCCTATAAATAAGCGCAGTTCACTGCATTCCTTCACCTGTTCTCGGCACCCCAACATGTGGACCACAGTGGAATCATCAACTCTTGTCTCTTCCATGATGTTCCGGACGGACATACCGATGTATGTCCGATCCAAGTGGACTATTGTCCATAGGACAGAAACAAGCCTATGGATACGAAAGATTTACGTGGGGAGGCAAGGATGCCTAAAGAGGGTTCTCATTTACGGCCCGGAAGTTAGACGTAGTTTGAGGAAAAGAAGAACATCTCAAAGATGCCCTCTATGTTAACAGTTGGGTATGTTAACATAAACCCAAAGGCCCTTTTCAGTGCCCCTTCATAAGCCTCGAAAAGACCTTGACTTTCATGCCTACCCCTTTTTTTTCTTTTTTTTTTTATAAAAAAGGAATAGAGACCCTCCTATTTTAAATTTTCCCATGTTCAATTTCCAGAGACCCATAAGGTCGGGACCGTATTAAAATAGGGTCCCGACCCTGTTCTATTCGCCCTTGTCCCTATAATGGATATGATGTTTGTCATGTTTGTCCAGTTATAGGGACAATGGGGAAAAAACTAATGTTCTTTTCCCATTTTCAATTCCCCTTGACCCTATAGTGCCGGTCCTGTATTCCCCATGTTAAATTCCCCTTGACGCTATAGTGCCGGTCCTGTATTCCCCATGTTAAATTCCCTTGACCCTATAGTGCCGGGCTAGTTTTCCCCATGTTAAATTTACATAGACCCTATAGTGCCGAGACCCTGTTTTTAATGGTAAGTCCCCTATTCCCGCAATCGCCCCCATTCACTACTTTTATTATACTGATCACATAAAAGCAATTATCAAGGTAGCACCATGAAAGAAAGCACATCGATGTAAAAATGATTTTCGACTTGGGAGAAAAAATAATATTTTGAACCCTTAAGGTTAAATACTTTTTAAAACTATTTAAAAAATCGTGATTCCAACTTATTGTACTTCAGGCGTTCAAATAAGAAGTAAAAAGTACTTTATTGGGTTACCTAGCGTGCTTAGACCATCACTGAAAATTAAATGATTAAATAGTTCTCCCATTTCAATTTAAAACTTACCATTGCAATCCCCTGTATGAGCAGGTTTGTCTTCAATCTCTCGTACAATTGTCTCATGTCCCTCGATTCTCAATATTTCTTTGAGATAGTTCAAAATCTCAGAGTTATTACTTTCTGCCAGTGCTTGAAATACATCCACATTGTCTTTGAATATTTGAAGCTCCTTCATTTTGTTTACCAGACGTTCCCTTTTATCGGCCAATCTGGCAGATATTTTTGGCAGAAGCTGCTTTACTTTTTCCATCTCATTGGCAGCCATTTCTCGTATCTATTTTATCAACAAACGCACTGACAAAGACAAATCAATTTTTTTTTAATTCAGTGGATGTATCTCGGCCTTCCAAGCGAAACGACTAATCCCAGGTGTCTGTGCATGGAGTTAAATGGCGCTTTTCATAAGACTATTGATCGCAGTCACCTGACAAGGACAGTTTACTTCACTTTGTAAGATTAATAACATGTCTAATTTTACAAGTACCACTCTGTGCTTAAATTCCTTTTATGAATGGCGTGTGTTTGCTTTTCTTTCTAATATACAGCAAATAAGTACTAACATCGTGACCTACACAATTCGTTCCTCGAATAGTGTTTGATCTCATTTGCGTTTTTTGTCAAATGTAATAAATCTGTCAGAGTAACATAATAACACAAAAGACACTAAGTTCACTTCTAACAATTTGGATTTCTTATTTCTAATATCTGCACACAGAAGTTAATTTGTGTATTGGCAATCTTGCAAGCTATTTTGGTTACAGACACTGCACTCAAATTTCGATTACAAGTTATTCCGGTTACTAATCAATACCCAATCGATTTCAGACATGATTATGGATGTACAGATAAGTAAAATGCCAGTTAAACAATTTTATTACTATATATAATCATTTCTTAAAAATGTCTACCGTTTGTCGTTGAGTGTAAAGGCATACGATACTGAATTGGTGACCTAGAATATCGAACAGAAACAAGTCATGCAAGTTTATTCACTGAAAATCTGATTATGAATAGTTAATACTTGCAGGCTGTTTTTGTTGTTTGAAGGTCATTATAGGCATTTTAACGGCACCTCTTTATTGATTAAGTACATGTATAATAGAAGGTCAACAGTCTTGCCGCATTCTGAGATCTATTCATCATTACGGTGCAAGGGACGGAAGGGTGGGAGAGAGAGAAAAGGAAATGAAAAGGAATAATGACTTAGGTATAAATATTTATATATAGGTCTAAATAACATACATAAAGACGGTTGCATTCACTAAACGGAAACGAAAAGTAGTTCCAAAAGTGATATCGCCACCGTGGCTATATAACATTGCTCCCACTTATATATTTCAATATTTCGTTATCAAATGTATACATGACTCGTTATTATGCTTTACGTACCTTTGCTACTGACCATAAGATTGATGTTTATTTTTCATATCTCTCTCTCTCTCTTGATAAATGTATTATTTTGATCTATGATCAGTCTAGAGAAACAGGCAAATGTCCGCTATGTTACTTTTTCTTGGATTTTTGCCTGAAATAATAAATTAGAATAACATTATTTCAGAAATTCGAAATTCTGTCTCGGTTTCATAAACGGGCCAAATTCTGACATTGTCTACACTATAACCAATGTATGGTTCTTATCAAGCAGAAACATTTTTACTGAGCGTATGCAATCGAGGACAAACAAAGGAACATTAGCTTAGCCTAAGTCAGTCAGTATCTATTATGCAAAACTCTTGGATTTGGCAGGAACAATAAAGGAAATAAGGAGGGCAGCCGTTGTAGATAAAGAATTGAAACCTTTGACCACAGTATTTAGCTTGGACGTTTTGCAGTACACATAATATAGCTTTGGCATCATGTGTAACAAACTACCTGAATGTAAATATATTTTGGCATCATGTGTAACAAACTACCTGAATGTAAATATATTTAACTCAATTGACATTTAATACTCTTTGTAACAAATCTGATTTCAAATGAATTGGTAAAAATTCATTCTTGCCAAAAATCCATGTGCTAGGGTAAGAAAGTTTGTAAATATAATTGAAATACAACTTGTTGCCAGTAACTTAAGTAGCAAGATATGGTGAGAATCGTGAATTTAGGATAGTCAAAATTTCTAAGACTCCCCCTCTTTGGTTTCTTACAGAATTTATAAAGGATTTATGTTTTAAACTGTAAAAAAGTAAGTACAGTTCCTTGTGCTTATGTACAAATGTTTATTCCTCTTGCCATTCTATTCAAGGTCAATACAAAGTTACTATTTTACCTTTCATCACTCCATATATGATGATATAGATAGTAGAGTGGTTGGGATTATGAAGGTGGTAAGGAATTGATTGCTGTATTTAAAACGGGATGATAGGTAACTTATAAAGTGGGTACCGATTTTACTTTATTTATACGGTGATGGGGAATAACTTGCATACCATTTAAAAGAGATTAAGATTCGGCGTTTTATACCGCTTCTATAACATACTCGTAATTGTGATATGACACTTTGCTTTAGAGGCTATAGAGACTCACAGATGTTAAACCTTGGCTTAACGTTAACGGTGTTGAAGGTCATAGGGTTTCAATTGAGGTTAACCACTTCCAACAATGACGGCATACATGCCATTTTTAACGTAAGATTTTCCACATTTGCACCCAAATACTGCATCATGTTTAATCGATGGATATTTTTGCTATCCCCTTGGGCGCAGAATATCAAATCAATGGAGACATAATGTGAAGAAGGCCACATATATTTGGTATCAGGCCTTACTTTCCATCTTTTAAGATTTTGGCTCGAGTTCCGCCCTTTTATAGCCTCTCTCAGCTTGCCTAGGAACTATGGGTCAATTGAGTTCGAACACTGTTGGCGCCTTGTCGAGGTCCTTGATTATGGGTAACTCTGGCAGTCTGTCATGCAGAGATATTATGCTTCCCGTGAGTAGAGCTCTTGTCGATAATGATCTTACTATCCAGTGCCATCAAAGGATCAAATCTGACGATAGTTGTATCAAGGCTTTCTTGATCGTTCATGTCGCGGATGTTTTCTGTGTATGATGCGGTTTGTATTTCCTGGATAGATCGGCCAAATACTGAGTTGCGCAATGTCTGACCGTCTCTTGTACCGCACTCACTCCCAACATATAATCCAGAAGTGTTTCTGGTATTGGATTCGGGTTGTTTTCTGAAAAGGCCGCATTCGTTGCGTGTAGATATTCAAACCATTAGTAACTGAGTTCAGACGTCTTTAGCAATCCCCATGTAGACTGTCAGATATAAGCTGCTAAAAGACCTCTGAGGTGCAGATATTATTCATGGTCATGCAAGCTGTGTGTGTTGATACATTGAAAACCGTCCTGATTAAATCTATGTAGCTTCGGGGCTGTACTTTGACAAGTGAGTCGGTGATGTGACAGTCTGCATTATGATAGGTGCGAGTGTGTATTACATTTGTTATTTCGCTTCCCCCGGACACTAATATATGGCTAACTATGGTGGAATAACCTGACTTTTCAACGTTACAGGCATAATATAATTCATTTACTTAACTTTTGCTATGGTCTTGCTCCATACTACTTTCAAATGGAAATTTGACCCTTCGTTGTTAACAATGAAACATAATGCACTTAATTTTTAATACTGTTTTGCTGCTCCGTTTATATACAAAAAGACTGTATCAAAATTCATTTCTGACTTCAACAATACAACAGTGGAACATGCTACCAACAGAAATTATAAGGAATCAATTTATTCAAAATCTCAAAACGTGTCTGAATCGGGATACTATTTTTTCCCGAAAGATTAAAGGTTATAAAGCGGATTATACACATTAACATTATTTCAGTGAGCGATTATCGGTTGAAAAATTGCGCAAAAGATAAAAATGTATTTCAGTTTTGGTATCACCAAAAGGTATGCAATATATATATATATATATATATATATATATATATATATATATATATATATATATATATATATATATATATATATATATATATATATATATATATATATATATATATATATATATATATATGTATGTATGTATGTATGTGTATGTGTGTGTGTGTGTGTTGGCCTCCGTTAGTCTCGAGAGACGATGGAACTGCGCCCATGAGAGATGTCCCGGTTGGCGGTTGTGCAGCGTCTGCTGTGGCTAAATAGTCTAATGCGGGAATGGCAGTCCCTGCTACACTTGCTGAACTTGAAGGTTGCGTCTGCTGTTGGTTGGAACTGCTTCTTCTTCCCCTGCGATCGTCTTACATCAGCTAGCAAGCATTGCTTGTCCTCTCCGGCTTTCAGACCAGTGATCAGAGCATCTCGCCAACTTGATCTGTCTAGAGCGAGCTCTTCCTAGGTGTTGACATCGATATCAAGGGCTTTCATGTCGTGCTTACACACATCCTTGAAGCGAAGATGTGGCTGTCCGATCGACCTTTTGCCAGAGGCGAGTTCCGAATAAAGAATATCGTTGGGGATCCGTCCGTCATCTATCCGATGTACATGGTCCAGCCATCTGATGAGGCGTTGGCGGAGGAGAGTGATCATGCTGGGAATCTTGGCACGCTCGAGCACCACGCTGCGTGTTACTCGATCACTCCAGGTGATCCCGAGTATGCGTCGGAGGCATCGCATGTGAAAGGCGCTCAGTCTTTTCTCTTGTGAGGCGTACAGAGTCCAGGTTTCACTGGCCTACATGAGAGTGCTTGGCACGCATGCACGGTACACGGTGATCTTAATGTTCATGGTCAACATGCTGTTGTTCCACACTCTCTGCGACAACCTCGAGAGAGTTGTTGATGCCTTTTCGATCCGCTTGTTGAGCTCAGCATCGAGCGTAAGGTTGTTGGTGATGGTAGAGCCTAGGTACATGAACTGACTCACCACCTCAAGTTCGTATTTGTTGATGATGATGGTTGGGGGGTACGCGTCCTGAACCATCACGTTTGTTTTCTTTAGGCTTATGGTTAACCCAAACTCATCGCATGCTTTAGCAAAGTGGGCCATCAGGCGCTGAAGCTCAGCTTCTGTGTGGGTGGCTAGAGCAGCATCGTCTGCGAAGAGCACGTCCCTGATGGTTACTTCACGCACTTCGCTCTTTGCCTTCAGTCGTGCCAGGTTGAACAGTCTGCCGTCTGATCGTGTGTGCAGGTAAATCCCTTCTGTGGACTTCCCAAAGGCGTGCTTGAGCAGGACTGCGAAGAAGATGCCGAAGAGCGTAGAGGCAAGGACACAGCCCTGTTTAACTCCACTGCGGATGTGAAAAGGGTCGGATGTTGAGCCATCGTACCGCACTGTGCCTTTCATTTCATCGTGGAAAGACTGGATCATACTTAGCAGCTTTGGAGCGCAACCAATTTTCGCCAGGATTGTGAAGAGTCCGTCTCTGCTGACCAGATCGAATGCCTTGGTGAGGTCTATAAAGGCCAGGAAGAGGGGTCTGTGTTGTTCTCTGCATTTTTCCTGCAGTTGCCTGACAGAGAAGATCATGTCGATTGTGGACCTCTCTGCGCGGAACCCGCACTGCGACTCTGGGTAAACTCTGTCAGCAAGCGTCTGCAGTCTGTTCAGAATGATGCGTGCGAAAACTTTACCTACGATGCTGAGAAGTGCTATGCCCCTGTAGTTGTTGCAGTCGCTTCTGTCGCCCTTGTTCTTGTACAGGGTTATGATCTTAACGTCTCTCATGTCCTGAGGCACTGGCAGAGAAGGTCGTGCAGATGTGTGATCAGCACGCTACATCCGCATTTGATGAGTTCTGCTGTGATGCCATCCTTCCCTGGGGCTTTACCTAGGGACAGTTTCTCTAAGGCCTACTTTAGTTCGTCTACAGTATTTTTCTCGTCCAGTTCGGCCATGAGAGGCAGGTTTTCAATGGCGTTGAGGGCATCATTGGTCACGTGGTTCTCTTTGGAGTACAGTTCGGGGTAGTATTCCATCCAACGCTTCATCTGCTTGCCCTTGTTGTAGATGGTATCGCCTGTGGCAGACTTCAGTGGTGCTGTCAGTTTCTTCGTGGGACCCATTGCTTTCATTATGCCATCGTACATGCCTCTGATGTTTCCAATATCTGCTGCTGACTGGATACTCTGACAGAGCTGAAGCCAGTATTCATTGGCACACTGCCGTGCTAATCTCTGCACTTTGCTTCTGGTAGACCTGTATGCCTGTAGTGTCTTCTGGCAGGGGGGTCGCTTGTATTGCAGGTGAGCACTGCGACGCTCTTCTATGGCTGGCATTAGTGTGGCAGAGTTAGCCTCAAACCAGTCATTGTTCTTTGATTGCTTCTTACCAAAGATCCGTATGGTTGTGCTGTATACAGTCTCTCTGATGTGATCCCATCTTTCTTTGGCACTGCCGTTGGGGGGTTCTGAATCAAACGTCTTGGAAAGAGCATAGGTGAATTCCTCAGCCTTGTCTGGATATGATGACTTGCTCACATCAATGCGTGGTTGACCCTCTTGCCGAGAGTGGTGGATCTTCTTCGTCTGAAGCTTCATTTTGCAGCACACCAGCGAGTGGTCGGTGTCGCAGTCAGCACCGTGGAAGGTACGGGTAAGAAGCACACCGTTCATGGCTGACCGTCTTGTAATGATCAAATCCAGTTGGTGTCAGTGTTTAGACCGGGTATGCCTCCAAGACACTTTGTGCTGTGGCTTTGTCTGAAAGAATGAATTGGTGATGCTGAGGTCGTGGTACGAGCACATCTCTAGAAGGCGCTGTCCATTCTCATTCATCTTCCCAAGGCCAAACTTGCCAAGACAGAAGAGCCAAGAGTCATGGTCGGCACCCACCATTCCAGCATTGAAGTCGCCCAGCAAAATCAAGTTCTCTTCCTTGGGAATTTTGTCGATGAGCGAGTTTAACTCATCGTAACACTCATCCTTGGTATATGTGGAGGATCATAGTGTGGGAGCGTAAACGCTGATCAGGTTGACAGGCCCGTTTGTGGTGTGGAGGCGGAGGGATAGCAGTCTTCCATTTCCTTGTTGGCAGGGTACTATCATTCCCAGTAGAGTGTTCCTGACAGCGAATCCAACACCAAACTCTCTGGCTTCATCGGCGCTCTTTCCTTGCCAAAATAATGTGTAGTTCTTTTCTCTGAGGGACCCGAAATCTGGTAGTCGTGTCTCCTGTAGTGAGGCGATGTCGACCTGGAGCCTTGCAAGTTCGTCGTTGATGACTGAAGTCTTTCGAACATCACTGATTGTCTCTAGATCATCTGAAAGCCCAGTAAGCATTGTCCGGACATTCCAGGTACCTAGCTTGAGGATTGAAGTCTTCTTTTTTATTTTTATTTTGTTATTTCTTGGTGCAGTTGTTGCAGTCCGCTTGTCAGGTACTCGTGTACCTTAATCCTTACGCACCCAGCAAGGCAGGCGAACTGTGGCGGGACGGCACCTTATTGGCTGGGGGCTGCCCAGTTTGAGGCGGGCGGTAGCTGTCCAGTGAAACATGTTGGTCTCTCCCACCGTAAGAAGCATCCCCTGGCGTGTGGCTCTACGCCAATCGAACGGTGTCTTATAACCGGTAAACTGCTGCTTCCTGTGTTGTTTCAACGATGTGGAGCAAAGCTGGAGTGTCCAGGGCGCAAGCCTGGGTAATGTGATATCTAGAATCAACTGTTGCCCATGCAGCTGATCCCCCCTTTCCACGCAGCTGATGGATCGAAGGGAAAGGACAAGTCGATACGTCATGGCACCAGCTGCGTCGCAGGAGTTGCCTAGATGACACTGAAGTCAATGCCAAGTCGCCTTAGGGACTCCGCCTCCGGATTTTCTGTTGAGGTTTACTCCCTTAGCTTTTCCCATAGAGGGTACAGTCGCAAGGCAGCGAAGGTTTAAAATCGGAGTTTGCTTTCTCCTAGATGGGCGACCACCCAAGATTAACGAGCCCCATCTGCCCGAAGCATCTGGTTTTGAGGCACCAGAAACTCGCCTGTCATCTCTTCTCCAGTCAGTTTAAACAGGTTCCGCCACTCGTGAAGGCCTGGAGCTGGATTTGGTTGTCAGAGGCTCTATCAGACGCAAGCCATTGGGAGATTTCCAAGGGAAGTGGGTGCTTATCTCCCACATCCGCCCCCGACATATATATATATATATATATATATATATATATATATATATATATATATATATATATATATATATATATATATATATATATATATATATATATATATATATATATATATATATATATATATATATATATATATATATATATATGTGTGTGTGTGTGTGTGTGTGTGTGTGTGTGCATGTGTGTATTACAAAATAACAATGTTTTATCACGAGAAGATCTTACATAAATCATCAGGAGGATTCGAATGTTATTCGACTCCTTTACTAGGCAGACAATAGCAGTAGGAATAACAACATCATAATTTTGGTCATATAAGGAAGCGATGAAATAAGTTAATGTAGATGTTACAATACAACAGACTCTTATTAATTGCTAAAATATACTATTAAACGTTTTTGAAACGAAACCATGTTTATAGTAGGTGAATATCACTTAGTTTTGAATCCTGAAATAGTGTCAAGATTATATCTAGCTTCACAGTTCGTATCAAGAGAATCTGTGTTAGGTTTGTGCTCAAAGTTGAATTAAAAAAATACTTGACTGGAGCTGACCAGGGTTAAGTGTCAACTCACATGCATGTAAATACATCCCTTTACACAAAATATGTAACGTTTTAGTTTGGTTGCTAACATCTTACTTATATTAACGGCTGTCCCTCTTAGAGAACTTTTCTGGTTTAACGATAAGATTATGGTAGGTGGAAAAAACATTTATTTTAAAGAATGTTCGATACAAGTTGATTCAGTATAATTGATTTCGTGAATAAAAATTATCAATATATCTCATAAGTATTTAACATAAAAATTAGCAGAAATGTATATTGTTTAAAGATTCGATGAGTTACTTGGCCAAGTCTTTGAGTCGAATGCCTAAAACATTTGGAATGACAGATATGGCCAAAGGTTATTTTCCACACTTTTTCAATACCGTCCTCCTGCAACATTTTCCCCATGCTCACTACTATGACCCTATAACATGCGCACCGAACAACGAGAAGCTTTCTACGCTTGGTACCAAACTCACCCCTCGGACCCCTTCCATTTTCCAAATGTTAAAGTACTGTCGATTGGACGTTGACATATTACAGCAATGCTGTGGAAAATTTTGAGAATTGTTCATAGAGCGCGGAGGGGTCGATCCTTTAAAAGAAGCCTATACCGTTGCCATAGAGTGTTCATTAGTGTACCGCAAACGATTCATAACAGAAAAGACACGGACAGTTGCATCTACATTGAGCGCCTGAGTCACCGTCACCCTGACATCGAAGGAGACCGTATAGGAGCCTGAACGGATAAGCACCACGCCAACAAGTTTTGCTAGTGGCGGTCCGACAAATTGCGCTTACGAATACCGGGACCCCCAAGGGGAAGTGCACACCGAGTGTGAAGTCAAACGATTGACTCTCAATTATCGAACCAGTCAAGTGGTGAACTTTACGGTATTGAAAGAAGCCTTGGAGTCTTGAGAGGATCAACATTTTAAAATGACCACTCAAGATTGTACGTTTAGTCACGCACCAAATCATCTGTCGACCTTTGGAAAATTTGTGCCAAATCGTGTGCCAGACGCGAGTGCTACTTCCCAACCACTTCGCTTTACCCTACGGACACATCGATATTGGTCAGCATATAAAAAGCGAAAACGCCCAAAACCGATAAATAGTCTTATAGGATACCATACATTTTCTACAGTGACTTCTTTGTATTCCATTTTGCTCGTCTTGATGTGCATTTTATCGATGTACCTAACCATTTGGCTTTTATGTATTTTTGTCGTTCGTGTCCTGAAAAAGGTATAAAAACTCTTGTTTTGTCTCATCTAGTTTTAAAATTGTCAGCACATTGGCTATGGCTACCTCTGCTGTCTCTGCTCTCTCTTCCTCCACTTTCAAAGTCATCGAACAAAACTTAAATGGTGCCAGTTGAGAGGCCTTGTATCTTCGCCATCCTTTTAACATGATAATTGCTGAACCGATCTGTTCAGGAAAACCCGAATTTGTAAAAGATTTGATTGAACATAAACATCACTTCTCAATCGTACAGCCTCTTGCGAGAAAGTCAACGAGATTCCATCGTGCTTGTGGAAAGCATTCTTGGCGAAGACGACCGGAAATGTGTCTGACCCCAGTCAAACCAATCTAGTCATCTTCGAGGACATGTTAGGAGAAGACGAGAAAGAAATTAAACTGTGATTTAAGTGCAAAAGGCATCACCGTAATGCCATTGTCATTTACATCACCCAAACCTACTACCACTCTTTCTTTGCGATTTCGTACCCATCTATTTCACCACTGGTGCAAAAACAGAGGACCTGTCGTGTATGTGTCCCCGTCGACATAACAAAAACAAATCTATAAAAACCTCGGTCACTTTTGGTCTGTCTCACACATCGCCAACATAACGTTCATTCAGTCTCATCTTCCCGTCAAATTGATTTGTGCCTTGTATGGCATCAGTCGCTAAAAAAATCCACAAATACATGTTCGTGTCTTAGAAGCTCGTCTTAGAGACGTCTTACGATGGTATACGGTGACAGCAAGTGAACTACTGCAAGGCATCATTTGTATCCCTTATCAAGCGAAACCCTTTTTTGAGAGAAACAAAATACCTTTTACGCAACTGACAAATCCCCGTATCGACACTCAAACCGGAAAGCAAATCATTTTGAAACCTGAAGGTAGCGGTTCTCTAGGAGATGTCACATTCGCTCCCTCTTAAAATGGGATCCCCATGCCACCAAAGTCATCCCCTAGAAAAGGTCACTCCCCGGCCCAAACGTACCCAGAAGAAAAAGAGTGGTGGTGTCACACCAAGAGTACAGCCCGAGAAAAAGAAAAAGTCCCTAGAACAAAATCCCCAGAAAAGACTCCAGAGCCATTGCGGCCAGGACGCAACCTTACATCCCCAAGCCACGAACTGCAGCGACGGTGACCGCGGTTTCCAGTAGCCTCAGGTTCTTCCACTTTTCCGTTGCTGTTGATGCCAGACAAACCTAATTTGACACCTGTCTTTCCTAATTTGATATAAAAAATGGAAACGCGTGTCTCCAGGAACTTCTCCTCCAGCGGTAACACTCTCCACCTCTTTAGCTGCTGAGGGAACTGCTAAAAAAGTACATGCCCCAAAAATCAAAGTCCAATAGAGATAGGGTAGAATACAGAGTTTACTGGATTTATCCAATCAAGAACTGTCCCGATTTAGTCCGTTGCGAACCCATCCAGGTCGAGTGATGCCTGCCATGAAAAAGTTACGACAGACTAACAATCAGTGGTGACGCATTCCACTATAAAAAGACATTTACCAGACGATAGGCATCAGTGTTATGTGCTCCGGAACAAACAAAGATATTACCCCCTGGTGTCATCTCTCTTCTAACCCCGAAGGAAAGAAAAGAAAAGGACTTCCTCCTCGTTTAGCAGAATATTGGGACGTGTTGTCCGTCCTGTACAACCCCTTGCGAAAACATCTAATTAACACATCCTCCAAAGACGTCGTCAATACTCTGTGTGAATGTTGCCTGAATGTCATGAAAGGCACGATACCTTTTTTCAACATCAGAAAGAAGGCTTAGCCAAGCATCGACACGTTCGTCGTCAAATGGTCAGGAATAAAATACCTATCCGTCAAAAAGAAAAAGATGCTGGTAAAAGGAGGAAGAATTTTGCCAATGTTGTTCGGACCCTTGTTGAAAGGTGTATTATGAACAATTCTGGGAGGACTCATCGGAGCAAGATAGAAAAGGACCAAGAAAATAAAAGGGACCTCTGGGTCCAAAAGATCTCAGACGTGACCCTTGGAATCCGATGAAAGGATGAAAACTTACTTTAATGCCTTACAAACGATGGATGAAATTACATCGTTGGCAAGAACAACGGACCCTGCCTATACCTCCCAATCCTCACTTGACCGAGATGTCCCAGTTACAACATGAATTGCAATCGTTGATGGATCTCAGCGAGTTGTCAGAAAAGTCTCAACGGTACGGTTGAGTGTTGCAGTGACTTCTATAAAGCTTTAGACTAAACAGCTCGACCGACACTGAAAGATTTTAAGACCCTGATGAAAAGTCCATCGCAACCAGCACTAACAGCAGTGACCAAGAGACACGCAACCCCACGGATGCCTGAAAAAGAAGAGGCACGAAAAGTCTTTCAAACATCGTTCGCAGCTCTCATCCCTAGTAAGATTTCAGCGTCCTTTTTTACCCCTTCCCCCCACCCAACGAGAAGAACTCAAACTTTGGGTTAAAAAGATGACGTCCACTCCTCCTTCGACAGAGATGAGAAAGAAAGAAGGGAACCCAGAAGTGAAAAAAGAAAGCAAGACAAAAGACATCATATTACTGCCATCATCACCAACACTCTCCTCAACTTCTACTCCCGTGGCACGTCGGACAGGTAAACCCGTTTCCAAACTGCCACCTCATCCCATCCAAAGTAACATCAATGAAGATTGGGTGACTTATTAAAAATAAAAAGTTCTGATGGAGAATATTTTAGGCGTCATTTACTAAGATCCATCCCATCCTGCGTTCAGAAATTGTATCGTGCTGCCAAAACCCAACTCAGAAGTGACCGTTTTCCTCAAATGCAACGATGATTACAAGAACAAGCTACGTACACCTTAC
The DNA here is from genome assembly GCA_028554795.2 of Sinohyriopsis cumingii. Classification (NCBI taxonomy): domain Eukaryota; kingdom Metazoa; phylum Mollusca; class Bivalvia; order Unionida; family Unionidae; genus Sinohyriopsis; species Sinohyriopsis cumingii. The sequence continues at coordinate 88,768,426 of CM068834.1, read as the reverse complement.
ACACGCTCATTCGAAGAAAAATTTCAAAAAAACCCACCCGAGTGGAAGGCATCGATCATCAGTGGCAAGCCGATTTAGCCGATGTCTCTCATTTGGCCACCTACAATCGCGGCTACAAATATTTGTTTTGTGTCATCGACGTCTTTTCCAAATTTGCGTGAGTCGTACCATTTACTTCCAAATCGAACACTGAGTTAGTGCGAGCCTAAAACTCGTGTTGAAACAAAGTGGTCGTCGCCTTCTTCGATGGCAAACCAACAAAGGAACCGAATTTCTAAACAAAGATTTCCAAAAAGAATTAAAGAAATGAGACATTCATCTTTTCACCACCGAGAATCCCGAAACCAAGCCAGCATCGTTACTCGTTTTCATGCACCTTGAAAGAACCCATGTGAAGATATTTTACGCATAAACACTCTCTCAATTATACAGACATCTTAACACACCTGATCAAAGCGTACAACCAATCTTACCATCAGAGCATCAGATGTGCACACCCCCCCCAACAAGTGACTCTCGACAACGACGTGATCTTCTTTGAATGCCTGTTTGGTACGCCCCAGACAGTGGCTGTCCCCAAGAAAGGTGGAGTGTTGACGGGTGATTTGGTGAAGATTGGCAAATCGAAACCCATTTTCGACAAAGGTTACTGACCCAACTGGACCACTGAATTGTTTCCTGTCACTGGACGAGTGCGTGGCCGTCATCCTACGTCTACAGATTGGAAGACATGAACGGAAAAGTGTTAAAAGAAACGGTCTACTTGCCCGAGTTATAACGCATGACCAAAAAAGAAGATGCAGTGTACGACATCAACTGTATTCTCGATCGAAGAACCGGAAAAGTGGGAAAACGTCGTGTCAAAGAAGTCAAAGTACATTGTAAAGGATATCTGGTTAGTTTTTATTCTTGAATCGACACTTAGCAAGTCATCGACTATAAAAAGAAGTGACCAACACAGCCTCAACCACCACAGTGACCACTTCTTCACCGAGTTCTTCTCTGCAAGATCTACAAAACAACCCTTGTGGGTGTGGTGTGAAGAACGTGTGCCTAAAACGCAAATCGTCAACATCGCTATAAATGGAGATCTGGGACAAAATATTATATTCTCCAAAGGGAAAGTCACAGTGAAACTCCATTTTCGAAAAAGATTCTGTAAAGATTTGTAAGTCATACACACTGTGTACCGAGGAGTCGCTCGACAGCGAGTACATGGTTTAGGAGATATTGTAATAAAGTTGGAATATGCGCATTGAAATCGGCGTTTCGTTCGGTGACCCCCATTTCAAACCAATAGTGACACATGGATTACACGCCTTGAAACATGCCGCTTTGACGCACGGAAAATAATTTCTCCAAAACGTCATCATCGACAAACAAAATGCCAAAGAAGCCTTCTTGAGAGCAAGCAAAAATGGTTTGCGTCAAACTGGCAAAAAGACTGTGGGCCGACGAGAAACTTCTATAAATGCACCTCTCCAGAGGCCTTCACACACACAGAGCTAGAAAGAGCAAGAAGAGAAGAACCGACCAAGAATTAGACCTATTAGATTATTAAATCACAGAGAGAAAAAATGCACCTTGAGTCTTGCGAATGATTCAAGTCAAAACTTGATCTGTTTGCTATGCCACATTGATGACGATGCAATAATCCCAAGGGGATAGAATTTTATCTCGTCTCCACTTTGACGACCTCAACCCCCCTACCCATCGAATTAAATCAAAGGACAGCCCGAAGATTACGTCCATCTGATTGCAGTTACTTGTACCTGAAAGTCAAAGTGATCAAAACAGACGACACCGCTCCTGGAGCCAGTGATAGAGTAGCTCCTGTCCACAATTTCATGCATTCCTTGTCCAGCGAATTGGGGTTGTACTTGAATAACAAACGAGTCAGCAGTAGCATGGATACTTACCCTTACCGAACGTATCTGGGAAATCATTTGACTTACGGAAATGAGGCCAAGAATACTCACCTGGATGCTAGCTTTGTATTGAAACCTGGCACAGCGGGCGAGGACAAGTTTAACGACACAGTCGTGACAGCAGCTGCCGATCGTCACAATTGGTGACGATCCTCCCAAAAGAAAATCCAAGTATCCGATACGAAGTGTGGAAGTGTAAACCGTCACCATTGCCGCTGCACTCCGATCCAAGATCAAAGATCATCTGTTTCAAGGACAGTTACGGAAACCTTTAATTATTGGTATCGTCAGCTACAAAGCCCTCACCGGAGCCGTTACTGCCAATTCTTTCGAGATAAAACACTAGAGAGCGTCCAAGACTGAAGTCAGTCGCGATGGCAAATTCTTTTTTACCAGATCCTTCGACCCAAGTTTGCCGAGAAGAATTACTTGAGATTGTACTTTTCATTGTACGAAGTCACGGGACAGTAAAGGGACCAACACCAGCAACTTCATGCAGGAGGCTACGTTTTGTTGGCTTTTGATTTTACTCAAGACTAAGGCAGCAACGATGGACATTTCCACCCTATAAAATTTGGCCAACTGCGTGTGTAACTTAATTTTGAAGAAGCTCTACCCAACACGGTGAACATCATCTTGTATGCCGAATTCGACAGCACTCTAGAATTTAACAGTTTGAGGGAAGTCATTCTTGACTATTAGAAGTTATGGAAGACTATTATCCCTCTGCGAATGGTGAATGGGAGGATATCTCTTGTCTCTAGCTAAGAAAAGTAGTGTACATCAATAGCTAAATGACCTGCATCAGTGGAAGTCTAACTTGACTTCACAACGTTATCAATCTTATCAAAAATGTGTGATTTACAAAAAATGTATAGATCGTTATATTATGTGTTGGTTAATTGTTGTTTGAATATAAATGTCATGAAATAATTGGTTGTTTGTTTGTTTTTTAATTATCAATATCTATGCTCTTTCACTTCTCTTTGTCATTCACCATGAGATAAGCTATAGCGTTCCTACCCAAAACATCGTATGGATGTTTTCTATCGCATCCGCGCTTGAGCCATATCAGTATCGACATCCATTGTTAATGCGTCAACCTATCATAATGTCTTCAAGACTAGCAAAGCTGAACGAAGCCCACGGGAATTTACATCACGTCAGACAAAACCTCATACCCAAGCCTGAAGATATTGAGAACGCCAGGATGTTAAAAGTAGCCCAAGACTTCATAGAAGAATTCTTTAAAGCTGAAATCAAGAAGGAGCAAGAAGTATCGACTTCAGAATCAGCAGGAGTAATACATAGGCTTTGGGGACTGTCTTGTAGACACGAAAGAGTTCTCCTTCTCCTTCCGCAAAAGCAAACCATCGGAAACCCTTCAGCCAGACGATAAGAGATTGCTCGAATTCAGGTCAGCCACTTAGTCTCTAGTAAATATTGACCATGTACAACAAAAGTAGGGACATAGAAAAGGGACATTATAGACACACATTTAGAAACATTGTAGGGACATTAAAGCTACGCAAATTTTTTAAATCCGCATAGCTATAGCATACCTACACATATGTCCCTAAATACACAAATATTCTAAAGCATAACGGATCATATAGACTAGCTCAGCTGGCTACTGAAATCTATAAATAACTTATGCATAATTAACTACAAAATGGCAATCAATCACGTCAACAAAATGCAGAAGTTGCAAAAAGTGGTGGACAATCTGGGAATGGTGGGAGAGATGTTGGTTAGATTGGAAGATGGCTGTTATAGCCCACACAGACTGAAGATGGAGATCAATAATTTCAAGAAGGCGAAGGAACGAGGTAAACGAAGAGAAGGGGGACAACGAGGATAAAGCACAATTGAGAAGATGGAATGAAAAGATTTAGAAAGAAAAAGAAAATGAACAGAAAAAAGAAAAAAGGAAAATGAAGAAAGAGGAGGATGAAAAGGATAAGAAGAAAAGAAGAAAAAGATTGTAGTGGAGAAAGTAAAATGTTGGTAGCAAAACAAAAGACAAGACATAAATTAGAAGAAGAAGATACCCTAAGGTAACTGATGTTATGACAAGAATTATATCAGTCGTATCTTGAGAAGCCAAGTTGTTTATGTTATGTCCAGTTTGGGAGCTGAAATTTTATTTCTTCAAATTATTGAATTCTTGGACAAAGATATTTACCGGAATTTATATAGAATTGAAAAACTGGGATAATATTTTCTGTGATTCAACAAAAGATTGTTGACACATCAGTACAACGCTGACTAATGCATACGACATCGCCTTCCATCTTGGATTTTCATCGGAATTTGAACTGTGATTCACTAAGAACTTTCATTGATAGGACTTGTGTTTTTACTGTTTGGATTTTAATTTAGATTTAATTTGCAATACCGAAAGTTCCTTTTTTCTCATTTATTTTTACTTTGTAGTCTCGGGGAAAAAAATATTTGTTAAATTTTACAAAGCTGATTGTCTTCACTCTTTTATGTTACTTATTTTTAGAGCATAGACTCGTAACAATACATTAAAAAAATTAATAATTCTTTCCGTAATAAAATGAATAGTGTTTTCTTTAACTCATAGCTGTGTTTGCTGATCTGACAGTTTTTCATCATAGTTTAAGATTCAAAGCAGATAATCTGCACTCTTTATTTAAGAAAATATTCTGAATATGTGTACTCATGCGTCTGTTCTTCACGATGAATGAATACTTTGGAGAGATCTCCGATAAAGGATGGGGGCATTCTAATATTTTCTGCAACTCCGTGAATATTTATTATAGAAACCTTGTTGTCGCCACTATTATTTGGAAAATTAGGGTTGCAGTTGAAATATTATCGAGTACTTACCTATAGTTTGAACCAATATACCTGTAAAATTTAATACACTTACTGTGCTGGAGAGTTTTATAACATTACCCGGAATAAAAATGTTAATTATCTCTAAGATCTGTTTATTATCACAGAAAAGTTATACGGGAACATAGAACCGATAAAATTACGTAGCATTGATCATATTAGGCCCACTTCTTTTTCTCCTTCTCCATTTAATGAGTGACTTTGACATGATTAAATGTCATACACCTTAGGCCAAATCATCTAAAGAATCTTAGTACTAAGGAAAATATATCAATGAGTTTGATCATCCTTTTTCATTATTGCAAGTATGCTGCACAATAAATGCCAAAGAGACGCACATTAGCAATGTAATTAGAAAGAAAATTCAAAGCGAAGAAAAATACCGTGCAAGCAAAAGAAAAGAAAACCACATGAATGAATTCCAATATGTAATAAAAATACATTCGAATGGCTTTTTGATCGTGTTATTAATGGAAAATCTATCAGAACATTAATGAGCACAAACTTTGACATGAGGTTTCACAAAATCTGAGTTCACGTTTTCACAAGGACTACCACTATTGTTGTATGCATTCCTTACTGATACTGCTTCTGTCACTACCATCTCTTTCGAAATTAAACAAATGAAAATTATTTTTCATTTTTAACATGATATCTAGGTGCGAGTGAATACAAGAGTATCCAATGCGCATCATTCAGAGAAAATTAACGTAAACTGTTTAACACTGATAATGCCGACGCTGGAATATAATCTTATCAGTTTAAAATATCATTGAAATACTTTAATTCATACAAATAGATCAAAATCAATCTCATTAGAATATTTCATAACTGAAATGTTACTGTAGAAAACCTGACGTCATTGTGTGATCTAGCCATCATTCATATGTTACCCTGTTTTAAAGAGTACTTTATCATATGGTTAAGGTGAATAATAATAATAATAATAATAATAATAATAATAATAATAATAATAATAATAATAATAATCATCTCATTGTAGTATTTCAAAGAACCTTTCATTTACTTTTCAGATTTTCCGGCAATAGTAGCCTTTTTACAATTAGCGATGACAGGATCCTATTTTCCCTGTAAGTTTTGCGTGGAGTCATGCTAGAATCGCGTGGAGTCATGAGCTTGTTTTAGTTTTCCTTTATCGGTCGTTGACTTTTTCATACCAATTATTTTCTGTTTCAATTCTTGAATTTCTTTTTCTAAACGTTTGTTTGTTTCTGTGAAAGCAATCTCTTTTCTTCTTTCATTGGTAATTTATTCGCGAAGAAGATTGTATTTACCTTCCAAATCTTTAAATTGCTTTTGTAGAATCTCATATGCCGCTTTTTTCATTTCCAAACTTTGTCTCAGTTCATCCTTTTTCTTCTCAATTTTGGTAATCCTCTCTCAGTGTTATTCTTCTCTCTTCCTAGCTTCTTCTTTGTGATCTCTGAATTCTTCACCTATCTGTTTCATACAAGTCCTTTCTCATTACGAGAAATCGACTCAATTTGTATTGTCCTTTTTTTGGGTAGGACCCTGTGGTTTTGGTTATGAGAAAAAAAGTGGACATAGGGAAATAGATAGTTGTTCCATATTTCAATTTGTATATTTATTTTAAATAAGACGAAGTTATTAGCATGATGACGAGGGAAATAATTCTTCGACTTAAAATAACAAATAGTTTGTACATGTAGTAAATTTGGAATATTTACCTTTTTAACTCCTTTTTAAACTATTTTCTGTATTCTCTTATCACAGGTAAGTTTTGGCTGAATTGTTTTTGGTGTTTGGAAAATTCACATAACTATGCCTCATTCTTTTAATTCAATGCCTGATACACAACATGGGAGATCGTGCTTAAACTTAGAAATACATCAGCATAAAATAACTTTAAAGGTTATGTACATTTATATGCATGTCAAATTATATAGAGGATATAAATGACTAAAATGAAGATACAACACTATCAGTGGTGCTTTTACGAATGAACACAACTGTCAATTTGTGTATTGTTAATGTAGATACATTTTATCAAAGCAATACAATTATTAATCCCGTAAATATTCAATATTTTTACAGCAATGAACTTTGTATATTACTATACAAATTGTCTTATAAAAAAAACCTACTAAAATCACTGTTTACCTGGAGAATTGAACCTTCGTCACTCTAGAAAACTAAAATTAAGATTGACTCTTTTGTGCATCTACATCAGAAGTGGTAATATATCAAGTGTTAACCGATCCGCTTTCAAATATTTGTTCAATAGGACGTTTGGGAAACATTGACCATATCGATGAATGACTCGGATTAGTTTGTGCTTCACATGATTTTGTCATACAAAATCGTTCAAATGATTCCTTTGATTACCAAATATACGTAAACATTTCATTTTTCTTGATTTCAGAATTACTTCTATTATGTACATGGTTGTACATTTTTGTTGAATAATTTTCAGTGTTACTCCGTCTGAGCATTGTTCCGCCTTCAATTTCACGTACAACATCCTCAGGCCCCTCCCTTTTCAATGTATTCGTCAGACACTCCACAGTGAGTTACCACTCTCTGTTAAAATTATAAGTACTTGATCCGGCGGATTTACATTGTTAAGAAAATAAGATTCTTTGATTAGTTTGCCTTTCTTATTTTTTACAACAAGAAGTGCTGTTTTACCGGCCAATCGGCAAAAGATTAGTGACCCTTTCTTCCTTGTTGTCAGAAATTTCTCGTGTATCTATTACTGTCCAAATAGCTCATTGACAAAGACACCAATCTTGCCAACGCACTGCATATATCTCGACCTTCAAAACGAAATAAAGTATGACAGGGAACTAACGTTTTATCAAACTCCGTGAGTGGTGTTGGTGGCATACCCTATTCGTATGTTCTTTGTTCCAGGTGACTTGATCTACATAGCGACTTCTGAAGTTATAAGATTAGATACAATACGGTAGATGGAAGTTCTGATGAGAGGGATGTCAATGGGGGAACATTGGATACATATTTTGGGTGGTGTTGGTTTCATATTTTATGGCACAGCAACAAAAGTAGCTGATTTGATGTCAAGACAATTAGAGTAAAGTGCATTGCCCAGGAAGACACCAATCTAGCCGATCCTTGTCGATCTGATGATAGGATTCGAACCCGCCAATCGTTTAATGAGTTCGGCACTCTAACTACAGAACCACCGCCTCGGTACTGAAGTGCTCAAGTACTTCTATGAGAATCGTCTTAATTACAAATTGAATATCATATCTCCAAAGATAATTTCGCTTCGCAATAACTCTTACAGCAGAGTTACAACAACAATAACTTGCAAGTGGTAGAAGCCTATCTGGTCACAAACCTGAACTAATTGCCTAGTTGTTTGATAAATCAGCTATTTATACAGGTACAAGTAGCTTCTTTAAGTCTTTAAGTCTTTAAACTTTTGTAACATGGTCCTGTCTTCTATCTCAAAAATGTGTTAGTGGCACACTATATGATACGATGAAAGCTGCATAAATTGCTACCTGATATAATTCGTTATCAATGCATTTCATTTGTCCTATTTATTACATTAAATTGCTAAACATTTAATAATATCTCGGGGATCAAGCTATTATTATGATGAAACTGTTAAAATTGGATTTAACAGTTCTTCATTTGGGATTATTCTAATTTAGCTTCTACTGCCTTATGATTCTTCTGACTTGTGATAAGGTTCACCAGCTATAGGAAGATCGTTAAATTCAAAAGCTGAATGACATATATGCATATATTTAAGGTGACCATGGTCACAGTAAAAAGATCTAACATGCCTGCAGGAACAGTGATTTGAAGAGTTCATAGTAAAATGCATACATAATTCATGATTAAAGAAGACGTTGTGGAGCATGAATTCTTATTTCATAGAATCAATGATAATACGGTTTGGTATTTCAATCCCAGATGCTTTCGTGAAAGTTAAAGTATTGAACAACAGGAACTATGTTTTGGATACATATCAAGAAAATATATTAAACAAAGTTCATATATCAACTGTATGAAATGCTATGAACTCAACGATTTTGATGTGTTCGAAAAAATAGGGTTGATGTTTGGATGAAATACATAACAAAAATGTGCTAGTAAAATGTACAATAAATGGACCATGAATTATATAGTACAGAAAACTAGATAACTTTGATTCGCGAATGTGAAAGAGCGATTCATATACTTCGATTAAATCTGTAAATAAAGTCAAAGAGTCACAACGAATATATGGACAAAACCAAATGTAATTCTTGTGTTCAAAATGTAATATCCTAAAAGAAGAAAACAAAAATTCCGCAAACATTTTAATAACAGGGTTTTTCATAAAATGAAACAAGAATTGAAAACATCTTTAAAGCAAATATGCAAGAAAACGAGAACAACAAATAATGAAACTTTAGCAAACTAATGTCATATTCTAGAAAACAAATGCCTCAAGATTTTCAAAACATGTTTCAGAAAGGAAATAAGAATAGAAACATTTGGGCAAAGAAAAATAGCAAAAATTCTTCATTGCTAAGGAATCGAATATGCGAGAAAACGACAAATTAGAATCAACGAATTCTAGTCAACATTATAATCTAAAATGGCAGCGTTTTTACAGAATTTTAGCAGAGAAGAAAGAAAAATTTAAATTGTAATAAACATATTCAAAACTAATTCTAGCTATCAGTATCTTATAATGTGCTTTTAAATATTTTTAATATTTTAAGAATTACTTCCTATCTCTTGAGAGCCAATAAGAAAAAGACCTAGAATAAATAGAAGATGAAATAGAAACCGGAGACTGAAAACAAAACGGACTTTAAACGGCAAAGAGCAAGGCGTGCAAAGAAACGCTGACAAACTATACGAAAGCTCGTAAAACGAAGCCCTCGTTCAGAAAAGCTCCCACAACAAATAAATGTCTGGAAAAGTAACTTTTTTATCAGGTTAAACATCATTCATGTAAACAGAAAAGTAAAAAATTAAATTCGGTGACGGTGCATCTAAATGTGAGGGCTTTCTCATGAAATAAACCATTTTGCCAAGTGGATGAGTAGAAGAAAAAACAACTCTATCACGTACTGAAAATATTTAAAGTTTGACGTCGTAACAGACTTCTTTGAGGATCACAGCGTCCAAACTTTGCTACATATTAAATACAGTCCAGACTAGCTTTAAAGAAGATTTGGCTGAATTGCAGAACGGCATACGATTTGGAAACCGCCATTATTTTAGAAAGGGAGTTTTCCAGTGAATTAACACATATTAAAATTAATCAACAACACGTTAAAAATTAATACAAATAGAAAGTTAACAACTGGATATTCCGACTTCGAAAATGTGTAGATGTTCATGGGGAATACTTTGAGGGGATGCACTTACGTATTGTTTACTAATAAAGAAGATTCACTGTGTGGCGCACTATATTCAGAACTTTTCAAATACCCCTCGTGCAATGCAGTACATACAATCAACATAACGCCTGAAGAAGTTTCTTTTGTGAAACTCAAAGGCTTTAATCATCATTTCACAGTTCCATTCATTCAAGATTTTAACTTTGAATGTGCTTGGGGAAATACTACTGAAGCAACATTTCCTGAAAGTTCTGGGTTGTTACGATAACAGCTGGACTGAAACATTGAACATATGTACATCCAGGACTGTGCTTGTACCCAAAGCAATTCACAATAAATACATGCCAATTATTTACAGTCGGACCTATTACATTTAGTTATTTTATAAGTGGCTGGGTAGGATTGAAAAGCTTGTCTATGATGAACTGACCTAAGAAAAAGCAAATCACAAGATCCTCACGGAAAAAAAAAATCTAATTTTGATTGATCCAATGTGTCACATTTGTGATAAAAATCTTTTTTAAACAAAAAAGAGACCATAATCATTTAGCAGGACAATATAGAGTCCCTGCACATCACAAATACAATTAAAATGCCAAATATCAGACCGTCATTCAACGCTTAATTCACAGCTTGTCTTCATGGATGTTACAAGTGTTCCTGTTCATCAGGGAACTTGTAACAGAAGATCAAAAACTAAAAATAATTTCCCAACAACGACGAGAAATAAAATTAATTCAGGAAGTTTTTTTGTGTGGATTGTAGAGTAAATAATGGAAAGAAACGTCGTGAAACAAAGAACTATTGGATATGTAGAAAGCTATCGTTCATGCGGCAAGGTAATTAACTAGTTTGCAGACACTTAAACATTTGAAGAGTATAAAGAACAAATTCCTATGAAAAGACATCTACCTTTATAAATACGTTGATAGCTTTGAAAGGATCAATGAGATAACGTTACTTCGTTCAGGGTGTTTTTATTCATCATTGTTCAGATAAAATGTCTCAGATTATGGCTGCTAGTACGTTAAGAATGTAAGTTTCGGTTTCAGACGCTGGAAGTCATACACAACTGTCAAATAAAATAGGATTCTTCGATGTTACGTTAAAGTTTCAATCAGTTTCGAAATGTCTGCATATAAAATTACAAACTGGAACCAGCGCACTACTACACAGGTTAAAACATGAATCGAATTACTGAATATATCACGAGTAGAGTTAGAGTTTTTAACTGCATAATGTGTGTTTCTTATGACTGAGTCGGTTCTTTGCTTGGGGTGGGGGCATTAGCATGATGCTGCAAAGATATGCAAAATACTATTCACGGTTTTCATATTGAAGATAACGTTGCTTTGGATCAAACAAAATCTAAATTAAATTATTCACCATGGAAATTATGTATAACTTATATGTCAAGGCTATGTCTGCATATTTACCAGCGAAAGGTTACTGGAAGAGTAGAAAATATGGGCACATTTTGGTTTTATATATATATATATATATATATATATATATATATATATATATATATATATATATATATATATATATATATATATATATATATATATATATATATATATATATATATATATATATATATATATCGTTTAGTACACCTATACTCTACGCTAAACTCTTCCGGGCTACAAAAATATGTGAATGTATGTAATCTAGAAATGATGGGATATATGTAATCCTTCTGTATAGGTTAATTTTTCTGTATTATCTGGATAAAGCAATAAGAATCATGTGAGTTCAGTTTGTCTTTTAAAGTGTTAAACTCACTGTTTTGACTAGACGACTCTTGAAATTTTATTGAATTAATCAGAATACAAGGACGATTCCTAAAGTTTATATCTCTATACTACTGGAATCTGTAGTGACCCAAATAATAATGTTCCATAGATTCCAATAGTGACACAGTCATGTTTAATTTTCACAAGCCCCATAGAACTTGAACCATCCACCAAACAAAAACGTCCCCAAAGTGGACCAATTCAGATCCCCTAAGTAAAGAACCATCCGGAAAATAAACTTGAACCTACGTCTACCTAATTGATTCTAATCAGACGAACTGCTGAACATGCGCCTTAAACAAAAATCCCCATCGTGCTCCCTATACTACTCAAAGAATCTGGCAAAACTGAATGGCGTAGTTCGAAAAAGCTCAGCTTAATTCCTATCGCTTCCTCTACAAAGAGCAGGAAACAGCAGACATTGCATGAAGGCATGTACATTTGCGAAAATGAGCCGTTGGAGTGGTTTCATTGTATTTTATCTTGGAAAAGGCAAATTTATGAATGAATAAAAAATATGAAAGTTCGTTTTATATCTGCTGGATATTCTTAATCTAAATAGTGACCTAAAATTGTTCATCATTATTGGTCATTTTTCCTGTTGGATAAACTTTTAGAATGGTACTCTATCAGTGTGACGGTAATTTTAATAAAAGATTATTTGTGGAAAACTATGCAATAATGGAACATTGTCACTAACAATGTGTTCGTATTAACTACGATCTATAGTGATTGATTTATATAATAAATTTCTTTCTAAAACTGGGGTGTATTTTCATCTCTGTTTTCCTTTGATGGAAGTAAACTTAGGAACTGAGGGATGTCATATATTAATCTACATCTATTTGCATCGGTTGACTGCCACCAGACTTTTTACCGATTTCGACTATAGTCAGACTATACCTCCCCCTTTATTCATACCCCCCTGAACGATTTCAATAACTGTAATTTTTAATGTGTTAAAAAGTGCACATAACTTAGTTAATTCATTCATTGATTTATAATTTCTAACCTGAATGAGACCAGAACGGCCCTAACGCTGGCATTCTCTGTGCCTTTCATGCTTAGCGGACTTTCCATACTAACACGGCGCCATGTTGCCTTACGCTATGGGCAAGTTGATTTCCTCAGACAATATTGTGACATAGTTTATCCTTGTCGGCAACTCCCGGATAATTCCGTAAATTACCATAATGTTGAGAGTTTGGAGTTATATCCGTTGCACACATGTACATAGAAATTACAGTGCTTGTGAAATCAAATCTGTAATAGTCATTCTTTTTCCTTGCTTGATTCGGCATTGTAAATATCGGAAGCAGACGACATAGTATTTTTCTTCTACGTACATACATGTGATGTCGTGCATACAGCCTTCGCTGAAAATGCACTTGTCCAGGAACTGGAAATGACTTGCGAACAGGTCTTTTAGACTGACAACTTCAGTTTGAAATGAAGCTCGCAGATCATAACGGTGTTAGGGCCTCCTTGGGCATAATCAGGTTTGAAGTTATAAATCAATAAATGAACTAAGTTCCGTGCATCTTTTATCTCATTTGTGCTTTTCATCTTTTAATGGGGGTGGGGGTGGCAAACGAACGAGAGGTATAATCAGGTTGTAATAAATTAAAGATACAAACACATTATGCATAAACAAAACATATTAAACAATCATTGCTGTATGGGAGTATACGTTTTAATTTTGTTGCTTGCCACCAGTGAGGGTCATTCCTGTATGATTTCTGAATTTACTTATGTGAAATGATAAGGTCAGTGAATTTTTTCCGGGTTAATTGAAGGCAGCATTCTGATATTTTTTGAAGACTCCATTTCAAAGTTTGCTGATAGAATTATTTACCAATGTATTTCTCTATACAGCTGATTATCGGAACCGTTTGCCGCTGTTTAGGACATTTGGATTAATTTCAGTCTGGTTCACATTATGAGTTTATACAGTTCAACCTCACATCTGATTCTGATTACTTAAGCCATATTTTATTCGTTGCAAGTACTTTTCGTCTGGCGCCGTAGAAGACAAAATGATTAAACCATATCGTTGAAAAGAAAAGCACGCCTTTGAATACAATAGCAAAGTCAAAGGGGACAAATAACAAAAGAAATGAGTAAATACATCACATAAAGAGAAATATATTATTGTTAAATAGATGCAAAATTTATATCTGTTTCATTCTTACCGTTTACATATTATCGTACTATCATCATAACATAACTTAGAAGAGTGTGCCTTCAAGACGTGTGTTCGCAGTACCAAGGCCAATTCTGTGTTAACCCAATAAATCAACCCCCAAATCCGTACTGAATGCTTGATCTGATGTAACCTGTTCATTAAATCATGCAACTGGTGCAGACAAAACTGTCCGCCATACGTCACTGTAATTTTAAACACTTTAATGAAGATTTTCTACTTCGGCGTTAAAACTGAGCTAAAAATCAAATAACGGGTAATTCTAAATATTCTATATCTGTTACATATGTATTGCTTCCCAAGTCCACGTTGCAGTCACATGATAAACCATGGAGGATAGTGTCGAGTCACATGACCAAACCATCTGAAACTTTCAAAATGAGCGAAAGTTGCATTTAATCGGTTACAGTTCTGATGCAATAGCCGAATTTAGACATGAAATTCGAAACAGTGACAGGAAGTAGAGTTGTATTATTCTATGTGGATGTACGAGTTGGCAAACATAGCATTTGATCAGTCAATATTTTGTACATATAATCGAAAAGATCCGCCGTACGACCATAACGTAAGAGCCGCATAAAATACCGCAATGTGTCCATCGAATGCATTATTTAAGGAATTGATTCGATCAAACCCGAACCGTTTCTTAGTATCAGGACAGGTTTGGGGACTGAGTTATTCTGTATCTTGGATGACACCAAAGAATGCAAAATAAAAAGCTGCTTTAAATATTTACAACTAGACTGGCATTGTTTACTGTACTACATTCGAATATTGCCAAAACCAGACTGATCCCATTAGATTACATAAAGGCAGTAATTTTATGAATTTTCCGTGTAATGCATATTAACTGAGATCAAGGGCAGTTCACAGTGTCATGGGCAAAGTAGACCACTAACCTTCAAGTAATTGTTGAATTCAGCTATAATTCTAACTTTGGGATATTAAGATTTCGTTTATGCAATGGTGTAAAGGAAATATAAAACCTTTTAAACAGTACTCTGTTTAAACACATTGGCCATTGAAAATTCTTGTCAAACAAAACCGTACCTATATGCCCTTTGACTTATTACTCTTTAAAACTGAATACAAAAATGACACTGACTTTATTGAAGAGTTTTATGATATTCCCACGCCAAGACCATTACTTCTGAAGTCTAATTATATTAAGTCTCACCAGTGTTCTCATAACGCTTTGATTGAGTCCTCTCGCATTACGGTGATAGTATAGAGACCTACTTATCTTTTCTTCTCAAGCGTTGTTGATATATAATCGCGTGTAACAGAATTTAGGCCAAATTAGTTTTCTTTATAAGCCTTCAATTTAATCACGAGTTTTAGGTTTTTAAAAACTTCAGATTAATCAGGATTTTTGACTATGTTAGAGCGTGACACCATTAATGACTCTGAAAAATTAGAAACAGTGTAATTAGAATAATAGAAAACGAAGAGAATTACTGTGCAAAACAAAAGAGAAAAAGAATCCCACACAAACGAATTGCATATTTAATAAGAAACTTTAATATCGCTTCTTCGTCGTGTTATAAAAGGAGAATATATGAGAACATTAATGAGCACACAGAAGTTGAGAAACTGTGAGGACATTTTACAAAATCTCACATTGACTACCGGCATAGCTGCCTTCATTGCTGTTACTACTACTACTATCACTGCTGCTGCTTCTGTAACTACATTCACTCTCACAACAACACCGACAATTGCACAGATGAAAGAAATTGGTAGTTTTAAACAAAATTTCTGGATGTGAGAGAAAACAAAAACTCTTTTATACATACATACATACATACATACATACATACATACATACATAAAATATCCGAGCAGGGTTTGATTGCTTGTCCAACATTACGTCATCGTACACAACTAAATTATTAATTGACCCATCAATGGAATCAATACTTGGTGCTTCATTAATGTCAGTTATAAATTCAACAACATCATCTTCACTTAACAATTCTGCGCTTTCATTATAATCTTTTATTACATCATAACAACGCTGGTCGTCCACAGATGGTGCTACCAAATACAACTTGTCCCATTTCTTCCATTTCATTATTAAATTAAGTAACAACTGCGTCTTGCCACTTCCAGATGGTCCTATAATAATCATACGAACAGAATTTGGTAGCGCAGCGTGATGCTTAACTGGTTCTAGTCGTTTTGTAGCAGAAAAGTCAGTGATCTCCATTAGAATAATATAAAATAAATATGGATTTATATTGTGTGAAATGTAGGGCGCGCACACCGACAAGTGGTCTAACAACCATTACAACAAAAAATAATAGATCTGCAGTTACGGGCAAATGTGAGCGATGCGGTACAAAGAAATTTAAATTTATCTCCACTGGCAAGTCAGGTGAAAAACCAAAGTCACAGTCAAAACCAAGGTCAAAGGCAAAACCAAAACCAAGGTCAAAACCAAGGTCAAGTAAAAAAAAGCAACACGGGGGTGATATTGCAGCAAAATTAACAAAACTACCGGGCTAAATACCCAGGAGAAAAACATCTTCCAGGATATAGTTACTGCGGCCCTGGAACCCGACTTGATATCAGACTTGATGACCAAGATCAACCAAAACCAGGTGAGTATCCGATGAACGCTATCGATAAAGCGTGTCATGCTCATGATGTAGCTTATAAAAGTAAAAATATACAAGATAGGCATCGAGCGGATGTAAAATTAATTCACGCGTTAAATTCCATTACTGTTAAATCTTTCAAGGAAAAATTAGCCACTGGTTAATAAAATCCGCGATGAAAGGTAAATTAGCGCTAGGTGCTGGTAATTAATTATAATGGAGTCGATTTATTATTCCCCAAAAGGATATTGGAGGGGTAGTGCAGCAATTAGCGATTGATCCTATTTGGAGTATTACCACACACAAGATATCTAACATAACTAGATCTACTGGTAGACCAGCGATCTACAGACTGGATTCAACTGCTCCTCAACATGGATTTACACGTGAACAATTACAAGTAATTCCCGAGGATACACAATTACCACCCAAATCACTTAACTAGCACCCCGACTTCGATTACACTCAAGACAGGTCAACTTGGTATTTTCTCGTGTATGACCAAGACGACTATCCTTTCTATCTACGGTGAATTGTTTTGGGTGTTTACTCGAATACTGCCACAACATTATACAATTACAACTCGCACAGTGATTATTCTGCTGTTGTTTAAGTGTCATGATAAATTCAACATCAAGGTCAAAATCGCGATTATTATTTTTTTTGTCATTTTGTTTATAACCGGCTAATTTTGTTCTGATTATATCACTGTTGTTTTCATTATTAATTTCATCAGCCATTGACGCATCCAAGACAATCCTTCGCAACTGAGATATTCTTCTGACTCTGGACACAGCCAAGTAAACTAAATTTGACCACTCGATACGATCATCAATGATCCAAACAACTGTATCAGAGATAGTTAGTCCTTGACATGAATGTATCGTCATTGCGTATCCTAGCATCCACGGGGATTTATCGGCGCGCAGTGCATCTTCAACAACATTGACATCAACTGCAACAATATCATTTAATACTAAATTCTGTTTCTCTGTCTGTCCTGGTATATCAACGTCAATATTCGTTTGGTCTCCACGTTTTCCAAAAGTCGCTCAAGGAAGTTTCTGAAATCATCTCGCGCATAATTTCGCACTGATTTTTATTCGGTTGCAGTCTGATTAATTTCTTAAATTCTTTTAATTCTGCATCAAGAGATCTATGATCATCAGTCACTACTTCGTAATAATCAACAAAATTCTTCAACCAATCGTGTGGAGATAGTCCAGCAAACGGAGGTGGCTGACCGTGATCGCCGCACATAACCACAGCTGTATTTTTTGTTAATAACCAATCGAGAAATGTTTTTAATGTTTCTAACGGCACTGTGCACACTTCATCCCAGATAATAACTTTTGGAATATATTTCTCTCCCATTCGTCGACACACCGCAGCTGTATTTGAAAAAGCTGTGATAAGTACTAGAATTGACTCCTCGTTGTTTCATCTCCCTGGCAAGTCTGTGTGTTGGTGTTAACACAATCATATCTAAATCGAAAATCTTCGATTTTCCACGAAATAATTCGATTACTCGAGTTGTCTTACCAGAGCCTCCCGCCCCGTTCAAGTAAACAGTCTTGTGTCTGGATACTGAATCGTACACAGATGGTTCACTCGACATTTCTGATAATTCTGATTTACAATGACTATCTTTAACCGCAATATCAGCGGATTCACAATAACAATGTAACATTTCCTTTTTTATTCTCCACGAACTCCATGATTCATCATTGCTTGTGAAATGAGCCAGTAATTCTGAATATTTTTTATCGATATAAAATGAATCCGTAGCAACTCTAACTGCGGTGTCAGGAAATCTATTTATCATCGATAGCAAATTTATAGAAACATAAGCGAGCATCGAAGATCTTAAATGAATGTATTGAGACGATTCTCCTTCGATGTAACTAACAATTGTACCCAACTTTGTTCTGTCAGACAAGTAAGCATCTTCCCGATTGCAAAGTATATCTCTCGCAGTGGCATCATTAATTATAAAATCCAATTCAGCGTCATCCATAATCAGTCGTGAGTGATGTCGTTTATGATCATATGCACCACCTTGAGTAAATTTACCGATTATTCTTCTGCCGAGATCTTTTGCTGTTTTTTCACTGTTGCTGAGTTTAATCTTAAGAATATTAACAATGACATCCGTGGACAAATCTGGATATTCTCGTGCACATTCTTCGTGACTGATACACTCCGGTGTTGGTAACCAAACCGAAGTTTGTTTTCGGTACGATATAATTGCTTCACTGACCGTCAACGATATCGGTATTCTTTTGTCAAGCATATATCGTAATAACACTACTGGCGCCCAACGTTTCTCCGAAGAATGTCTGCCAAACCAAACATAACAAATCGGATGAAGATTCATAGTGAATTCAAACGACGTTACACGAGCAAATCCTGTCAAATCAAAATCAGGTAATGGACCATTAATTGATACTCTTACCATCTCATGACAAGGATGACCAAACCTCGCAAAATATCCAGCACACTCACCCATCCCAAGAAATCTTCCAGGATAACACGCGGTCATGTCTACGGAAATCATCTCACCGATATTATACTTGGTGTTCCACAAACCGCCGTGTCCGTATTCGATACAACTATCCTGGACATCTTCAATGAACTCAGCGTGTGTTGGTCTCCATGAATTTTTTTCTCTCGCGGCATGAGCAGCAACTGATAGGACTGTAAAACAATTGGTTAATAATTGCTCAGTATTTTCTGAATATTTCTGTGCCAGTTTTCTCATTTCTTCGTGGAGAGATTCTTTACGATATAATTCGCCGTTAGGTCTTACAAACTGATCATACTCACCTTCTTCGGAATTTTTAAACATCCATACTGACACAGGGTCGTTTTTGCTTATTTGGCTGATAGCATCAAATATTCCACTCCAAAAGCTCTCTGACGAGTAATATCTCACAACACGATTTCGTGGAAATATTGTGACTGCGGAGCTCCAAGCATGAGAGTTATGGTCAATGATATTTATTGGAGCGCCATTCCAATTATATTTTGATTTGTATAATACTTCCCCCGTTATCGTTGCTACGGTTATGGGGAATCTTAATGCTTTTTCTAACTCAGCAGCATCGTTTATTGACGCTCCTGTATCCTTAACTGACTCAGCCCATTTGTTTATTTTTTTCACGTCGCAGATCAGTTAAACCATTTCCACGCTTCGCATTTTTAAAATATTCTATTACTCGCTCGGCTACACAATTTAGCCTTGACAAAGTCAAGGATGAAAATCTCATTGGGGTAAGTTTATTAATGTTGGGTTTTTTATCGGATAAATTCCATAAATGACCGCTGTTACAGGATACGCTCGAACGTAATATGGTTTGTCAATCCCAGTCAGCATTCCTGGTTCGGAATCTTCACTTAACAGAGCTGTTTTTCCATCAGCAAGGACAGGATCACGTTTGTCACGGATAATCCAAGTATCATCATCCGAGCGCACAATAAACTTTATTCTGAAAAAATATTTCTGATTGAGGTAATCGATAATTATTTTCGCTCGTGTATCGTTCATTGTAGCGTCCTTGACATCGTCGACATTGACTCTGTCAATGTTGGGTATAATTTTGAATGTGGACCACACGTGAGATGCTCCATCATTACGAAATTCGTTTTTGGCATCTCTGATAATATCAAACAGATCAGTCAAGGCTCGCCTTCGCGAATCAGGGGTTAGTCTGTCGAGATCAAATCTAGAAGCCTTTCTGGGTTTGATTGCAGATAATCTCTCAAACTTCTCCATATTATATTTAAGGCAAACATTTAAATAAGAAATATTATATATAATGAACCATTGCAGGTGGTTCAAAGTAGGATCTGTGACCGTTTGTAACAAATCATGCAAAAAAGAATTCTGCGGAGAACACTCTCAAAGTATCCGGAAAGGAAAGTCAGGACCAATACCATGTCTACAATGTGGTATTGGGGTCAGAGGTAAAACACAATTATGCGCAAATTGTGGGGGTAAGCGATACCGCAAACTTAAAAGGTATTATAACAAAAAAAAAATAAAAATGATATGCTAAAATGTGAGCGCGATTATATAACTAAGTTTTCAGACAAATATAAATTAGACAAATGACATTGTTATAATGAGCCAACAATTTGTCCGACACCCCATCATCAAGAATTACGAAGCGTCAGGCGATGGAATTGTCAGACATTGCAGATCAAAAAAATCAGTTGGTATTGTTACTAATTCTGGTTATCTAAAGTTCAGAGCTGGGAATAAAGGTTATTCCTGTCATCGTTTTATATTCGAGGTTTATCACGGAGTGATCAAAGATGATCTTGTGATTGATCACATAGATAATAATAAACTTAATAATAAATTATCTAATCTACAAGCCATCTCACAGAGTGAAAATTCTGCACGAGGGGGAACTGGTAAATTTAAGAGCGTTACAAGGAAAGTTGTCAGATCTCTCAACATAAGCACAGGTGAAGAGAAAATATTTCATTCGATGTACGCGGCTGGCAAGTATTTCGGTATTCAACCGCGTTCGGTCCAGCGTGTTGAATAAAATATTAAAATCAACGTTTTCATACAAATTTAATAGCTAGATTTCATTTCGTTATGTAGATGCAGATAACGGAGACAACTCTGCAACGGCTGTGTAAAAGTCAATGACGCAGTTATCCCGAGTCAAGGTCATTAACTGTAAATCTAGCGAGCAGAACTATATATAGTTTTTTTTTTTACATAGCCAATTGTAGCGGCAGTCTATTTTCACCTTGCGGTTGTCAATCCAGGTAAATGTTTCAGGTGATTGCACAACACCTGTAAAGGTGCATTATCCAGCGGCGGGCAGAACTGTATACGGCCATTTGTAACTGTATACACACTAGTAGCAGTCTATTATCACTTCCGCGTTTGATTGTCAGTACAAGTAAATGTTATTTTCACCAAATCTTAACTTAAAATCGTTCAGAACTTAAAATCGTTCAGAATTTAAAATCTAGTTCAGAACTTAAAATCGTTCAGAACAGAATTCAGCTGCCAAGCTCTGTCAGTAGTTACCTATATGATGTTTTTTAAATCTTATATCTTCAAATTGCGATCGGTGGCACAGTGGTTAGCTCAGCTGACTTTCGTCCCTGTGACTTATCACTGTCTCTGATCGAATCTCGTCACGGACAAATTGGGTCGACGGTACCGATAAATATAATTTTTCTTTATAAATTGGGGGGACCCAGAAAGGGCCCTTCATGTACATATCCTCCTCGACGCTAAATCGTGGGGTGACGTTTTACACCCCGGGATTTAATTCATGGGTATGTACATGAAAACACAGACAGCCTTCTGAATACTCTAACATTTCGCCTCGCTTTCGCTAGAGAATTCGCTGGAGGTATGTCTGTGAATACGTCCCCCCCCAAAAAAAAAAATACAGTTGCCTTGCATGCAGAAAGCTCTACGTCACATGGGTCCCACTCAGAAAGAATGCGGCCAAAAAGAAACGAGAATCGACAAGAAACGATCTGTAAGACAAAAATCTTCGAGATAAAATCTTGGGATAAAAGTCTGAAAGGACCAGTGCAAGAACCAT
Source organism: Sinohyriopsis cumingii (assembly GCA_028554795.2). Classification (NCBI taxonomy): domain Eukaryota; kingdom Metazoa; phylum Mollusca; class Bivalvia; order Unionida; family Unionidae; genus Sinohyriopsis; species Sinohyriopsis cumingii. Next base: position 88,746,098 of record CM068834.1, on the reverse strand, counting down.
GATTGATAACCGCTCATCAAGAAACTGTTTATTTTTTATTTTAAATTTATAATTATATAAATATGAACTACGAAAATATCAACCAAGTAATTGTTGTTGTAATTGCTGCTATTAAAAAATTACAAGAAAATAAAATTAATATATCTGATGACTTAAATCCTGATTTTGAAGCGTTACATGAGGCTACATTGGAAGATCGGTATATTTTACCTGCTCAGTATAAATTTATAAAAAGAATGCAGACAGCGTTGTATAAATCACTAGCTGCAATACAAGAACAGCAACTAGATGAATTTGTCTCTCTGTCCCGTGCAATAGAAAAAATCAGGTTAGTGTTATCCCAAGAGTATGAACACAGAAAGGTAATCGGTACGCGTGTAAGACAGTTTAAAAAAATTATGTCAGATCGTGAGTTAACCATCCTTGATGAAATCAGGGATGAAATCAAGGATGAAATTGCTGGGAAATGAAGTTAGGTACGTGGAAATAAAATCGAAATTACAAGTCATTTTTGCACTGACATAAAAAAAATATTTCACCCACTTTTTTTACCCATATCAATCTGACCTACATCAATCCGATAAGTTATTTTCACTTGTATCATCTGCATCTGAATCCGGATTCGTATCCGGATCCACAGGGTTAAATAATATTTTCTTAAGTTGATTAAGCGTAATACACGAGTGCGCGTAATTTAAAATCTGATCTCTGTCACATGTGATCATACAAATACGTTTTTGCAGCTGTTCATTTAATTGCCCCTGCGTTAACAAAAAGTCTGCATTACCGAACATATCAATGACCAAATCAACCATGCCGACCGGGGACTGCATAAACACCTCCTTGATGTATTTTTAAAGCGCTTGCTTGTCGTGAATAAAAACCTTCACATGCTGGTACATATATGATACTCGTTTGATTAATTAGAAAGTCTGTCAGGAATAAGATTTTTTTACTGAATTTATGCATGATTCTGAACCCTGCGGAATTTAGAAATTTGACAGTTTTTCAGTAAAAATTCCCTGTCAGTTAATCAATATTGTATAAGAAATTTTATGTTTCATGGAAAATTGTTGATTTTTCATGACCATGCTGGGGTAATTCCCTTTCGGAACCAGTAAAATGGATGATTTTCATGACCATGCTGGGGTAATTGCCTTTCGGAATCAGCAACACGGATGATTTTCATGACCATGCTGGGGTAATTACCCTGCGGAATTGAGAAATTTGACAAATTTTCAGTACAAAATCCCTGTCAGATAAAAAATATTATCAAAATTTTATTATTATAAGAAATTTTATGTTTCATGGAAAATTGTTGATTTTTCATGACCATGCTGGGGTAATTGCCTTTCGGAATCAGTAAAATGGATGATTTTGTTTATCTTGCTGGGGTAATTACCTTTCAAAATCAGCAACATGGATGATTCTGTTTACCATGCTGGGGTAATTGCCTTTCGGAGTTGAGAAATTTGACAGTTTTTCAGTAAAATATAAATTTCTTATAATTCTGAACACCCTGACTGTCAAAGATTGAAAATCCTTAAGACGAAATCCTTAGGATTTCACAAGCAAATTAATATGCAGAGTTTTGTGTCTTAAATCCAGAAGGTGGTTGGATTGGTCTGTTAGTTTGAAACTTATTCTTGATAATAGTGGATTAGAACACCGCAGATAAACCTGATTGACCGGCTCTAGCACGACTAGATATCCAGGTGGTGTATCTTTCGGAGTAAATGAATAAAGAACAAATCCTTGCTGGGCTTGATTTGATACTGTCGTGTCCGTGCTGTAGCTGCCATCGATGACATCACACACAAGACTGACCGCGACCACTTCGGTTATATTTACGATGCCCGGAGATACATGCCGGCCTGTCCCTTCCGAGTCATTGTTGTGCCGGAGAATAGTTGCTGGTGGTAGTGTTTTTCTCCACGCAGTGAGTATGTCAGGAAAGAACTCGTCAATGAGATCGCTGACTGGTTTTTTGTTGTTTGTGGACACTATACTGAGGGAATTTATAATTTGGTGGATCTGCTTCTGTTAACCAGCGCGCAGTTAAAAACCGGTTCTTGAAATTATCGGGGGTATTCTCGAGGGGAATCATTAGCTGAATTACTCGATAGTTGATATATTCCATGTCGGATGCAAGTTGATTTAGCATTTCTACGTGTTTAATGATTTCATCGCGTGAAGTTATATCGGAAAGATGTTCTTGAAAGAGTTGCCGTAATTGCTGGAGTTTTCTTTTATGTTCTTGATTAATTTCGCTGAAGTATCTAAAAATTTGATTTGGACTAAGTAAATTTCTTTCAGCACCAAATGACCAAAATTCGGTTCCATCACCTTCATCTTTATACCTAATAGCAATCGCATCTTCACTCAGCGGTGAATTTCTTATCCTAAGTAAAAGATCCTTGTACGATGGTGCCATATCGTGGTTTCGAAGTCTTATCCGTGACATAGTCAGACTTTTTCGGTTCTGGTGGTATCGGCGGTGCTGGTGGTGGGATTTCAGGCCATCTTAATACTGTTCTGATCGAACTCTGATATATATCCACAGCGTAGTCTGGGGTGCTTATTTCAGGGATGGTTCATGAACAGTTATTTTTATCGTGGATTCTTTTCCTGTGATATTTTTTATTCGACGTTGTAATTCCTCATCGATTTCTTCGATTTGATAAGACCCGGTTGGTATCCCAATGACGTTCCAGTCGGGTGTACCATCGGGTTTATTTTTATATGCAAACACGAACGAATTATTTGCTGGTAATCCACCAAACGATTTTGATCTGATATTGGTCCAACTGTGATATACTCGTAATTGTGCTAGTGCGATTTCTTTTACGGGAATTGCAGTTGGAAAATTAAAACTAAATTCAGGGTTAGTAGAACTTACCGTGATCATCGAAATTCTTCTCGGGGTTGTATTTTCGACTATGTCGAGCAGAGCTCGATGAAGTAATTCCGTCATTATTGTTCTTGGTTGTTTTTAAATGGCGAGTGCAGTATTCGTATATCTTAACCATTAATGCGAATTCGGAATCTGATATTGTTGTGTCATCGATGCTTGATGATATCAACGACGATAACTTTGAGTATGCGGCTGTGGCTGTGTTTAGTTGTATGACATAATCGTAGTATTTTCTGCTCGTGCACGAGGATATTTTTTTCGCGATTATATTAAAAACCCCTGCGATGGCAGTTGATGAAGAGACGATTGTTACTACGATTGTTACTGGTGTTAGCGCTGATAATACTACTCCGGTAGATGCAACTAACGCGGATACCGAGTACACTAACACATCAACAATGACCGCTCGTCGTTTATATTTTTTTACCTTTAGGTTGTATTTGTCGATGAGGGTTTTTAACTCTGATTGCCATTCGCGTACTTGATCCTATCTGTATTGTTGCGAATCCAATGTTGTCGTTGATGCTGTTGTTGACTTCGTCAAGAGGGTCATTTATTATCTTACGCAGTAACCAATTCAGGTGTTTCAGCTACGAATTCCAAACACCACCAGTAAGATGTTGCGTTTAATGTCTTATCGGATGCTTCTGGTATGAATTCCTCTTCGGTTTCCTTGTTTAATATTACAGTCACAACCCCGGAAAACTTATCAGTGGAATGTCGCCAGGGATACTTTGTAAATATCTCAAATTTTGCAGCACTGAACACAGAAAACCTGTGCACGCCAGTAACTGTTACGGTATATTTGATAGTATTATTTTATTTAGACCATGTTGCAGATCCAGATGATACCGTGTATACTATGTTGATAAAATGTCCAGGAGTAACTCCAGGTGGGAATTTAATCAAACTGGTTTTGTTAATGATATTAGGAATCCCACTTTTGATATCCTGCTGTGTTTGTTTGATAGTGTCAATATTGGTTTTGATATGAGAAGTTTTATGTCAACAATGAGTGGAGTGCCGAAGAATTCGCCTGTGGTTTTATTAATTTTTTTAAAGTTTCTACGAAGATTTGAAAACTCGGTTACATGAGTGTCATGCTCGTTCCGCAGCGTTAATAATTTATAGTCAACGAGGTTGTAGTCAGCGTCAACATATAGTTTGTTTACGGTATCATTATTGCATGTTGAAGTTGCTACAGCTATTATTTTGTTCCCGTTCATTCTGAGTTCACCTGTCATTGTGTCACCAGTATTTTTTAAGCGATTTGATAATAACGCTTCTAGAGTTGCGAAATGCGCGTCAACATATTGTTTGTTTGAGGCATCTTCCGGGGATGTTGGATTTCTTAACACTGTTATCTTGTTTCCATTCATGCTGAGTTCACCTGTCATTGTGTCACCGGTATTTTTTAAGCGATTTGCTACAACTTTTTTCATCTCATCTCTGATGGTTGTAAACGAAACACTTGAGTCCCTGATTTTTCCACTGTCAGTAAACACAGGGATGTTGTCCGGGATAGCTCCGAGAACCCTGCGAACTATGTCATTCCATTTGATATTACTGGTTTTTAGTTTTCCGTATCGGTCCTGAAAAATAACAACCTCATCTGGGTCTATTCCCGGTAACGATAAAAGATTGTCAATTTCATCTTTGGTCGCGTATTTTGATAAATCTACAACGCCGCGTTTTTTTTATTATCTTTGCTTCGATGAGAGATCTTCCGTAAATATCTGCCATTATTCTCTTAAGGATTGTTTAAATCGACCCGAGGTATACTCGTGCACGACCTTGTGAGGTGGTTTGGTTGATTTTGATATCGCGGTGAGAACATTTAATACTTCACGGCCACATATTGGTGGATCGGTTAGTGTTTGTGTTGGTAGTGTTGAATGCCAGATTGGAATTGGAATACTTCGTACTGGAGTGCTCTGCACTCTACGTGTGTATTTAAGGAATTTTACTGGCGGTGCTAACCCATACGAATCGAAATAGATAATTCCACGAGGATCGATCGCGTAAGCAACCCAGTGAGTTCCCGGACCATCACTGTTATCAAGATTAATAATTGCGGTTTCTGGATTATTCGGTTGTTGCGGTAGTTGGTCTCGGATAAAGACGCTTTTGAAATTTTTTATATTTAATTGTTTAGTAGCATCGAGCAAATCAAAATTTGACATCGGTGAAAACACTTTGTGTTTTCAGAACCGTTTTGGGTACCATGATGGCGGAGTTCCTGGAAGTCTGAGACCTCGTCCTTTTTTTGTATCCTTTCCCAGTTGCTTTCTTTAATGCCATTTCAGCAGCTGTTCCAACAGCTCCCAACGCGGCTGCTTTAGCGACAGCTGGGGCAGCAGCAGCTATCAGTGCTGGTATTGCTGCGAGAAAAGGAAATATACCACCTGATTTAATCATATCCTTGATAGCTTTTGGAGCGAAATCAAGTTGAACTCCGGTTTTTGCTTGTTTTGCTTTATTGAAATGTTTTAGTTGGGTTTTAGTCAGCGATAACCTGTTTGGACCACCGCCAGAGATTTTATCGTTTTTTAGTGTTATTGCCGCCCCAAATACTTTTGCGTTTTTCGATTGTAATTTCTTTACCTGACCAGAAGTCAAAGCGACATTAACGTGACTATATGACATTTTATAATAAACGCGATTGATCTAATTGTCTTTGAAAACTACATGTTTTCCACTGGTGCATCAACGAGTCTCATTCGTCCACTGATACCTTCAAGTAGCATTGCTTTATCGCTGAGTATAACAGCAATTGCTCTGTAATTAGCTATAGCCCCTCTGTTCACTTGAGCTATGAAATGCACATCAACGACAGACTGTCTAGTTAAATCAAGATGCTCCAGTGAGAAGTAATAGATTGGATAATATGTCATAAAATCCAATTGTGATATTTGCAAACCAGTATCGATATTTAGATCACGCGATAGATATTTCGTCAAGCGATGACACACAAGTGCAACATGATAATTAGCAAAATTTAATTGTATATTTTCTAATGGTTCTTGATGCCCGTTTATTCTTAATGAAACGTCAGTAACACCGAGTGGATCAAATATCATATGACTATGTGTTTGTGAGTTTATTCGTGTAATATCCTGAAGAGCAATGAAAATATGTCGCGGTGCAGAAACTCCCTGCTGTGATGCTATATGCCATGTAAATAAACCATTAATATTACTTTGAACACTATCTGTGGTTGTTGTAAACCATGATAACAACGATTTACCACCTTGATCCATAAAAGAAAGTAGTCGCTGTTCTTCAGCAATTGCTGGAGTCATTACCGGCACCCACAACGAAAGTTTTTTCAGCACTACTGTACCAGCGTCACCCATGGGTCGCCATAAAGCATCATTATCATCATTTTTTCTAAAAAACACAACCGTATGTTTTGCTCCGAAAATTACCTTTCGGACATCTCTACAAAATCCAAATGGCACACGAAAAATTTCTACGACCAGCGCTTAACATTCGTCTACGTGTATGAAAACCTAAATTAAATTCTGTATTAGCACCGTAAACCACCGGCCACACATCAACGTCGGCGTTGTTGGCAAAGTTTCTTGGTTGTCTTATATTGTACTGATCACTGTTAGGAAAATTAGAAGTATCCTTGCAAACATCACACCCTAATCTTACATTACCTATATGATTACGAAAAAACGCGTAGACCTAAAAGAAACACTCACTTTTTTACTGACCATCAATATTTTAAAAAGTTTTGACAATTGACTGAAACGAAGGAAAGAAATCATGTGCTTAAGACGACTCACTTGTGTTTTTTTTTTCTGACTGACTAACATAGCATAGGCAATGGAATGATTATTTCTTTTCTAGAGTATGGGGTAACCCTGAAAAGGGCTGTTTTTTTGTGAACGAGGAGCTATGGCAATCTTTTAGGATCTAAGATTGCGACCTCCTCTGGAGACAGGCTTTCTCACAGGATAAGGTCTGCTTCTTCGGAAAGAGGAGAACTCTTTAGTGTTGACACGACAGTCGACAAAGCCTCTGTCAGGTTCATGCTGCTGCTGCTGCTGCTCTCTCTCTCTCTCTCTCTCTCTCTCTGCTCTCTCTCTGCTATTTCTGAAGTCTGTACTTCTCCGTCCATTCTTCTTTCTCCCTGTTAATTTCTTCTCTGAAGAGCTCTTCTATCAGGTCTTAAGTGACTTTTAACATTCTGACATTCTCTATCTCTTCAGGCTTCGGTATCAGACTTTTGTCTGACACGATGCAAATTCACGTAGGTTTCGTTCAACTTGGCTAATATTGAGCACATCTTCGTAGGAGGATGGGTCGACAATGGATGGTCAGACTGGAGACTTCCCCGCTTTTATGGTAAAAGTGCGGACTCGAAGGAAAACATCCCTACATGGTTTCGAGTCGGAACGCTAAATTAATGTGATGTGAGGGATAGAGAGAAGTCAAAGAGCATGAATCATGATACCCATAGCAAAACAAACGACAAACGCATTTTTTTCAAAACACAACATTTTTATTCCAGTAACTTACCACTAGCAATTAACAAATTTTTTAACATTAACCATTCAATTCAACTAACAAATTTTTTTTCCAATCTAACTATCTATTTTGGACATGGCTGACAACGTTGTGAATGAAATTGTGATTTCCACTGTTGGAAGTCATTGGGCCATTGATGTACACCACGTTTCCTAGCTAAAGACAAAAGATAAGCATAATGGTCACAAAAACCATCGATCTACTTTCTCATCGTTTCTACAATAATGACGATCAAAATAAGTCACTAAATGGTCTAAGGAATATCCCAGACTGCGATGATGCAGAAAATGCACACACTATTGTCCACACACCAATGAATATGTGCCTTGTAATTTCACATATTGAATCGTGTGGTCTGAGCATTTCTTCTCATAAAGTCAATGATATCATCTTCCAAAGGGGGCAATCCATACGAATCGAAATATTCCACACATCCTTCTTGAGGAAAGTAGAAGGCTTCGCAGTGGGTTCCTGGGACATGACTGTCGTCCGTGTTGATCACATAAGCTTGATGGTACTGAGGTTTGCGATGAGGGAGTTCATCTTTAGCACATACGACAGGATTCCAAGAAGCAGTATACGAACTGTGGTTCAAATGGTAATAAAGTTCCCAGTTATCCATGTTTTGTTGTTTTTTTTTCTTCACAGTGTGATAATAAGTGATCAATTCGGTCCTGACTTTCTCTTGGAAAATGTCTGACAAGTAAATGGGTATTAGCTCCGACTTCGTACCCTGGTCCAATGAGTTTCGATGCGACGGATCTCCAAAGGCGTTAATGGAGGAGAAGAATATTTACGCAAGCCTTTATACCACTGATCAAACACGAATTCTTCCGAGATGAGACTCCAAGCTATTTCCAGATACTCGTCCAATTTTTCTTCTTGACTCAGCATTAGACATTTATCGTGTTGAATTTGACTGGGGTGATCGTTTTGACATCCATGGCAATCTTTCTTGATCAATTCCTTAATTTTATCTCCCAGGACTGTAGCAAAACAGGAGACTAAATATGCTTCTTGTTCTGACTATCTGGACTTCATCATTATGACTTCTTCGTCTTTGTCTTGGGGTTCTCCTTCCATAGTCTCCTCACATTCCATGTCCAAAGTGTTTCCACTAGGTAAAGAGGGATAACACTCTTCCATGGTTTCTAATAGTCTAGAATGACTTCTCTCAAACTGTCGATTTCTATCGTATTGTCAAATTCTGCATACAGGATGACGTTCACTGTGTTAACTCCGGGTATTGGATTCGCAAACACGAATCTGACCGGATTTTATAGGGTGGAAATGTCCCTCGTCGCTGCCTTGGTCTGGAGTGAAATCAAAAGCCCACAAAGCGTAACCTCCTGCATAATCCTCGTACGATATGCCGTGACTGGTGTTGGTTCCTAACTGTCCGGTAGCTTCGTGTGCAGGGACAAGTACGACCTCAAGTAATTCTTTTCGTTACCAACATTAGGTCGGGTACACAAGGTCTTGCCATCGTGACTGACTTCGATTTTGGACACATTGTAATATTGAAACTCGAAAGGATTTTCATTGTAGGCTCCACTGAAGGCTGAATTCTTGTCGATGCCAATGATTAAACGGTTGGGTAGCTGTCCCTGGAACAGATGATCTTCGATCATGGATCGCTGTCCAGCAGGAATAGTGAACGTTTTCACTTCCACACGACGTATCAGATACTTGGCGGTCGTTCAGCTCAAAGTGTGACTGATGTCGTTTCCCACTTTAGGTTACACTTCCACACGACGCACGTAGAGCCTGGCTTCTTGGATGATGGTTTTGTACTCATGCTACTCATGCAAGAAAATGAGCATACTTTTTCAAATTCACTTATGCTAAAGTCTATTTTTTTTAAAAAAAATTAAAATACATTTAACTTGGTGTTATGGGTCTATACTCTTAAAATAAGTAACAGAAAAGAGTGAAGACAACCAGCTTTGTAAAATTTAACAAATACTTTATTTCCCTAAAATACAAAGTGAAAAATAAGAAAAAGAACTTACGGTAATGCGAATTAAATCCAAAAACAATCCAAGTATTAAAACACAAGTCCTATCAATGAAAAGTTCCAAGTGAATCTTAGGTCAAATCCGGATGAAATTCAAGATGGAAGGCGATGCCGTCTGTAATAACCTACAAAGTGCAAATGTGTCAACAGTCTCTTGTTGAATCACAGAAATATTATTCCAGGTTTGAATATTGTATAAATTCCAATGAACGTCTTTGTCCAATAATTATTAGAGCACTTTTGTATTTCCAGGGAAAACAATCACTTGAATTCAATAATTTGAAGAGAAATAAAATTCAGCCCAAACTGGTCACAACATGATACAACTTAACGTATCAAGGGTTTTAAATCCAACTGGCTAGCTTGTATCGAAACATTAGTTATACGACCAATTAAGACGCAAAACAGATTCCCGGATGAGGATAAAAAGTTCATTCTTCTGGAAAAAATAGAAGTTTGTTACCGATTGACACATGATAAAATATCACGTAGTCCAGGTATGACATTGACTCAACTTAAGATTCTTACTCCGAGAAAGATAAAAAAAACTTTAAAGGTTGTTTACCAAAACTGTCACTAATTTTGGAGTAAGATCAGCAATTAGATACAATGCGTCATTTCCCATAGAGGATAATGAAGCTATTATTAGTGGTTTACATTATTGAAATAATAAAAAAGTCAATCAGGTCAAACAGAACTGAATTCAATTCTGGACATGGTTAAGTCCAGTAAACAATGTTACATTAGGATAGCTTTTATTTAAAAACTAACAGAAAAACAATTAAATTAAATAAACACAACACTTAGTTACAAGTGACATTTCAAGAAATAGAAGTAATGTTAATTTTTCTCAAAGCTTTTTCCGCTTTTTTCAGAACAATGAAGTGGGGAGCAAGTTACCACATGGAGAAAGAGGGACTTTCTAGAGCCATAAAAAACCTGCAGGAGGTAGACACTATTATTACGCAGGCATGTCAAGATACAGAAATGGATCAGAGAAAATATGACAACCACTCACTATTCTGAGCATGAATTTTTCACATCTGTTTACAGCAATCACTTGTCCCAAAAATGAATCTGTGGCATCATAACTATTGTGAGAACATTTTGTCTACAAGTGTTTACGTACTCTGACATAATTTTCTCGCGATTTCCATACTGCTGTCTGTAGGCATAGTATGCTGCTTCCAGGACATATTCATCTAAGTAAACGGCGTGAAATCCAGCATGATCAATGATACAATCCACCTTGACCTCCTCTGTCGTATCCGAAATCATAACGATCTCTTCACAGCATCTACACCCATCGATTGTTTCTTTACTGCTGCAATTTCTACATGTACACTTGAATAAATCAATATACATGGCAAATATAATTTGTCATTCGTTATCGTGTTAGAGAGCAAACATGTAGGTAAAATGTATGAGAAGCTTTTCAATGTCAAACTACAAAATATACGTATATGTGATGCATGGTCAGATGGTCAGACTTAATCCCTCACCCACAACATGAAAAATTATCTCCAGCTTGTATACAGCTTTCAGTTTATTCAAAACGGCCTGACAAGATTGGCTGAAAACCTTTCCAAAACGTACCTTCACCTGACAAAACATCACACTAAGACTCGTGTTGATCTTGTAAACAACTACGGGTTCTATCGGTATAAGTATATGGATAGCTGGGTCCGACTTGATAAGACGCAGCTACAACCTCTCCTCGGCAGTCCACAGAAGCTTTGGACGTGTAGGTATATCCCTGGAAAATTACCAACACGTTCAAAAGATATTTGCTGTATTGGTTAACTTAAGACGAACTTGCTCTTCTTAGCTGAGAGCATTGAGCATCACAGAGCATTTTCACTAAAACCCGATTGCGTTAACTCCGCCCACTACTTCTCTGTGCCCGGGATGGGATGCCATCCTAAACTTCACCGGCAGAGTACTAGAGCTGCTGACAGACCACATATACCTCTTCTGCCAGCGGGGGACTCACTTGGGTGCACCCTACGCGAAGAAAAAATAACTAAATGTCATGACTATGAACCCTTTGAGCTCACCACCTGGATCTTCCATCTGGATACCAAACACATTTACGGTCGGACAGTTATCCAGAGCCTATATATGGAGTCTACCGCTGGTCAACCATGAAACGACTAAAGATATCCTTTATGCCTTGGCTCCAGATGCATCAAAATACTACTATCTTGAGATAGACATGGACTACCACGAAGAGCTTCACGATACTTATAGAGACGTTTCTCTATTCCCCGAAGCGCTTGGTGTTGATGACGAGTTTCTGTGATATTAGCAGGCGGGTCTAACTCACAGACTCCGCGGTAAATAAAAAAATTAGTTCCCAACCTTCGTAAAAAAGATTGAAACACGCTTTATTATCATAATCTTCAGTTTTATAACCAACGTGGACTGCTCGTGACCAAGATCAATCGAGCCACAGAGTTTCACAAGAGCCCTTGGACGGCACCTCCTACTCAGTAAAGAAACACTTACCTGAGAGCTGTAGCATTCAGCGAGGCCAGAAAAGATTAGTATATGCTATTGAATAACGCGGTCTTTTGTAAGAATACAAACACTAGCGTAAGCATAAGCGGCAAAGCTGGTACAGCCAGAGGGAAAAGAGGAGTAGCTGCTGGCCTGATTGTCGACCCAGCGTTTGGTCTTTGTTGGTAACTTCATGGCAGTTTAAAGTAAGGCTAAACTAAAGATTAACGAGCAAGTTTACTTCGGACAGATGAGTTTAGATGATTTAAAGCTCAGATGTGTGACTTTCGCTCCAGCCACTGGAAGACCCGATTGCGCAATAAGGTCCAGCTTCCTTTATATCTGTGCAGACAATTTTCTGCAACACAGCGAGACACCAGATGTCTGCATGGATATGGACCAGGAACTCCACCTTTATGACAAGTAACTATTCAAACAAAAATCTACTTCACAGCAGTGTTAACAAAACATTGGTGGTAAGTTTAAAGACGATTGTAACGGCGCCTCTTGCACGAATTTCGTAAGCCATATACTTTACATTGAGACCATGCTCGGAAGAGAGACCGTTGTATTCCGCCTTGGAAAGGGCAGCCACATCTCGCACGCATGCAGTTCAGAAGCCGGCTTGTCAGCCCTCCTCTGCTAAATGGTGCTCTGCGCTGTGGAAACCCCTTCGATATGGAGTAGACAATATCAAACAAGCATTATCCAGTAAAATATATGACCATGTGTATAATACTAATCGTTCTGAAATCAAGAAGAAAACCCCACGAATATTCATTAATCGATATAAACTTTGCAATGATTTCTATGGAAAATTATGTAAAGCACAAACTCCTTTCATTCATCCACAGATAATGTCAATGTTTTTCAATCTTCCTTTTAAACAAGTGTGTTATCGGATAGGTTTACTTTATATATACCACCACGTTCTTCATAGAAAAGTGCGGAACAGAGTGAATCGTAATCTCCCAAGTGATTTAAATGTGATTTTGCTGAATGAAAGGGCATAGAGGGTTGGTCTCTGAAAAGTTCAGTCTTTATCACGAAATCGCCAGCTTAACAGCGAGTTGAAGGGTGAGTTGATGGGTGGGGGTCATGCGTTAATTCGTATAATAATAGTTTATTAGAATGAAACATATTAGACATTTATGACAATTTTTTTAGTATTTTGAGATATTTAGCGTCTAGGTTAATATTATACAACTTGACGGTTCCATTCACTGGTAAACGCACTGATATTCTTGTATATTTTTTCATTTAATTCAGTCCTATCCCTCTAGATAATTCTAAATGCATATATGCACCAGCTTGTATGGTTAAGGTCACTATTAGTGACGAGTATAGATTATCTATAGAAATAAACATGAAAGTTACTGGTTCACATACATTATGAAGCTCAAGTGCTTGAAATTTGGGGCTCAGACCGCCACACAATACAAATAAAAACCACATGAAATATCAATAATGAAATAATAATGAAATACACAATGCGAAAGAACTACTGACTATTGAGCCAGAAGATTATATTAATGGACAGTAACAAAATCCGTTATTGTTCATGAAGTGTGATCCATAAAATTCACCGTATCTCTCTCTATACATACATACATATATATATATATATATATATATATATATATATATATATATATATATATATATACACACACACACATACACACATACATACATATACAAACACCTATATATGCAACATCATAATAACTGAATGCCTACACTCCAATAAATACACATACATATATATATGTGCAGGATTCACCTCCGTATGGATAAAAAGGAGGGAGGTTGTGTAGGGGCGGCGGTGGGAGTTAAAACTTAAAATTCCACACCAAATATTTTCTGAATCTAGGATTACGTTTCTACTCCTCTGTTGTTCAGTTGAAAGTGACGCTAATTACCATTCAAGTAACTGTGCGCCGTTGCAAGCCCTGACTAATGATTGGCCAGTGAAACCCATGTGACCACTACGGGACAATTCAATTGACCCTTCCGGGCTATGTTCACTGTCATAACAGAGTAAGGTAAAAGGTAGACCCAACCTCCTGACAACACCCATAAATGTACTTACGCAGGCGTAAGTAGTTTTATGGTTAGGTGTTTGTTTATAGCCCGAGGAAAGCGAGACTGTGGACACGGATAACGGAATGAGGAATGATACTGCAAGGCGAGCGTGTTTCGAGTTCGGCCCAGGGAAGAAATAATAACATACTCCATGATTGTTGGTGCAGGCCACTTTTAGTGACGAATATAGATTATCTATAGAAATAAAACATAATTCAAGTCCAAAGATATACAACTGCATATCGAAGATACTGCTATGATAGTTTACATACATAATGAAGCTCAAGTGCTTGAAATTTGGGGCTCAGACCGCCAACATACAGAGAGTGCCTGCCACATCTAGCGCTCTCTGTGTAGCCCCAAATTCGTCCAAGCATTTGCGTGTTTTAAAGCATGATTTCCCACGTTATTTTTCAAATCTTGAAATGAAATAAGGTGTCATCACTTAAAATATTCCAGAAATGAAGCAACCCCGCACCAATACACGAATGTAATAAACACTGCCCAATGATAAGAGAACAAAGGGAATAGCAAAATTTATGTGGAGCGACTGTCTTTTTCACGATCTTCATTTTTGTGTCTCAAAGCTTCAAATGAAACATCCAACCCAAGGAAACGATAGAATAAAATTGGAGTAAGTTTCTTGTTACGCTGAAAACAACGAGAGAGGAAATGAGTTAAAGGGCTTGGACAGATGGGCGAGGTACTGAGACAGATGGGTGAGGTACTGAGACAGATGCATCTCATATCGTCCATTAAAATCATGTTATGCTAATTGTTCAAAAACAGAAACAACGCAGTCCATAAACCATGTAAGTCATAAATATTGATCACAAGAGAGCACAAAGAACAAGACAAAAATATGGAAGAACAATCTCTTTCTCTTTATGATTTTATGTTCCTGACATTTCTACCCGACGAAACTATAGAAACAAAACTGGAATCTCGATCGTCTTGACGAAGAAATGTAAAGGACAGGAACAACAGAGGGGGGCTCTAAAACATTTATAAAAGGAAATACATGAACTGCTCCATGACTGATTGATATGAAAGAGTAAACAAAATACTCAACGCTAACAGAAAATATGAAAAGGCAAGGCTAAACCTGGGTTAATACTGTAGAACAAATCTGCAAAGTAAATGAAACCTGTTTATATACGTATTAACATTATTATTATTATTATTATTATTATTATTATTATTATTATTATTATTATTAAAAATACCAAAAGGCATGAAATAAGCATGGGCTTGGCTTGTACATTATATTATTTTTCTGGGGGAGGGACAAATTATATATATATATATATATATATATATATATATATATATATATATATAGAGAGAGAGAGAGAGAGAGAGAGAGAGAGAGAGAGATATGATAAAGCAGAATTCATATTATATATTGCAGTAGCGGTGGGGCTATTATGATTTGCAACACCTCCCAATAAGGCAACTCTCCTATTGGACGTTCTTTTGCAACGTATATTTAGGCTAATGACTGACAACCAATACTATAGTAAATTAAAATGCTATAAACTTTCTATCGTTGCTAGCTCTCACTTCTGATAAGCTTTTCTCGGTTTACATATTGTTAAAGATGCCGTATCCCTTTTTGGAGGGGGTTGTGCTGTTGTTGCTGCTTTGCTGTTGTTTTTTGTTTTTGTTTAGTTGTTTGCTGTTGTTGAGTGGTTGTTTTCTTTGGTTTTGTTTGGAGGGTTTTGTCGGGGTTGTTATTGTTTTGATCTGGTGCTCACGGACTCGCAGTTATCTGGCGGAGAATAAAACACTTGTTACTTCATTTGGCAGTAGTCGTCTGATGGTCTTAATACCAAGTGTATTTTTAATTTTATAGGCGAACTTGCTTCTTTGTAACATGCCTTGTAGATTGGTACAAACTCACTCTTTCTCGTGTTGTATTGCTACAACCTCCAACAATACACCGTTTTATCATTTGGTTTCACACACGGTATCAACTATTGAAACCTTACAGTGTTATCTTGAATGATACTAGGCTTTTGATGACAATGTAGCTGCATACAATAACCTTGCCTCGGAAAGCTCTGTGTACCTTCTTCATACTAGAACCTGTGAGCCCTCTGTGGAGCCTACCTCGTCCTATTATTCCAGAGCGGCTTTTAGAGGCTCTTTGCGGCAACATACAACTATAGTCACAAAAATCTCGCAGCGACAATGGGAATTTAACATGGGAAATACAGGACCGGCACTATAGCGACAAGGGGAATTTAACATGGGAAATACAGGACCGACACTATAGCGACAAAGGGAATTTAACATGGGGAAATTTAACATGGATGGGTCTTTATAGGGACAATGGGAATTGAACAAGGGTGATTTATGTAATATAGACAAGACTTACATTACACATATACCCCATTTAAAAATAATTTTGTTGAAGGGGTTAGGCATGAAAATCAATTTCTTTTCAAGGCATATGAATGGCCCTGAAAAGGGCCTTTGGTTTCTTCTTCTTCTTCTTCTTTTTCTTCTTCTTCTTCTTCTTCTTATTCTTCTTCTTTCTCCATTTTTTCCACCTGTTCCTTACTTTTCCTAACACTCCTTTCTTCTTCTCCTTCTTTCAGACACTGGCATCCAGTCAGGATGATCCATCGCTCTGAATTTCTGTTGAATCTTGATCCAGTTCTTGTTGAGTTTGTCAAAGCTTTCTTTTGCCTTTCTATTCTCTTCGTCTTTCCTTTCCTTTGACCACTTTTCTTTTATGTTCTTTATCTCTTGGGTTAGCACTCGTCTCATCAGTTTCTCGGCTTTTATAAGTTGGTCTAAACCCCACTTCACATATGACCACTCACTCCACACCAAGATATCTTGTAGGAAGCATCTCACTATTGTTGCATTATCCAGTGCTTCCTTTAAGCTACCTACTCTCACATAGGGAAGGTCAATCAATCCACATATTATTTTTGCTTCTTCTTCTAACATACCCTCAAGCAGATCCATAGCTAATTTCACACTTGTCACTTGTCTAGTCACAAATCCTTTGTAACTGGATATTTCCATTCCTTGTCAAGTCTCTCCACCACGTACATTCCATCTACTATCCAGAAATAGCTATGTATCAAGCTGTTAAACAATTCTGTCACAGTCACCGTCTTCGTTCTCGTTATTCCGTAGAATGTCGCGAACGACGAACAGTATGATTTCTTATATGTAAAGCACGGACGTGAAGGAAAAGATCCCCTACTTTTCTCTTCTCATAGTATCCACTATCCACACAGTAATGACTAGACAAATAACATAACCATAATATACTATCCACACACGCGAAGCAGTAAACTAAAGCCATAATATACTATTCTATTCTAAGCATCATATATAACTCGCTAAACGCTCACTCTGCCAAGAGAGAACACATTGATGCGGATAAGATAGTGGTATTCCGTATATAAAAACACATGATTAAAATCTCGTTTATGAGTTTAAATCTCGTTCGGTAGTACAACCGGATATCAAAATTATCAGCGGCGTTAATGTTGAAGGAGCCGGTGATTATAGTTAGTGGATCTCGTTTTTCAGTTGAAATTTCGTTCAAATCTCGTTCGGAAGTAAAGACGGAGATGAAATTTATCAACGGCATTACTCCTTCAAGGAGCCGGTGTTTGTAGTTCGTAGACTGGGCTTCAGATGTTTGGGAGCCGTTAATTGTGATATTTATTAACTGAGCCGTAGATTAAAAAAGTGTTTTAGGAGCCGATAATTGTAGTAGGAGCCGCTAATTGTTGTAGGAGCCGCTAATTGTAGTCCATATCAAAATATAGGGAAAGATTATCATCACCGTCATTTTAGGAACCGTTAATTGTTGTCGGAGCCGCTAATTGTTGCCCATATAATAATATAGGGAAAATTTTTTATCACCGCCGGGGACCTGCGGCTTTCCATACTTTAACATATGTTAATAGTAGTGACTCTAAGTTTTATGCATTTTACTAACAACGTAAGCTTTATGCAAGTTCTATCATTTTACTGTTGTACCAAGGCAGAAAGTTATTTGTATTTTAAAAAAATCGTATATTATTGTATGGAAAACTTAAAGTTTCCTCTTAAGAATGGAGGCGTTATAAGTGTGATTTCACCCTAAGTGTTGTATCAGATACTAGCTGTTAGCAAATCCAGTTGGCCAGAACATTAATCCCAATATTCTGGATATTTTGTACCAGAGACTGTCAAACCCTTTCATTCTGTTGTTTATCTTCCCATGGCTAATTGAGCCTGGATTAGTCATGCCCTTCTGATAAGGCACAAATGTTAAATTAATTAAGATCACTTATGTCTAACCCATAATAAAACAAGAACAGAGTGCTAGAGCTGTCAATTATGGGCTTGGTACAGCAAGCAACACTGGTTTTAGATTTTGTGAAGATTGCAGCTTTTAAATACTAATATTTGGCGCAATGCACAACATGACGCGACCCCAACAACTAACACAGCTAATTAATATCTCAAATTACTAATGATGTATACCCATCAATATCCTAACCCCTTCATCCACATAGCCCACGATTTGTTCCTAATCAGCTTTATACAGCTGGTACCAAAGAACACTCATTTCTATAACTGGGTTAGAATAACATCAATGCATGCCCTGAAGGGCTTTAATCTTCAAAAAGTAAGTTGTATGTGGATTTTTAACGTAGCTTTAACAATTTTTCAGTCATATCGCTACGATATTTGCAGTGTGGCAGTTTATAGTGATGTCTAGCACTGGGGCATCACGCCGCAGACATGAATCATGATGACTCACACAGTCACATTATCCTGACACCAGGACGACCAGTCCTAACACTAATCTCTTAATGCTAAGCGCCAAGCGAGGGAGCTGTTAGTACTATTTTATAAGTTTTTGATATGACTCGGCCGGGGATAGAACCCACGACCCCTCCCCCCCCCCCATCCAAAGCGGACGCTCTAACCACTAGACCACCGGAGCGGTCAAGTAAGTTAAAACCAATTATGCATGGAACTGTGAATAAAGAATGAATTCCCAACTGGATGTGAATAAGGATTAAGTAACCAAATGTATGTAGAAATAGTTGAATCGGAAATAAGTAAGTGGTTACTTACTCCTTATTTAATCGGTAAATGGTTACTTATTCCTTATTCAATCGGGAATAAGGAATAAGTAACTAACTTTATGTCAATGGTGTAAAGACCCACACCGCTGTCCAAATTACAGCATCATGTGAGAAGAAATACAAAAACTGAATGTCTTCGTTTCTGATAGAATTACTTGCTGTCTGTGCAACATATACTGTTTCAATATCTATATTGATTTTTTCCAGTTAAATAAGTGACCGTGGAAGTTGAGTGATATCTAGCATGTTACAGTTTGTGACCTTTTTCTAAACAGTCGCAAATCAAATATTTTTTCGTTCAAACTGTCTGTGCTGACATAAGCGGCGTTATCCATTTCTTAATACTTAACATAAAACTATTGCTTAAGAAACATTTGCAATAATTCTTATAAGTATTTTCTAGATGCACATTTGGACATACAGACATGCACACGGCCACAACCATACCATGATATAATCATAATATGTACAACGTAATCAATGTATGTATGTATGTATGTATGTATGGTTTAGCAGACGTAGAGAAAGGAAGAACTGTTGGAATTTTATTTTCATCTTCGTGTAAGATCAAAACTATGCAATACGTATTACTCATTCTAGGAGGATTGTCCTTGATATGTATAGATAGAAAGGACATACAACACAGTACGCTTATATTATGGGTGCATATCCATATTTTGTGCATTTTTATCCGCCTAAAGGAAAACCCATAGACCAGTTGGTTGAAGTCTTAAGTTAAAATATCATAAATTATTTAAACTGAAAGAAAAATGTTGACACAACTCAGTATTTAAATCAAGACCTTCTGACATGGATACACTAAACTTTTCATATATACCCCAAAACTCACCTCTGCTAGCGTTTATGTATGCAAAGGCCTAGCTGTGATGAAATACACACACACACACACACACACACACACACACACACACACACATACATCTACCTATCTGCCTACATACATACACTTTGTGGATTAATACACACACACACACACACACACACACATATATATATATATATATATATATATATATATATATATATATATATATATATATATATATATATAAACAATACAATAACATTTACTTAAGCAAAATGTTGATTTGGAAAGTTAATAAAGTTTTTCATTCATCATTATTTTGTTCGCATTGTTCATCTATACCGTTAAGCTAATACAGCATGTAGTGTGTGTGTGTGTGTGTGTGTGTGTCTGTGTGAAAAGTTTGAGCCTTTTTAAAACTGTATCCTCTCTTCTGAAGAAATTCTAACAATCAATATTTATCAGCTGACTTCGATAATATACACCACAAGATGCATACTTCCCATCACAAAAAGAAAATATGTAAGAACTGCATGTATATGGGCATTCGAATGCTTTATTTTTAACTACTCTGTAGTCAGGCTAGAGTTGAAGGAATATTAATAAACTTTGGAGCATAAACATCATCGAGTAGAAAGGAAATACGCTAATAACATCTACACGTTTCAATATAATTTTGTTTGCAAAGTCTACTGAACTGCACTAGAATACTGACCGAGCCAGAGTGATCTGGTTAGGTAATATCAAGGGCAGTAACTGATGAACGAATCTTAAGATTACAGGCAATAAACATATTACAGTGGAAAGTTCTCCGCTAATCTTTAAGAAATTTTTGAATTTAATTAAACTTTTAAATTTTACGATTTTAAAAATCAGCTTATGCAGTGGTCGAAATGCGTATTAAAATAAATACAGTAGCAACACCAACTTGGATATGTGTAGCTCTTGAAACGTTGCACACACACACACACACACACACACTTAACAGGTGTGCAGAACTGTCGCATTATCAACTGCTCCCAGTAGTTGTGCACATTACACGTGCAAGAGAATAAATCTTGATTATTAATATGCTTACAGAAAAAACCGATGGGGAAGTAGGGAATAATTAAATTGGGGTGCTCTATTACTCATTCTAACCAATACATTTGCTGGAATAAATGTACGTCCCGAAATACAAACAAAACAAAATCATTATATTCCCAGCTGAAAAAACATACATCTTAAATCTAAGATGCAATAATTGACCTTAGAGGTCATTTGATGGGACTGAGCCGAAGGAGACAGATGACTGAAACATAATTGAACATGGATGATTGACATGTTGTTCTTTATTTTAATTGAATAGGAGTTATGAGAGTAATTAATTAAAGGAAACATACGAAACTAAGTTGTAAGAAGCATGGAGGAAATACAAATATTAGTGTTGTATTTCTGCGAGAGAGCCATCTTTGTACCTGATGCTGGATTCAGTGATTGTTATAAACCTACAACCACCACACTTGTTGTATTTCAATGAAACACGGATTATCAAATGTCAATAAACCTAGAGAAACTGTACCATGATCATTAATATATCCCTTTCTATCTCCGTCTGTCTCTGTCTCAGTCGATCTCTTTCTCTGTCTCAGTCTCTGTATGTCTGCCTATCTGTCTCTCTCCGCATTGGCTCTAAATCGTATATGAAGTTGTTTCAGTGGTGCTCGGTAGCCAATGTATATCTTGACAAAATCAGTTTGCAAAATGCATTTTTAATGTTTAGCAACTAATTATTTTCTTATTAAAATTACTCGCATTATTTGTCATTGCTGTGTCTGCTGAGCATTTTTTCTTCGAGCTTAAAGATTCAAAATAGGACGTCTGTACATTCTGTTTAAGTAAATATTCTGAACAAGTATGCCCATGTGTCTTCTCTCAAAGCATGAATACTTTGTATGTATTCTTTCAATGCATTCACATTTTTGTACAGATTTGTAAATACCGTTTACGTTAACCCGGATGCCACATTATATTTGGAAAATTAACTTGCAGTTTAAACGCCTTGACAGCATTTATCACTTCTTTGATCCATTTTGCTTGTATTTATAATAGTCACAAATTAAATATGACAAGAACATTATCTCTGGAGACTTATAATTATTTCAGAAGGGTATGCAGTAAAACATTATAATGAACGTAGAGTCCTATCGCTTTCAGTTTAATCACAATGTTTCAAATTATAAGAGTGTGACACCTGAATGTCACAGAAATACAATTAGCAATGTAATTAGAATTAAAAGATCAAAGCAACGAGAAAACTTCCGCTCGAATGAAATGTGTATTTATTAAAAATGGATTTAAAATGGCTCCTTCATCGTATTCTTAATGGTGAATCTGTACAAATATTTAAGCGAACACTGCCCTTGGGCTATTTGGAGTTGCTGTCTCCCAACGTCCAAAATTGATGCTGCCATTGCTACTACTAATACCACAATTATGATGATGCTTTAGTCACTACAGTCACTTCCACAACAACACCGACCATTTCACAAATGGAATATATTATATTACTAAGATTTCTGAGCATGAGAGAAACCCGTTAGAGGCGATGAAAAGTGTCAAAACAACGCTCTTGTTTATTTGATCAATCAGTTAACAAAAGTATTGCAATTATTGCATAAATGTTGAATAAATATATTCGGATACCAGAATAAGTCTATTTGTACCACGGATAAAGCTTATCCGATACAATCATACATAGATATATTCAGAGAAGTTAATATGAAACGTGTAACTGGAACAATGGCAAATCCGGCATAGGAACAAAATCTTATAATTTGAAAGTACCTTTGAAATTCGTTAATTTGTAAAACACATCAAAATCAAGATAATCTCCATGGAATATTTCATAATTAAAGCGTTACTGTAAGAAACTTGACGTCACTGTGCGATCTCTCCATCATTCAGATGTCATCATTGTTTAAAGAAAACTATTATATATATATGGTTAAGATTACTACTGTCACTACTACTACTACTACTACTAATAATAATAATAATAATAAACATCTCATTTTGATCAATCCATAACGAATGTTGCATTTTCTTTCCAGATTTTTGTGAGTTAATAACCTTTTTAGGGCTTGATGTGCTCTTTCCTGCTTTCCTCCAACGTTGTGCTTATTCACAAAGGCGCCGTACATTTGTCCTCTTGCACGTTTTGACGGTTGCATACTAACCAGTTTTTGTCTCAGTTTTTGTATTTCATTTTCTTAACGTTGGCATATTTCACTGAGACGTTTGTTTTCTTTTGTGAGACTGTTCTCTTTTCATTCCGTCGTTTTCATTTCTTTGCTAAGAGCATTTTGTTGATTCTGCAGATCGTCAAATTGTTGTTGTAGCTTGTCATAGGCCGCTTCGTTATCCTCTAATTCTTTTATCAGTTTCTCTTTTTTCATGTCAATCATTATAATCATCTTCCACAGTCTTTCTTCTCTCTATTTACATTCACGACTAATCTGTTCAAGTTTTTAATTCATCTGTGCAAAACCCCTGATCCACTTTCATTGCCAATTTTTCATCGGTGTAAATCATTTCCTCGGGTACGATCTTCCGTTTTTAGCTGTGAAAACTAAAAGGTGAAATAGATAGTTGTTTTATATTTTAACTTGTATATTTATTTTAAGAGATAATTGGATCATAAGATGACGAATGAAACAATTATTGTACTGTAAGAAACAAATGATTTGAACATGAAGTAATTTTGATACATTTTTTTTACCTCGTTTTTGTTTTCTTGTTTTTTGTTTGGTTCTTTTTACTATTATGTGTTCTCTTATCATTTATCAATGTTTAGCACATTTAAAGTTTATTACCTAATTGTTTTTAGCTTTCTAAATGCGCATACTGGTATATTATTTCAACTCGTCTTTGACCAACGACATGGAAGATTATGCTTAAAACGCACAAAGACATAACAAATATTCACGTCACTAAGATTATGCATGTAAGATATGATCGATTTTCAAATTACGTAATTTCATGAAACCTTTACAGTATGAAGTTAACTTCTAACAGATAAAGATATTAGCATAGCTATCAACATAGGCTTTGATATGCGCCCGATCCCGAATAAGTTCGAAGCTTGGAATGCGAACCAACAGCTCAAAAATTATATATTCTTTGGCTTGGCCTTTCTTGCATGGTGTTTTACATTTTGTCAATTTTGGGGATCCAGTTAGAAATAGTCTTCAGTCCTTTATTCCTGTCATATATATTGTCGTCGCGATTTTTATTCTTATCACATCTTTTGTGTGTGTATGTGTGTGTGTGTGTGATTTAGATTTTTAACGTAGCTTTAACAATTTTTCAGTCATATCGCACGATGTCAGCAGTGTGACAGTTTATAGTGATGTCTAGCACTGGGGCATCATGCCGCATATATGTAGTAGTCACATTATCCTGACACCAGACCGACCAGTCCTAACACTAACCTCTTAATGCTGAGCGCCAAGCGAGGCAAATGTTAGTACCATTTTTTGTAAGTCTTTGGTATGACTCGAAACGATGACCTCTCGCATCCGAGGCGGACGCTCTAACCACTAGGCTACCAGAGCGGTCTTATCACGTCTTATAAGAAATAATCAAATTGTAACAAATGTGAAGGTAAAGTACGGTGATGCCACCCAAACAATGCACAGTAAGCATGCTTTAAATATTTACAACTTGTTTTCCAAAGTTTACTGGATTAGATCTGAATATTGCCAAGCCAGGGTGATCTTGTTAGTACGAAAGTCAATATTTTATGAGTTTGCCACAAGATTAATTTTAATTGATAAGATGGGCAAATCGCTGTTTTAGGGTAAAGTTCTCCACCAACATTCAAGAAATTGTTGGATTCCATTATAATTTTAAAGTAAGATATATTACGAATTCGCTTATGCAGCGATGTCAAAGAAACAAAGACTGTTGGCCAAATCAATGCTTTATACACTTTCAGTTTAATCACTTTTTTCAGTCATGTCAGAATGTGACACCATGAACGACATAAAAAGAACAATTAGCAGTGTAATTAGAACAGTACAAAGGAAACACAAATGCTCGGCAAAAACAATCCCTACACGGACGAATTGCATATGTAATGTAACATAACATTATGAGCACACATACAATGATAAAATGTGATGAGGTTTTTGCAAAAATTGAGTTGCAGGTCTCCCATTGACTACCATCAATACTGCAGCCATTGTTACTGCTACTACTACCACTACTGCTGCAGCTTCCGTAACTACCATGACTCTCACAACCAGAATTGTCGATTTGAGAATAAAACTCTTGAATACATCCATCGATACGTCCATTAATACATACATACATACATACATACATACTGTTTCGACTCTGTGGTCTTAAACTAAGAAACAGAAAAGAGTGAAAACCATCAAGTTTTGTAAAATACAAGAAATAATTTATTTTCATAGAATACAAAGTGAAAAAGTAACAAATGAAAAACAGTATGTTGAATGAAATCCGACATAGTCCATGTTACGAAATACATGATGTGGTTTGGCTAGACCACCATAGATTCCAGTGTTGTTAAGGCAGCTCTTTCATATATATATATATATATATATATATATATATATATATATATATATATATATATATATATATATATATACTACAAATTTGTTCATTGTCACTCACATATATTCTGATTGTTTATCTTCACTTGTCTTCTCTCCATAGAGCAAGAACACGTTGAAGAGATTCTCCAATAAATGTTTGGTGCATTAAAAATATATTGTGCAGCTCATTTAAATATTATTGCAAGGACCCGGATGACACTATTACTATTTCAAAAATTGACTTTTAACTTTGCCGTTCAAACAATTGTATTTTATCCGTCTAGTCTTTGATCCGCTGTTTTTTTTTGTGAAATTTAATTCAGATATTATATTTAAAACTTGCATAAGAGTCTTATAATACTCATAATTTAAATATATCAAGAAAGCTAATTATTAGAAGTCAGCTGGGTGTATACAAACACATTATTCTAAACACAGAGTAATATCTCATTACCTAGTTATCATTGCTAGTATAGAGGCCCATGGATCTTTACTTCTTCTTATTTACAGAGTGTCATTAACATCATTCGTGTAATGCACTTTAGTAAAATCATCTAGAAAATCTTTTGTCAACAGTATAAATTTAAATGCTTAATACCCGTTCAGTTTAATCACCATTTTTCAGTTATGTCAGAGTAGCGTTTTTGCTACTGTTTCGGTTTAGCGCTGTATTTCAGCGCATGATAGGTATACAAGGCGGCCAGTATAACTGGTTGAGATACTGGCAAGCTTACTCACGTACTCACATTGACCGAGCCCGAGACTAGAACAACCGCGGACAAGAGGTAAGATCGATATAGGCGAGCGCTTTAGACCAGTCGGCCACCAGGGGCACCTATGTCAGATAGTGGCACCATGAATACAACATAAATACAATTAGTTATGTAATTACCAATAAAAACAAAGCAAAGAATTCCCACACTAATGAATTACAGATGTAACAAAAATTCATTAAAGTGTATTACTTGTTTTGGATTCTTAACGAAGAATTCATCACAACATTTATTTGCACACAAATTGAAAAACTGTGTGATGTGGTTTTACAAAATTTAAGTTGCCGGTCTGTCAGTGACAACGAACATTACTGTTGCCATTGATACCGTTGCTACTGCTTCTGTTGCTGCTTCTGTCACTGCTATCACTCTCATAACAACGCAGCCAAATGTACAAAGGAAAGATATTGTTCACTCTGAAACTAATTTCTAGGTATGAGGGAAAACAAAAATCTCTTCAAATCGTGGGCAAGCATCCGAATAACGCTCTCGTTTATTTCATCAAGCAGTTAACACATGTATTGCAATAACTGGATAAATAGGAAATATAAAGGACTAATATTAATTAGACGGTATTTGTTATCATGGATGAAGATTATCGCATGCATGCGCATACATACATTCATACATACATTCGGACACGTTAACGTAAAATGATCTTTAGATGGAATACTGATAATGCAGGCATAAGAACAAAATATTTTCAGCTTAAAGTACGATTGGTATTCTTTTATTCATACAAATAGATCAGAGTCAAAATAATATTACACTATTTCTTTAATGAAATGTTACTCTTCGAAACTTGACGTCACTGTGTTATCTCTCAATCGTTCAGATGTCACCATTTTATAAAGAATATTTGATTGTAAAGTTACAGCGTATGCTACTACTACTACTACTAATAATAATAATAATAAGAACTAGAAGAACTAGAAGAAGAAGAAGGATCTCATGTTAATAATTCAAGAACAACGTTCATTTAGCTTGCAGACTTTTCTGCAATTATAGTCTTTCTTTATTTTCTGTTAATTTTGTGTGAACTTTCTCCTATTTGGAAGTACATTTTTCCTTATTTATTCTTTGAATTTTTCATATCAATGATTCTTTTGTTCTTGCTTTTCCGAATCTGAATGTTCATTTTTCTGAGAGCCTTCACTGTTGTTTCTTTCTTGTATATTTCCTTGAAAAGACGACCGTATTTACTGTTCAGATCGTCAAATTTCTGTTTTAAAATCTCAAAGGCTGCTTTTTTTCCTTAAACTTTGTTTCAATGCCTTTATTTCCTTTTCAATTTTGAAAAGTATTTCCCAATTTGTTTCTTCTCACTTCATCGTTTCTTCTTTGTGCTCTTTGAATTATTTACCTATCTGAATAGTACCTAACCCATCTGTTCTGCCGGTTTTAGTACCTCATTCATGCCCACCCCACCCCCATCATCGGGGACCCTCTGTAACTGTTGATTAAATTACATGAATTAAATAAGCCATATTTAGTATACACAGCTTAATATTTAGCATAATACAGCCTGAATAATTATAAACATCTTAAGGGACAGTTTCAGGACTGCTTTAAGATTTTATTTTTAGATCTATGAGGACTGTCTATCCAAGCACACTGCACCATCATACTAAATCCACATGGTGTTGTAATGTTTAAAAGTCCAAGAGGTAAATCTCAAGTTTAAGTTTGTCCAAGCAGTCAGGAACACCTAGGCTAAATTATGCTTATAACGATGCCACTCAACTACCATATGCCTATTTACCCATCGATTAAACACATACCTCTCACATTTATTAGGGATTTCATATAGATGTGTTATTTATACATCACCTTTCTTGCCTATCTAAATAAAGATATAAAGCACCAAACAATTATTTCTCTCTGATAATATTCAGCATTGCTTACTTTCGATCTTGTCTTACTGCCAAATTGATTCATGCACTATATGTCACGAGTTGCGAAAAGACCAATACACAAATGCGTTCGCACTTGTTAGAGGTGTTAAGATGACATGCTATAATACACAAATGCGTTCGCACTTGTTAGAGGTGTTAAGATGACATGCTATAATACACAAATGTGTTCGCAATTATTAGAGGTGTTAAAATGATATACTATAACTGCACACCAGTTACAATAATGTACCATTCGCAAGTCACATCAAATAAAATATTTAAAGAAAAACATAAAGTTGCTTCGTCAGAATTGGCTGATCCAAGAATTGATACTCAATCCAAAACGTAAATCATTTTGAAACCAGGTGGATATTTTCGGGGGTGTCATCATTTGTTCACTTTTAATATGAAATCTGAATACACAGAGTGAATAAGGAAAAATCTAAAAGACAAACAAAAGAGAGAGACTTGTAACGTATGTAGCAAGTTTAAGTGAGAATCTTAAATTCAGGACTGGAAAAATGAAGGAATATATCCGTATTCATGCAGTTTTATACAATGTGATTACAAAGATAGGATTATAGTAGTTTGGACATTATTTTAGAAATGAATTATGTAGTTAAACACACACATACACACGCACGCACGCACACACACACACACAATTTATAATGAGGGGATCTGAATTCACTCAACTGTCCTTTCAGTAGCATCTCTTTTCCAATACATATATGCGAGTTGTGAAATGGGCCATATGGATTTGGAAAGATTATGGACTTGATTTCTGTTTCCGTCTCTATCGTTGTTCATCATAGCACGGGATATTAAAAAGTAGTTTTACTTATAAGTGATTTAAATTCAATTTACGATCAGTTCTTTACAGCTTACCCAAAATGTTTAGTAGGTGAGTTGGTGTTGGTCACACATAATGGAGTATTTAATTGTAGATGTAGTTTTAGAGGCTATAGAAACCCAAATATACTAAAGCTAAGGCGCATTGTTTATTTACGTTAAAAGCCATAGAATCCCATTTGAGGTCAAATACTTCTGACACTGATGGGCACATCTTGACAGCATATATTTCAATTAGACACCGTAACGTTAAACCTATGAATAGTTTTAACACAGAAGTTCCCATCTTGACACGCAAGTGCCGCATCATGTTAAACCTATGAAAATTTTGCAACATTACACTTCACCCTTTTCTCTATAAATCCACAAAGATGGTGGCCGAATGCTAATTTCCTATGGTTCCTCAGGTACCATAGAAACGATCTAACGTTAATTTACCATTATAAGCTATAATCGGCAGACCCTTTTCAAGACAGTATTCCCGTCTGACGCCATTTCGTCGCTTTCTACTTCTTTGAAGTAACACAATTACTCGCTTTTTACTCAGTGTTTTGTCTCCTAATAAGCTTTTCCCAATGTTTCAAGACTGAAAATAGAACCTATGTACACCATGTTTAACAAAATCGTCTAAATATGTGGATGTCTTCCAACTACACAGCAAGAGAAAACTTTATGAGCATTTCCCGACAAAGTAATGGTGCATTCAGGTTTCTTTTGGTAAATATTGATTGCACGGTCACGGAAGCCACCGTTCTTATTTGGAAATTAGCTTGGCAGTTCAAGTAAAGTTTACGGTACTTAACAATTCTTTAACCCATTATACTTGTAAAATTGAATACAACTAAATATCTACACTTTGGTCAAGGTAAAATATTCACGTATTAAACAAGTCAAAAGCATTACGTTTAAATACAAATTATTAGAAGTCATATCGTATTACTAAGACAGCATTGACAGAAAAGTGGACTACTTATCATTTATTCTTCCTTGAACAAGTGTTATTTGCATATATGTAATTACATGTAAGATCCATTAGGTAAAACCACTAAGAAAATCATCCTTTTACACAAGAAATGTCAATGTTTTATATGTTTTATTTAGTTTCATATCAATCTTTGTCGCGATAATGACCATTAATAGATGTATCGGTGGTGTTGCAGGCTGATATGATGTAAAATCAGAAATTGTTTAGTCATAAGCTAACACTTGTATAGTGGTGTTGTTCATGTACCATGAAATTTAGAGGTAGACAGGGACTCATGCAAGAAGCTATTAATAGCCAATTAACTAGAGGATCACGTTTTTTCTGCGTGATCAGAACCCTTCCTATTGGTCCACATTGACAGCTGAATTCAAAGAGCCAACCAAAGTAGATGGCATGTAGGTAGTATCGCAGGATTATGTGGAGTACCACGTGCTCAGTTACTTTCTCTGACCTCACAAAGTTACGGACAATGGGTTTGGAGTCTTGACATCCAACTATATATTACGAAGATGTGCTTGCCCGCCACCCACCCCACCCCAGACACCGTCCGTTGGTACCTCCGAAGTAAGATGTGTCCTTGGGTTCTCATAGGGGCCTTTAAGAAATTTCTCATACAATTGTAAATAGGAGAAAATCGGAACAATTTCTTCATCCTGATACCAGCCTTGCACTATTCCAGTTAATCTGAAATCAACACAGAATACTGTTATGCAGGCATCAGCCTATCATAAATTTACGTATGCTAAAATCAGCCCAGATTACACTCTAATTCTGTTATCAGCCTAGCACAGATTCAACGTAACCTGTAATAAGCCAAGAATACATTATAAGGCAGTGATAAACCTAGAACAGTCTACTTAAGCTTAGATCAGTCCAGAATACACTTTAATGCATGTTATAATCAGTCTAGCACATTTGATACTTGATCTGGGATCATGCCCTATATACTCGTAAAGCTGAAACAAGCCGAGTACAGATTGGGAATCAGCATAGTCTTGTACATTGTTCCATTGAGATTCTAGCCCATGAGTAGCCCCCACAGAGAGTCAATTATTTAATTTGTTTAAGTATTGATGGTATTATGTATATACCCCTTGAATATTTGTGATGATGAACAGAGACATGGGGTGAATTGAGAGAAAGAATATAATTACTTATGTTACCTTTATTTTCTTACAAGGCATGTATCAAACGTTTCTTCGTAAACATCTGTTTTAGTTTTGCACAAACGGCATTTTCATTCACGTCAATTGTGGGGAAAACAACCCTATCGTATATAAATCAAAACTAAATGTTCTTAAAAAAGAATCTGGCAGAATATTTATGAAGACACAGAAGCTGAGCAACTATGATTAGGTTGTACAAAATTTGATTTGCCGGCCAACCAAGAACTACCAATATTGCTGCTACCATTGCTGCTTCAACATTTAGTGCTTCTACTGTTTCTGTTGTTTTCGCTTGTCATTTCTATCACTACTACACCCCACTGACGACAGCACAAAAAACAAAGTGATAGCTTTGGACCAAATCGTAGAGATATTTGGGTTTGAAATAAATATTCTTTCCATGCGTGGAAAAACGTTCAAACAATACTCTTGATTATTAAATCTGGCAGGTAACACCAGTATTATAATAAGTTGACAAAAAAACCATAAATTATGAATATCAATTTCACTACTTGTTATCATGGGTAATGCCTGTTATTCAGAGACGCTAACTCAAAGCATTGAATTCGATAATAATAAATCCGTAATAGGAACATAATTTAATGAATTAAAAGTATAATTTGAAGTTTTTGTGACCCAAATAGATCCAAGTCAAGACAATTTCCAGAAAATGTCATAAGTCAATGTTATTGTATTAAACTTGATATCAATGTGTTATCTCAATAGTATTCAGATATCATCATCTTTTAAATAGTACTGAATTATATGGATAATAATAATTGTCACAGAATTGCAGAAATCCATTTATTAATTAAATGCATATACTCGGGTTTCGTTTTTTGTGTACAACGATACCCGAAGGTGATTTATTACATTGTACAATATTTAGCAACAGTGAGTTCGGTTCATCATATGTCACACGTGCCAAGTGCGTTCGATGGGGAAAAAACGAACACTTCCAGTGCACAGACGATGTATGTTATGAATGTCTCACCGTAAAATTAACTCTTCACATTACGGAACGTCTTGTCAGTGAGCAGTCTACTTGTTGTTGTTGTAGGGTTTAACGCCATTTTTCAGCACACGATAGGCTATACATGGCGGCCAGTATTAATGGTGGAGGAAGAACCCGGGAAATCCTCGGAAAGAACCTTGACCCTCGAGAAGCTACTGGCAAGCTTTCTCACATACCCACATTGGCCAAATCCGAGACTCGATCCCACGCAAATAGAGGTGAGATGGCAGTGATCCGTAACGGAGAGCGCTTTAGACCACTCGGCCACTCGGGGCCCCTGAGCGGTCTGCTAGGGATTTGTTTGATTACGAAATGGAACGATTACATACTTTGATACAGGATAATACTTACAGAACTAGAATTTCAGAAAATTTACAAAATGGAATACAAAATTGTTTGATTACGAAATGGAACGATTGAGGCCTTTGATTCAAGATAATACTTACAGAGCTAGAATTTATGA
The DNA here is from genome assembly GCA_028554795.2 of Sinohyriopsis cumingii. NCBI lineage: Eukaryota > Metazoa > Mollusca > Bivalvia > Unionida > Unionidae > Sinohyriopsis > Sinohyriopsis cumingii. Next base: position 88,713,352 of record CM068834.1, on the reverse strand, counting down.
AAAATAATTAGAACTTTAAAAAAATTTCAATAACATGACATTGTTGATTACGGAATACAACACAAATGGACTGCACCACAAAAAGACAATTTGCCAGACAAAATGAACCACCAATTCACCAAAAGGAACGAATACGGATTCTGATTTAAAACAATGGACTTAATACTTTAGTTAATAATGAAATGGAACTAATACGGAATTCAGATTCAAGACATTACTTACACTAGTATTTTATGGAAAATTTACAATAACGGACTACAAAATCGTATGATTACGAAATGGATTACAAAATCGTTTCATTACGAAATGGATTACAAAATCGTTTGTTTACGAAATGGTTACATTTTTTGGACTACGAATGGACATTCTTGATTACGGAATACAAAACAAATGGACTACTCTACAAACAGGCAATTTGCCAGAATTTTTAATATTTCTCTACCAATCACAAACATGCGAACACAAAAAAAAACATACACACTATTAGTTACACTTCTTTATTTGTATTAAAGAATTACTCTCAAAACTGCCCCATTTACATTAGACTTGTCTCGAAATTACTCCTAAAATATATATTTGTTACTCTGATTTCACCATATTTACTATAAATTGTCATTACTCTAATTTTCTGAACTAATACATACATACTGTATACAAAACCCTAATTCAAATTAATAAATCTGTCGAAAAGCTATTTGAAAATACACGCACTACATATACTATGGGGGCAACAAAACTTTTGGCACTAGGTGGCCCTCTCTGTGATGGAGTCTGAGAGGGATCACACCAATAAATTAAGGACTTGCACATCTTCAGTAACAGAGGTGTGTGACTTATTTATTAATTTCTTATGTATACGTTTAACTATTGTACTGCACGCTTATGTTTGTATATTTTCTATGTAGCTTTGGTTTACGTAGTATAATGCAAATATTTTCTATTCTTGTTTGCGACTTAGCAAGAGATTTATATTAGCAATATAAAGCTGCATTATTAAGAAACGTTTATTACCGTAGGATTGTTATCGGGCACGGGTAGGTTCACTTCTAAAAATGTGTATTGTTTTGTAATCATTGTGCCGATAATGCAATCTCTATAGCTTACTGTACATAACGCCATCACGTTTAATCATATATGCCCGTGTCATGCAGTTAGATGAATTTTCATCTGATCGGAGTCGACGTGGTACCGGCTATAGAGCTAACCACATAAGTTGACCAAAGCAGCTGTAAAACTGCACCATATCAGCCGTTAAGCCGAGTGAACAGTGTTGCTGGTCTAGTAGCAGGTGATTGGGCGTTGCTGACAGATTGGTAGGCGCTGATTGCTTGATTGACCAAGGATTTGAATGGTGGTCGGTGACTACCTGGAATACTGACTGCTTGATTGATCAGTGTGATTGGTAGCCAAGTGTGCTGGTGACGGAGTGTGTAACTCCATAGATGTAATCTTTTAGCCCAGGGCTAATTTTGGGTTTGTAATACCCACTGTTTTGAGATTATAAATATATTTGGTACATCTGTCCCTTTGTTTTCATCATTTTTCTATTTGAGTAAAATACCTCATTTGTCACTGTCTTAGTGAAGAACTCATTTTTTACTATTTGAGCAAAAGACATCATTCTTTTCGTCGTGTGAAATTACTATGAATCATTAACCTTTTCCTTTGTACTGTGTAAGGTCGGTTATTTCTATTTTCATTTGTTGCATTATTAGGTTCGTGCGGATTATGCTAATTTGTCCAATATTTGGATCTTATAAACGCATTAAACACTGCATTTGTATCACCATCAAAAGTGTTCTGTTATAAATCCGAAATCCAACCCAGTTATCTTGTTACAAATGGTGTCAGAAGTGAGATATCGAATTTAACATAGCTCTGAAATTATTGTTTCATTATTCTTGTATGATCTTTTGTGTGTTTCAGACGTTCTTGGCTAGACAGTGAGGATAAGTAGACACATAACATTACTTTATTTTTTTTGTACACATTTCATGTTTTTACTGCCTTCCGAGAAGGAAAATACGGTTTGTTCGCTGAGATTATAGCAATTACGCATTTTTGCATAGTAGTGCATATTAGGTTGGTCATAGCAGATTTTTGGAATGTCATCAATGAAAGAACTTGGGAAACTGGGGAAACAGTTTGGCTATGGGGGGATCTCTTAGAAATTTTGTTCGTGAAGAACAGGCTAGGGATAGGGATCAGAGCTTAAAAGAGAGGGAAATAGAAAGGGAGACACTAAAGATGGAAAGATGGAAAGGTGAAGATAAAATTAGAAAAGCAGGCCGAGAAGGAGAAGATAGATTTTGAAAAACAGGCCGAAAAGGAAAGGATAGGATGGGAAAGGGAAGCAGAAAGGGAGAAGATAGATATGCTTAAAGAGGTAGAGGATAGGAAGTTAGAAAGTAATGGGAAAAACAAGTGAGGTTAGAAGCTTTGGAGATAGAAGATATAAATAGGGAGAGGGAATATCAAAAAAATTAAGAGTTATTGCAAAACGAAATGGAGGGGTAACATGATTCTAAACTGAGAGGTCCGAAATTGCCCCCATTTCAAGACGACAAAGATAACATGGATAGTTATCTAAACAGGTTCAAAATGTACGCAACTGTACAAAAGTGGAAAAAAAGACGATTGGTCTTAGCGCGTTGTTGAAGGATAAAGCATTATACGTGTATTCGCGTTTACTCGCGACCGATTCGCTAAATTACCTCGCGTTGAAAGAAGCACTTCTGAATAAATACGAGCTAACCGAGCAAGGGTTTTGCAAGAAGTTTAAGTATAGCAAGCCCGAGAGAGGAGAGAAAATCACCCAGTTCGTCAGTAGGAAGTGCAATTACTTGCAGCGATGGGTGAAATGTGGTAAAGTCGTCAAGACATTTGAGGGACTTATCGATTACCTGCTTCGGGACTAACTATTGACAACTTGTGGCAAGGAGTCATATTTGTTCTTGAAGGAAAAGTCTGCACGAATATATATGACATGGCCACACAGGTGGATTTATTCGCTGAAGCTCGGGGAGGTTCACAAAATGTCTTCTCGCGAGACAGTAAAGGTGGGAATCAGGTCAAGGATCAAAACCCAGGGAACCTGAAAAACCTGGTAGGGATAATCAGGGAAGGCATAAGAACAAGCAATGCTTCACTTGCGAGGAGTTGTGTCATATCTCCCTTAATTGTCCTAAACGGAAGGGATCAGTCCAGAGAGTCGCGGTGGCCATTAAAGGCAGACGGTCGGTAGATGGAAAACTCGATGTTTCTCAGCAGTCTAAGCGGGAAGCCGAGTACGAGCCAGTGCTGCGTGCAGATATCGGTCGCGACACTTTCCAATCGATCGGCACGTGTATTTTCCCCGAGGCAATTGTACCGACGGCGAATGGCAATGTCAACAGACAAGAAGTGACTATTATATTTCTTTTGAGTATTGAATATAACGCTATTCTTTATGAGCTCATAATAATAATAATAATAATAGAGATTTCATCTTAATAAATCCGAGATTACTTTAGATATGTTTCTGCATTATTAAACGTTTCGGGATAGGTCAAGCCCTTTACTTATTTTGTGTTAACTTTTTGTACTTGTCAGGTGTCTGCCTATCAGGTATCGCGAATTTTGCGTACATTTTTCCTCCAGGAGTATTTTTAGTCTGCATGCTAATCAGTTCCAGTTTCATTTGCGCTATTTCAGTTTCTAATCGATGATTTTTCTGTCTGAGAACCAACTCGTTTTTTTCCTTCTTGTTCATTTGCTTGAGGAGCTGATTGTGTTTCCTCTCCAGCTCATGACATTTCTGTAGTTGCGTCTCGGAAGCTGCTTCGTCAATGCCTGTTTCACGAATGTCTTTAACAGTTTTTGCTATTTGATCCTTTTCAATTTCAAGTTCAGAAAACAGCTTCAGTAGTATTTCTTCTCTTTTCTTATATTCTTTAACTTCTTCACTGATTTCCTTCCTCAATTCTTGAAGTTCACGACTAAAAATCTCGGAAAAGAAAAATCAAATGGGAAAATAGGTTGTTGTTCGATATTTTATTTGTACAACTATTTAAAAAGATAAAGGAAATATTAGTGTGTTAGCTACTAAAACAACTCTTTGACTGAAAACGAGAAATGGTATGTAGATATATTATTTTAAGTGCATTGCATTTTAATTATTTCTTCTTTGTTTTCATTTTGTTTTGGTGTTTGTTTCACTATTCTATTCTTTTGCCATTGATTAACGTTAATTATATTTAATGATTTGTACTGAGTTGCGTTTGGTATTTGAAAGAATTCATAGATTGAACATTTTTTAAATTCAATATTTATTTAAAGACTTTAAATTAATATCCGTAGAAACGTATTTTGAAGTAGCACAAGGGATAGGACTAAACGGAATGAAAAAATAGACAATAATAGTATGTATTCTCCCTTCCTCGATTTTATTGTGTGCTCGGAAGTGTTCACGTACCTTTTTACTTTCCCGAGTCATATCCTGCCTTATTTCTTGTAGTTCCTTATGTATTTCCTGCCTCATTTCTTGAAGTGAACGGCAAATTGACTCAGACTGTGAGAAACAAAAATAAAATGGTGAAAGATACAGTGTAGGTAGGTAGGTATGTATGTATGTATATATATATATATATATATATATATATATATATATATATATATATATATATATATATATATATATATATATATATATATATATATATATATATATATATATATATATATACCTGAAAAGATAAATCAGTCATTGGTATGCTAACAAATGGAACTCTTTGGCTGGAAACCAGAAATTGTATATGCATGTAGTAATTCTGGTACAATTCACTTTTTAATGTCTTTGTTTTCTATCATTCTATGTTTCCACTCACCATTCGCCAATGTTTATTACCGTTTCTTGGTAGCTTTGTTTTTGGTGTATAGAATTAATCACTGAATGAAAAATTATTTTACTTTAAGATGTCTGAAAGGGCTAATTTTGATTCATTTTGGAGTATTTAGATTGAGGAAACTGAACGTAATGATATGTAGTAGTGTTTTATGGCACCTCAGCACTAAGTGTCTATGGAGTGCCAACCTAAAGGGAATGAAACAATAACTAATTATATGACAGTAATAAAGAATACACATTTCTCAAAAGATTATAATCATTCCTGTTATAAATATATATCATTCATTATCACCCTTTGATCACCTTATGAATAAAGTTAAAAAAATCCCCAACACCTCTATATGTTCCATACCTTCCCCATCTAAACAAAACTACCATCTCATTATCATCCTAATATTTCATTCAACTAGCGATACTATCATATACTGAAAGAAAAGAGGAAAGAGACGATGGAAAGAGGAATAAATCAAGACATTTAAAATTTGGGAACGGACTTATTTTTTACAATCTGAGCACAAAATTGTGTTTTCAGTTTGGTTAATAAATGTTAAAAATTTTTGTCAGCATTAGTATTGACGAATCTCTATTTACCTAATGTTGCTTTGATGATCATAAATTTTATACCTGGAGTGAAAACGTAGATGTTTGAGGACAACTTTACAATGGTTGCAGTGCGAGAATTTTACTTGTACTTAAATTTAAGTACAAGTTTAAATTTGTGTAATTCTGTTTCTCTATCTTACTAATTCACGGCAGCAATTTGTTGCCAAACATTAAATGTTAAGATAGACACAATTTGGATTTTCATTCAGGCAGTTATTTTGCAGAGTTTTCCTGACTTAGATTTTGTACACGGACCGACTTTTATTTATCCAAGGTATCTTCCCAATGTTACAAATTTTGTTCATTATGTCCTGCAAAATAGCAACATTTTCTTCATCCAGATGTCTTTTTTTATCCAAAGTCTTTTTCCAATGTTACAAATTTTGTTTATTATACGCTGAGTGAAAAATTCAACGATATTAAAGTTTGTTCGCTACGTTGTTAAACTGAATGCAGAATTTGGCGTGATGATGTTAAGACGTCTTGAAAAGCTCCATCATTTTCTGCATCCAATTTTTTTACCTTTTCAGGTGAAGTAGCTTCTAAAGCAAATTAATAGATGTTATAAGGGAAATCTAAGGTATTAGTGAAGAAAATGCACAATCGTGTCCACACACTATCTAACCCGATCCTTTAAATTCCTTTTGATACTGCATTTATTATTATCAGATTGATCATATCATCTTAAACAGAAGTTAATTCATAGGAATCAAAATAGTCACGCTATTGTCGTTGAGAAAGTAAATGGCTACACAAAGGATTCCTGAGTAATGTCTGTCACCGCTGTTACTGACAGAAGTTCGAACGTCTTTAGGTTTTCGATGAAGTTCATCTTTAACACACTGCTATGTTAAGTAAGTAAATTAACGGACGCTCTCGGTTCTACATGCAAGAGAGACGTGAATGGACGTAGAGAATGGACATGTAAGTTTTTATACCACTCTTTCAAGAGTTTTTCTCGGATGAGGATGCAGGAGATTTCTAAATAAGTTCTAACCTTTTCTTTTTGACCCATCGTTGAAAACAATTTTATGTTTGCATTTGACCAGGATGATATATCCGAAAACCATAGCAGTATGTTTAGGTCAGATGTGTAATTTTTTAAGCCGAATTACGAGCCAAACAGGAGACTAAGAATTGTGTTTTTTCTTCTGAAAATCCTGACATCATGAACGTATATTTCTCGAGAGCATGTGATTTTTGTTCTGGATACAAAACATCATCACTTTGCCTACGTTCATGACTTTGTTTTCGTTCTTCATCTCTATGTATTGTATTTGACTGTCGCTGTTACTGAAACGTCTCCCATGGTTTCAATAGCTTAGCAAACATTATCTCAGACTGTTGATTTCTACAGTGTAATCGAATTCTGCATACAAAATGGCAATGACTATCCACCGGAGGCTGTACAAACTAAGTTCTACGTGGGGTTTATAAAAACGGAAATGTCCTTCGTCTGGTGTGAAAACACATCTCCACAAAGCACATCCACCTGCATACACTTGGGAGAAATAACCTTGTCTATTTTAATTACTAATTATCATGTGGCTTCTGAGTCAAGCAAAATCTGAACCAATGCTTCTGAGCAAAGTTAAATTTGAAGGTTATGGCACACAGAGGTAAGACTATCTCTTGTGACTTCTATCTTGCACAAGTAGAAATTCTGGAACCCGAAAATATTTTGATCTATCTATCCGTTGATTTCTGCATTGCTGACAATGTCCATGAGTAAACATTTAGGCAGCTGACCTTAGAAAACATCATCCTTGATCTTGGAACGGAGTTCAGAGACATTGATAAAATTATAAGACCTTCATCTGTCGTAGAGGATACCTGAATGTTGGTCTGATCCATGTTTAACTGATGTCGTTTACCGCTTTAAGTAAGATTTCCACATATCGCTTAAAGTCTGGCGTCCTCTGTGTTTATTTTGAAATCAGTAGCATTGGCCATCAAGTGAATGAAGGTATTATTTAGATTTTATCTCAGTCGTAAATGTGCACCCTCAAATATGTTTGTCTTGTATCCACATATCCAACTGTAAACAATGCATCTTTTCTAAAATTACGTGTTTGTTTGATTTTGGTTTTGGCGGTCGTTTAATACAACAGCGTGAGAATCGCCGACATTCAAAGTGTCAAGTTTCTGCATCGCTGAGGCATCCAGATTTGTGTTGTGTGCTTCTCTTCCGTACATCAAGAAATTTTCCAGATCATCTCGATCAGACTAAGTGCACGTGCTACTGTTGACTAGTTTGTTGTTCAAGTGCAAATCCACGTTGCTGAACAACGAGAGAATACTGTTCTTAACGAGAAATATCATAGCAACGACCCATATATTGCTGTACTCCATTTTACAAGTACTTGACTTTTATTCAGCTTGATTTAATCTTGCGTTTATCCTTTGATTTCAAACTATATACATGCTGAAGTAGTCAAAGACAACACGTGATCAAATTTTACCCATTTGGAATCTTATGTCATCATTGCCGGTGGCATATCAAACAGATCGTGTTCTGATATGGACAATTCGCAAGGATCTTTGTGTATCATTTCCCAATTAGTAATCAAGAATGTCCAACTCTCAGACTATTTTTCGTCTTTATTATTCATTTTCTGGATGTGTTGGAGGGGACTGAAGGTTTCCATATGTTGTTTTTCTGCCTTGTGTAGTAAACGAAGAATCAATGATTCGAGGAGAGCATGACTCAAGTTCATAAGGGTTTCGTGGCTAGCAAGGAATCATCTTCTAATTGGAATCAACATGCTTCTGTTGAAGCTAGTCACGACTTAGTTGGGCGATGAGTACGTTTGGAGAAATTCTTTTTCTGGCGTCAAAGCTGCATTTCTTAAAGTATGCATTTCTCGAGTGGACGTAACTCTATAGATGGGTTCAACCGTACGAAGAGTAGAATGTAAGATATCTCAAACCACGTCCTCGTTGTCGAACTACTCCTCGGTACACGAGAAATTAGTTTTAGGATTTTTTCAAAAATGTAGTTTTATGGTGATTTTATCGTTGGAGAATATAATATTTTGTCTCAGATCTCCTTTGCTGCTAATATTGATACCGTCAAAATAAGATATAGGGAGCTGTACAAATTCTCACTGAACGTAGTATGTTTCCTTCTTCATCTAAGTAGCTATGATGGTAGAATTCACTTTGTAAGGAATGATGACTCAGCAACTCGATGACATCGGAGTGCAGAAACTTTAAATTCAGTCTCTGGTTAAGTTCGATAGGGGATCGAAAGAAGAATCGGTTGTTGTTGCTTTCTTTCATTAGAGCGAGATCTGATTTTTCATCGGGAGTAGCAAATAAACCGGGAGGAAACATTATTCAGGGCGGTTAGGTTGCACGAGAATTTAATTTGAGACAATAAGAAATTGGATGGTACTCATTCAGCACACTTCGATAAGTTTATTCGCTTTTTTCCCAAATTGATTGTTATACATAGTTGAAATTGTTTCCTTGAGATATCGAGTATTAAAATAATATCTTGAACGAATTCTCAGGGAATATTATTTAAGTGTGGATTCGTTGATGCTTTGTCTTATTTTTGTAAAAGTCATGATAATTTTGTCCAGGTGTTCTTGAACTTGTTTCTTGAGGATTACTAAGATGACAGTCCTGACAATTTCAAGATTTGATAGGTATGAATGATTTGTCTACGAAAGCATCTTCTCAGTCAGCGTCGTGCTCCAGTGGTACGACTTGACATAATTTCGCTGTGAAAGGACATAACGTGTTGGTGGGAAACACACCCATAGAACTGTCACTTGACAATGTTAAATATAACTGGATATTCAAAGTTCGATGGTTTTGTCTCAGGTGTTGCTCGATGTTAAAAGAATACTTTCCAAGGAGCAATATAGATAATCGCTCCTGTAAGTAGACGAGTTTTGACGCGATGAAGTAACTACCGTTGTTCTTACAATCGGTATATTTCAACCAAGGATTATGAAGAAGATAGTCAATAGAACTGCTGATTAAAACAGTGTACAACTGTTTATCTCCTTGCTGCAAATTAACATTTTAGATGAATGCTTCAATGCCACAATACACTGCAAAGATCTGGCAGAAAAATATGATTTGATTCTTAATGCTATACGATTTCGTGTATTTATTCAATAGGAGGATTAGGAATTATGAATCTTAACTTTGCTGAATCAACGAAATTGGTTTAACATAATTGTGCCATTTCTATTATATAACTCATTCTTTTGATGAATGAATACATGCAATCATTTAACGTTTTTTGATTTCAAGGTAAATATTATATACATCGTCATACATTTTATTTGATACCTTGTATGTCATGATGGTTACGATTTTCTAAATAAAATATGTTATCCTTTATTATTTAAAATGGAAGGTGATATAAAAGCCGACTCCATATATAACAAAGCTCATTTAATTCATATTCAGAATTTAAAATCGGCTTCTCCAAAACAACATCATCGTGTCTGTTCACTGTCAGAAGGTAAAAGTAGTAAATCTCAATATTACCTTGTCATCATGAAAACTATCAGACGCAAAATCGTCTGACAAACCATCGTCTGAAATAGAGTTTAAAATTGGTTTAGAGCAAATATAGCTTCATGTACTGTCATTACGAACTATTTAGGCAATACTTATTTACTTTAGTCTTAAGGCTGCTCATTTCAGTATCAGTTCGGATTCATCTAGAGAGGCTTGTCTGTATTTGAATCCACATTCAGCTAGTGTGATATATCTGTATTTTCTCATTGTCGTTATCATGTTTAAGATTTGAATATGAGACAAAATCGACTTTATTAGATAAACTACTGTTTATGAAGTACTTTATATGTAAACTGCAACACTTGTTACTATCAATGTATTATTATGGTTTGTTGTCTATGATTAAAGTTGTGACAATCATGAGACAGAAAGACATTCATTTTTATAGCATAGGAAAGGGCAAAAGTTTGTAAAGCAAACAATTAATAATGACGCTGATCATCATGAATCACTTCATTTTCATGCCAGTGCTTGATCTTATTATCTATAATGCACAATTAACAATTATAAATTTCATTTTCCTTGTCAAAATGTTTGAAATTAATGAGAACCTTTCAAAATGTAAGAATCCTTTTCCATTACACTGCGATGTTGTCTGTCACATCTCTGACTTCTCATGTTATCATAAATCCATTTACTTGTCCTGTAAATCCAGATCAATTTTGTATGATGTATTTTCATTTCCTCTGCTACATTTTCAAGACAGACTTTGTTTGTTTTTTTATTATAATGGAAACATAAGTAGAAAAATAGCATTATTAAAGAAAATATATAGTTCGATAAATAATAATAATAATAATAATAATAATAATAATAATAATAATAATAATAATGATAATAATAATAATGATAATAATAATAATAATAATAATAATAATAATAATAATAATAAATGAGGACTTTGTATAGCGCCTAATCTTTAGAAGCTCTAAGCGCTTTACAACATTAGACAACACCAATAAGATATATTTAAAAAACATATAATGTTATGATTACAAAAACAAACACCATGAAGTGAGAAAACATTTATATAAAAAAAAAACATGCTGAGAATATGTAAGGTAGGAAACATTATTAGGTCTTTAAGTTTGTTCTTGCAACGAAATAAGTGAGTTTTGAGAGCCCTCTTGAATGTGATCACTGTGTCTTTGTGTCTAAGTTCAGTGGGCAATTTATTCCACGTTGCTGGGCCCTGGTATGCAAAAGAACGCTGTCCATATGACTTTGTTTTCACAGTGGGAATAATGAGTATACGATTGTCAGAAGAAGAGCGTAAGTATCTTGCTGGTGTGTACACTTGGGTGAGGTCGGATAGGTATGTTGAACTAGAGTCTGACAGTGAAAAGTAGCACAGAGAACAAATTTTGTTTTTGATCCTGTATCGAATGGATAGCCAGTGTAGGGTACAGAGCAGCGAGAAGGTGTGCTCTGATCGTGGTACTCTAAGTATGATCCGAGCAGCTGTGTTTTGAACTTTTTGAAGTTTCTGGAGTAGATATTGAGATTAACCAGACATAATTGAGTTACAATAGTCCAGTCTTGAAAGTACTAATGAACACACAAGTGTTTTAGTGGCATCAGCTGAAAGATATTTGCAAATTGAGCTGATGCGTCTCAGTTCAAGATATGCAGTCTTGCATATGTTCATGACATGTTTGTGTAATGTGAGAGTACTGTCCAGAGTAACACCTAGGTTTCGTACTGATTGTGTGAATTTAATGTTGGTGTTGCTGATATTTATTGTTTTAGGTACAGGATGTGAATAAGAAAGTCTTTGTTTTGTGATCAGAATGGCCTCAGTTTTATCATCATTCGTCTGCAGCTTGTTACATGTCATCCATGATTTCACATCAGAAATGCACCTCTCTACACCTTGGATGGTAGCATCAACTTCAGTTGGGTGGCTAGATTTGTATATTTGGGTGTCATCAGCGTACAATTGGTGAGACACTGGATGATGATCTATGACACTTGAGAGCGACTGAGTGTACAGAATGAAGAGAACGGGTATAAGAACAGACCTCTGTGGAACACCACAACATAGATCAACTGGGCTGGAGTGTATTCCATTTGCAGATACAATTTGTGTCCTGTTGACCAAGTAGGACTTGAACCACATTAAGGCTGTATCATGAATGCCAAATACATGCTGGAGACGGTGAAGTAATATATCATAGTATATTGTGTCAAATGCTGCAGACAAATCAAGGAGGGTGAGGGCTGTAATCTTTCCGCTATCCAATGCAGAGAGAATGTCATTAACTACTTTTAGAAGAGTAGTTTCAGTACTGTGTCAAGGGCGATATGCAGATTGTACATTGCTAAAAAGACTGTTTGGATTTAGATGATATACAAGCTGGGATAGAACAACCTTTTCTAAGATTTTTTATTTGAATGTGAGATTAGAAACTGGGCAGTAGTTCTTTAAATCGTCGTGGTCTAGTGTTGGTTTCTTCAGCAAAGGCTTTACAATGGCAGTTTTGAAACATGATGGGAATTCCCCAGATGAGAGAGAGGTATTAATAACATCAGTTAGTGAAGGCAATATTGGATCCAAGCGCTCAAGCAGCAGTGATGTTGGAATTGGATCAAGTTCACATGACCTTGGTGCACTCTTCATCAGGATTGAACGTACGAAATCCATAGAGACAGGTTCAAATGATGCTAATGGTTGCCGCTCAAATTCTGTATCCCAACTGTATGGTGACGACGAGTCAATTGAAATTGTGGTGTCAAGATTATCTCTAATGGTTTGTACTTTGTCGCGGAAGAAATTTGCAAACATGTCCGGAAGGTCGACTGGGGAGAAGGTAGTTGGAAGTGGTGTAGGTTTATTCCTTGACATTAGCTTGTTAGTAATCTCGAAGAGCTCTTTGTAGCTGGAACCTTCCATGACCTTAGTAGTGTAGTGGGCAGATTTCGCTGCACGAACTATATTTGTGACATTCTTCTAAGCGGCTTCATAGATTTGCTTATGAATAGTGAGTCTGGTGGAAAGCCAGAGCCTCTCAGCTTTACGACGGTCTCTTTTAGCAGTGCGAAGCTGGTCCTTAACACTGCTATACCATGGAGAACACTTTTGAATTGATACTCTGCACTTGGTAGCTGGGGCATGTTTGTCAAGCAATGAACGCAGGCAGTTATCTAGTTGTTCTGCGGTAGGAGGTAAGCAAGTTGTTAGGTTAGCTTGGATGTCGTGCATTCGTTTGATTCTATTTATCATACCGAGGTTTCTCTTAGTAGCAGATAAAGGTGGAGGGTTAGGGACTGATACGTTAAGATGGCATCCAATGCAGAGGTGATCTGATGCAAGGTCATGGGATACCAGGGAGGACCGTAGAATGTTATCATCAGGTCTATGAAGAATCCAGTCTAAAATGTGACCATGTTTATTGGTGGGTTGGTTAACTGACTGTTTGAGGTTGAAAACATTAATGGATCTATGAGTTTTGATATGTTTGAGTTTGCGTGACAGTCAAAGTGAAAGTTGAAATCTCCAAGAATAATCAGGTTGCCACCTATCGAATTTCCATACTCCATGAGATTCGGAAACTGCTCTAAAAAGAGAGAGTCAGCCAGCCAGTGTGAGTGTTTTTGGGAATAGTTCAAACGATGTGTGGTCAAAATTGAATGTTGTGGTGTGGTTAAGACGTTTTATATTGGAGTTCTTTGTGATGACAGCAATTCCACCTCCGCGAGAATTACGGGGGAACGACTTGATGGAGTAACCAGTGGGTGTTAGATCCGCACACTTGGGCTCATCTCCTGATGTTTTTAGCCATGTTTCTGTCCAAAAATAAATAGGTCAATTTTCTGGTCGTTGATAAAATTAACTATTTATGTGACCTTTTCCGGTGGTCCTACTGACTGGGCATTGAATAATGCAATGTGCAGAGGTATTTCTTGGATAGCTGACACAAAGGTTGACGCATTGATAGGGATTTGAATTAGGTTATCTAAATTAACGGTCGAATTTGTTTTAAATTGTTGAGCTGAAATAAGGGAGATAACTGGAATTCTTCTTCCTGTTCTACGCCGGCCATCTTTGAAACAACGTTTCTTTTTTCGCTTCTGTTTACATTTAGGTAATGATGAATGTAGTCCCAGTCCGTTTAGTCTAGAGCACAATGTAGTGTGGAGAGCCAAGGAGTGATCATTTAAAGCAATTAATGAGGGTCCATCGTAGCATAAACGGGTTGACTGGCGGTTTGTTCAAAAACAGTAGAGCAAGACAGCTGAGGAAAGTCTAATTGTTCTCATTTCCAAAACAAGGAGATGAAGAAACACATACGAATTTAACAGCCAATACATAATGAACCCAATAACGAAGATGAAAACAGGCAACAAGCACAAATATCATGAAAACGGCACTAAAAAACGGAACAGCTGCTTCAAGCCGGTTAAGCGATAGCGGTCATCTTGATATGACATGCGACGTTTGGGAAACAATATTAGTTGGACCCTTACGAATTTAATACATTGAAAAACTATTGACTAACTCGTCCTTCCAATTTAGTGCACTTAGCGTGTTCTATTAACAAGTAAATAAGTAATCAACGTGTTCAAGGTTTATGCAACATGCTGTTTTAACCATTCTCAAATCAATATTTAAGATCAAATTAGTAAGTATTTATCCGTTTCAGTATAACTTACCGTGGGAATCCCTTGTCTGAGAACTTTTTCCTTCGATTTCTAATACCATATCCTTAAATCCCTCCTTTGTCAATATATCTTTGAGATGTTCCATAATCTTAAAGTTACGACAATCTGCCACTTTTTCAAGAATTGTATTTGGATTTGCATCGTCTGAAAATGTATCGTCTTTGATTATCCCAAGCTCCTTCATATTTTTTACTAGACTTTCGGTTTTACCGGTCAGTATAACAGATATTTTCGGTAGAAGCTCCTTGAGCCTTTCCACCTCACTGGCAGCCATTTTCCGTGTAGAGATCTATTCCTGTCAACTGACAAAGACACCTCTCTTTTTAACTCGGCACATGTATCTCGGCCTTCGAAACGAAATATCTTATTACTCGTGTTTAGATCCGGGGTAATATGACGCTCTTCAGACCAACACTGTTGATCTTAGCAACGTGAAAACATTTTGCTTCATACATTAGGTGAGATCCACCATCGGTATATTTCTTGAATTAGGAACATTGCTTTTCACCGATACAGTGTTTAATGTGTGTGCACAAATGAATTTAAAGGACGTAGAAATACTAATTTAGTATAGTTAGAAAATGTTAAGAAACATTACAAGCTTCATACTTATGTGGTTAAATTTAAAATAAATGCGGTAGTTAACATATGCACATACTTAACAGTGTGACTGGAATTGTACTCCATATATCAATATTGAATGTAACCTGGCAACAGAAAAGTTACAGTGTGTTTTAAATTCAAACGGATATATACGACTCTTCATAATGAAAAGACAGCTCGAGTTTCATAATATAAATGTCTTTTAATTTTGTAATTAACCTCAAACGGTACTAACTTGTTATTTGATTTTTTTTATTATTTTGAGATACTTATAAACTTGAATACGAAGAATACTATTAATTTGCTTGAGAGTTTTAGTCCATTAAACAAGCATTAAACTTACCTATAATGACTATTTTGTATGTAGTGTTCGCAGTTCTATCAAGCCAACAAACTGAACATAAGCTTCGCTACGATTATTTGTATATTATATAATAGACATTCAAACTTCATGAATTCTGTAAAATATGAGGTTCAATTATGCATATATATATATATATATATATATATATATATATATATATATATATATATATATATATATATATATATATATATATATATGAGAGAGAGAGAGACATTGATACAACGAGTGGTATATATAAAAATATAGAATATACACTATATAGAATATGCACTTTATTTTAATTGTAACACACACAAACACGAACACTCACGTTTCCAGCAGAGGTTAGGTTGTCGTCATCAAAATGTGCGTTGACGGAGGGAGTAAACTCTTAATATCCTTTCCCAGCGTGTCCATTATTTACAATCCGTTTTGGAAATATTTTTGTTGATCCATTGGTGCGCTAAGCCTTCAATTTATCAAAGAAATAAATGAGATGCTTATAGTTTTATTATGAACGTTGGTTTACATGACGAAAATAGAGAACTACAAAAATTGCATGGCTAGTGTTCATTACAATGCCATTCTATTCAATCAATGGCGAGAATATGCAAAGCAAAATGACGGAGAATAAGAAGTAATTCAATAATTTTAAGTTATTTACAGTTGACCTAAGTCATTATTATACCAGCATGCTTTACCTATCATTGCTTCTGAACATAGGACTGCTTGTATCATTTTTTTTCTCTCTCTCTCCCCCCCCCCCCCCCTCTCTCTCTCTCTCTGATGGACGGTATTTAGTTCAGATTTACCATAGGTTCAGAGATATCGTCGTATGCCACGGCGTAAGTCTGCTAGGCTACTTTTTCATGGATTATTGCCAGTTACTTGCAACGATGGGAGAGAGAGAGAGAGAGAGAGAGAGAGAGAGAGAGTTTATGTTGTTCGTATTTCATTTTGCTTTTGTACAGAAGTACAAGATAAAATAGTTGTGATTCATTTTATTCCAGCTTATGTTTTCAAACCTAAGCGCGATATAGACAGTTGACTGTGATTGCTAGTAGTGAATAGGGATACCCTAGGGACAATGGGAATTAGCATTACAGACCCCCCCCCCCGGGACAATCTGGGGACTATGGAAATTTAACATGGAAAAAATCGTGGGACAATCTGGGGACAAGGGGAATTAGCATTACATGGGAATAGAGTTTGGGACTGTCTAGGGACAAGGGGAAATTGAACATGGGGGGAATAAAGTGTGGGTCTGTCTAGGGACAAGGGGTAGGCAATTGAAAAGTCATTCTCTTTTCGAGAAATATGTGTGGCCCTGAAAAGGGCCTTTGGGTTTATGTTAATGTATCCATTAACATAAAGGGCATCTGCGGCATCTTCTTGTCCTCAAGCTGCGTCTTACTCGAGGGCCATAAATCAGTGTCCTCTTGAGGCAACCTTGTCTTTCTACGTATACTCTTCGTATCCACAGACTGGTGTCTGACTTGTCGACAATGGTCCACTTGGACCGGACATACATGAGTACGTCCGTCCTAAACATCATGGAAGACACAAGGGTGGATGATTCGACTGTGGTCCACATCTTGAAGCGACGAGAACAGGTGAATCAATGCAGTGAACTGCGCTTATTTATAGGTACAGGAAGGATTGAAACGGATTGAGTTCATTCACCAATCCGAACACGCGTTACAAAATTCAGTCAGCCCGCATCCAATCCGAAGAGAGCAGTCTGTGACGTCACGTGGTCTATATAGATTCGCTAGCGCCTGTGTGCAGTCAATCTATGTGACAGTGATTCAACATGACGGAAACTCAGAAAACGATTCATTGGGGTGCACCAGCAGTGGAGACCACCCAAGGGAACCCGGACTTACTTTCAGAAGAGGTAAATTGGGATTTTGTGGATTTTCTTACCTCGCAACAATTTGTTCCGGAACCTTCGTTACCTTCTTCATTACCGCAAGTGGAGAATTTTAGACAGAGACAGAAAGAAGAATTGGAGAAATTTATACAACGACAAAAGGAAGCGGAACAAGCTTTTCTCCTACAGCAACAGGAGCAAGAAGAAGAGGTAAGAAAAAAACAACAGCAACAACAGCAAGAAGAAGTAGCAGCAAAGAAACAAGAGGGTGAAAATCAAACGGTCACGGTACTGTTGGACATTTTAGCGGAGTTAAGAAGTCTGAAACAAATGTATCAGACTTCTTTATTACGACCGACGAGAATACGACCTTCCCGAGCTAAACACGTCAACCCTGTGACTAAGCCTACCGTACCACCCTTAGTGATTTCAACCCAATCATCATCATCAACGTTACGCAGTCTAGAAGTAGGCCTTGGCCGTGGCAAAGGCTTAAGGCAGTTAAAGTTGATTGCTTAAACTCACCCCTACACCAAAATAAAAAGGCCCTTTTCAGGGCCACCCACATTTCTCGAAAAGAGATAGCCTTTCAATTTGCCAATAACTCAGAAAAAAAAAATAAACCAACCCATTTTACCCCCTATAGTACGTGTCTTTGTATGAGTGCGTGAGTGTAGCTTCTTATTTTAAAATCAAAACTCAAAGACACTTACCTTATATCATTAATTTCTTCTTTTATCCATTGTTACAATCCAATTCACAATTCACAACAGAACACTTTACAAAAAGTTCATTGCCGTCTTCTTTCTCCTTTTTTAGTCTCTCTGTTTTTTGAATTTCTTCACCGTCTTTTCCTCTTCTTTCTCCTCATTTTCTTCCCTTCTTCTTTTCTTCTCCTGTTTCCTTGCCTCTTGTAAATAGAATTGTCTTCTTTCTTCCTCTTCTTCCTCTGAAGAATCCCTCTCTTCCTCTGAAGAATCCCTCTCTTCTTCTGAAGAATTCCTCTTTTCTTCTGATTCCTCTTGTTTCTTTTTTGGGCAATCTGGAGACCAATGTCCTTTTTCTTTACAATAATAACAGGTATCTTTACTTTTGTCTTTTTTAGCCCCTGTTTTTGTTCTTTTTTGACGGTCTGGACACTCTGAAGACCAATGTCCTTTCTTCTGACAGATATAGCAAGTATCTTGACTTTTATCTCGAAAGGAAGGAGAGTAGTCCGTAGGCTGGTCTGAAGAGAATTTTCTAATGACCCCTCGCAAAGCTCTGACGAAACGTTCGATTTGGCTAGTCTCTTCCATCGTTGTGCTCGGCTTGAGAGTGAAATGAATAGTGAAAGGACAAGACACACACCCTTTTATATACGCTGGTCTGCCATGACTATAAATTAGTCTATGGTGTTTAAACTTGAGTCATTTGACGTTTTGCACTCAAGATGAAACGATCCTATTCATTCAAGAAGAAAGAAGAAGAAAGTAAGAGGCAGAAACGTGATCTATCGCCTCGTACCAGGGCTGAAATCTTAGCACAAATTCATGCCAGTGATTTTGAAGAGGACATGAGTGAACCAGAATCCGAACCCTCTAAACCAAATTCACCAGCCTTAGTCAACCCTGAAAAATACTATTCCATTCGAGAGACGGAAAAGCGCTCCTCTAGAAAATTTAGAACCACGGCTTACACCTACACGGTGAAGTTTAAAGATTTCAAGGCCGACGTACCGTTGGAGAAAGCAGAAGTGTTTATCACTGGGGTGTGGGATTCTTTGCTCACCGCACTCAAGCGACAATGTCAACCCAAAGAAGACGATCGCTTGAGACTTTCCATACAACACGACGGTTTGAAATCCCCTGTTTGGATCGAGTTTAGCACCCCTGCAGAATTGACTGCTTCCAAAGTCATGGACAAGATTCAACACG
Organism: Sinohyriopsis cumingii; assembly: GCA_028554795.2. NCBI lineage: Eukaryota > Metazoa > Mollusca > Bivalvia > Unionida > Unionidae > Sinohyriopsis > Sinohyriopsis cumingii. Next base: position 88,693,922 of record CM068834.1, on the reverse strand, counting down.
TACAACGATCTAATGATCAGTTTGACATCACCGATGGCAAAGCCACACTGGACATGACCCACGTCTCTCCTCCTCAAGGGACTGGACGCAAAAAGATGTTATTGGTGGACGACCTTCGCAACACCAAAACAAGTCTCGTCCGAATTAACAACCCTCAAGACCAGATGTGTTTAGCCCGTGCCATCGTGGTGGGACGAACCTATGCCAACAAGAACGACACGGTAGAATGGAAAAGAACCTGGGAGAACATTCGAAAATCGAACCGAGCCAAACAAAGAAATGAAGCAGAACTCCTGTTACAACAAGCCGGACTGTCCAAAGACACACCCTGTGGCATTCCTGAGATGCAAAAATTGCAAGATGCCCTAGCTCCACGATACACCTTGAAAGTGCACCCTCAAGAAATGCGTGGGCCTCTGTTGTTTGGAGGTCAAGATTTTAAAGATGGAAAATACATTCATGTTTATTATCACGATGACCATTTCGATACCATTACCAGTATCACTGCATTCCTGGGATACGGTTATTACTGTGAGAAATGTGACCATGGTTATAACAATCGAGAGCAAGACAAGCATTGTGGATGAAATGCCCAGGATGTTTGGCCTCTCCACCCTGTCTGAGCGAAGAACCAGTGCCTTGTTCAACTTGTCTGCGCACGTTTGTCAGCCCTACCTGTTACCAACAACATTTGAAGACGCAAGGTTCACAGCAGAAATGTGCTTGTCAACTCCTGAGATTGTGCCCTACGTGTGGACAAGGCATATGTACCAATACTGCCAAGGCACACGTATGTTCACGAAAGAAAAAATGTCACATTTGTCACCACATCGTGGACTTGGAACACCAATGCTACGTGCAAAAATACCAACCCCCACCAGAGAAAGAGGACGGTCACAAGAAGAAAGGCAATTTCATCTTTTTCGATTTCGAATGCATGCAAGAGACCGGCATTCACATTCCTAATTTCTGCGTGGCTCATCGAGCGTGCGAGAAGTGCATTCAAGAACCTATCTTCAGTCATTGCCCTCACTGCAGCAAGATTCCTGGAGGGCGTGAAAAAATCTTTCGGGGACCGAACACGTTAACCGATTTTGCCCAATGGGTTTTAGACCCCGTCGACAAGACGTGGAGCCAGGAGGACATCGAACGTTACGGAGATTGTCATCGCCATGCCACGGTGATGGCTCACAATTTCTCCGGATACGATGGACAGTTTCTTTTGAGATACTATACGGAACAAGGCACCGAACGTCCTAAAGTGACTTTGAACGGAGCCAAAATCATTTTCATGCAAGTGGGACAAGTACAGTTTAAAGATTCGATGAGCTATTTGGCCATGCCTTTGAGTCGAATGCCTAAAACGTTTGGAATGACAGAAATGGCTAAAGGGTACTTTCCACACTTTTTCAATACGGAAGCCAATCAACACGCCGTTCTACCCCATTTACCTGAGGCTCACTATTACGACCCCGACAACATGCGTACAGAACAACGAGAAGCTTTCTACGCTTGGTACCAGGCTCACGCCTCGGACCCTTTCGACTTTCAGGAAGAAATGCTAAAGTATTGTTGTTCCGACGTGGACATTTTACGGCGTTGCTGTGGAAAATTTCGAGAACTGTTCATGGAACACGGAGGGGTCGATCCTTTGAAAGAAGCTTGCACCATTGCCAAAGCGTGTTCCTTAGTGTATCGACAACGATTTATGCCTGAAAACACCGTGGCTGTCATCAGTCCTCAAACGACCAACTTTGTCAAACGTCAATACTCGGTCAAAGCCCTACGTTGGTTACATTACTTGTGCGACAAGGAAGACAAGTGGATTCAGCATGCCCGCAACGGAGGGGGTGAAAAGACCATCGGAACGTATTCGGTCGATGGCTGGGACTTAGAAAACCCCAAGATCGTGTACGAGTTTAACGGTTGCTTATTTCACGGATGTCCCGTCTGTTACCCTGACCGTAGCACTAAAAATCAGTTTTTACAACGAACCATGAAAGACTTGTACCAGGACACATATCAGCGGCGTTTAAAGTTGGAACAGCAAGGATACCAAGTGGTGGAAATGTGGGAACACGAGTACGATCACCGTATGAAAACCGATCCCGAGTTTAAACGCCTCGTGGAAAGTTACCAGTTCATGGACCCGCTGAACCCTAGGGATAGATTGTACGGAGGAAGGACCAATGCCACCTGTTTGCTGTACCAAGCCGACGAAGAGAAAGGAGAAGAAATCAAATACTTGGACGTGTGTTCGCTGTATCCCTACGTGTGCAAATATTGTCGCTTTCCTGTAGGGCACCCGCAATTGCTGACGGAACACATCGACCTGGTCAACATTCGACAATACGAAGGCTTGATCAAGAGCAAAGTTTTGCCTCCCACGAACCTATACCATCCCGTCTTACCTCACCATTGTCAAGGCAAACTGATGTTTCCCTTGTGCCGTACTTGTGCCGAAACGTGCAACCAAGACCAACCTTGTCAGCACACCCAGGAAGAACGGGCCTTGACGGGAACCTGGGTCAGCGTGGAATTGTTCAAAGCTCTGGACATGGGATACCAACTGTTAGAAGTGTACGAAATTTGCCACTTTCCCAAGACACAACAATACCACAAGGGTGATCCCAGTCAGAAAGGCATTTTCGCTGACTACGTGGATGCCTTTTTGAAACTGAAACAAGAAGCCAGCGGCTATCCTTCCTGGTGTCACACTCCCGAAGACCAAATACAATTCAAAGAGAAATACTATGAACAAGAAGGCATTACTTTAGACCACATCGAGAAAAACGAAGGCAGGCGATCGTTTGCCAAAGTGATGTTAAATTGCTTGTGGGGTAAAATGGCACAACGACCGTGTTTACCCAAGACGGAATATTTGACAGAACCTTCCCGCTACTTCCAGATGATTCACGACAAAACCAAATTCATGAAACACGTGGACGTCGTTCGAGAGGATTTGATCTTGGTCAATTACGAAGAAGATCTGGACTTTGTACAAGACGACCCTTTTGGAAATGTCATCATTGCGGCTTACGTGACAGCTCATGCTCGCTTAAAATTGTACGAAGCTTTAGAACTGTTAGGAGAACGCGTCCTGTACTTTGACACGGACAGTTGCATTTACATCCATCACCCGAGTCAACAGCACCCTGACATCGAAGGAGACCGTTTAGGAGCCTGGACAGACGAGCATCCCGACGACAAGATTCTAAGTTTCGTCAGTGGCGGTCCCAAAAATTACGGCTACGAATACCGGGATAAACAAGGAGAAGTGCACACGAAGTGCAAAGTGAAAGGACTGACTCTGAATTATCGTACCAGTCGAGTGGTCAACTTTGGCATATTGAAAGAAGCCTTGCAGTCTGGAGAGGATGCAAACTTTAAAGTGACCACCTACCAGCCGAACAAGATTGTACGTTTACCCACTCACCACATCGTCAGTCGGCCCTTGGAAAAAGTCTATCAAATCGTGTACCAGAAGCGAGTTCGACTTCCCAATCATTTCGCCTTACCGTATGGACACGTCGGTATTGGTCTGTATATAAAAAGGAACCCTAGGCAAGACCGATAGTTCATTGTGACTACCAAGACCAAGCGAACAAGATGAATACTTTCAGAGAAACACAAAACAAGTTGTTCAGAAAGGCACAATTCAAATGTGAGGCTTCGGAAGTGGAATGCGATTGTGAGCCTTGCGATGGGTACGATGCTGTACGTTGTGACCTTAGCGATGCCGTAAAGCATGATGGGAACTTTGTTCTCACTACCCCTATCATGGAAAGTGATTCTGTGCGTGTCAAACCTGAGGGATGCGGAAGTGATGCCGCTCGTCCTCTTGGACATTTTACTGGGTTTCGTTTTAAAGGGGAATGTTCACCTTCACGTCTACCCCCGTACTGATGTCATCCAGCCCTGAGCAAACTCCTGCCCATGTCACTCAACCCTCATCGAAACGAACCTGTGAAAGACGAATATTCGTTTCCTGGGCGTTTGTCGGAATACTGCGACTTTGAAAATCGTCTTCAATCGTTCAAAGGAAAATGGCCTAAGTATCTGGGAGGACCGACCCCCGAAGAATTAGCCAGAGCCGGATTTTTCTACTTGGGCGAAGGAGATAAAGTCAAGTGCTTCAGTTGCGGTGTGTCACTTCACCACTGGGAACCGCAAGATTCGGCCTACGTAGAACATGCTCGATGGTCACCGAATTGTCATTACTTACCCTTAGTGGGACCGAGACATTGAAGTAACTTACCATAATCTGTTCATGGATACTTTACAAGAGAACATTCGTGCTTTGCCTGTGGAGTTGAGAGAACGCATTTACCGAGAGCTGGTCAAAATACAAGTGAAACGTAAAGAACAATTGCATCCGTTACGTCACCGGTGTTTGAACCACTGGTACCTGAAGGCTATACAAGGACTGATTCAATTGAAAGTGTTCCATTGGACAGACATTGATCAACGATCCCCTGGTTTTAAAAAGGATTGGTTTGTTATGGACGATTCTATCTACTACATCATTGTAAACTTACTGCATCGAATTCCAGAGGAAGAGTTAACGAATTACCAACATCTTGAACACAATGTCAACTTAGTGAAAGAGGAAACTTCTGAACGAATTGTAATGTGTAGATTAGTGACTAAACGATTTAAATTCGACACTAAGTAAAACCATGTTTGTGCAAAGAGTACATTTCTTGGGTCAGACCAAAGAGGATTTAGTATGACCTATTCATGGATACTTTGCTAGAGAACATTCGTGCTTTGCCTGTGGAGTTGAGAGAACGCATTTACCGAGAACTGATCAAAATACAAGTGAAACGCAAACGCAAAGTTATTCAACCGTTTTTAAATTATGCTCTGTTCCAAAGTACAAGAAGACTGATTATGAGTGGATATTACATCAGGCACAAAGTTAAACGAGGCTATTGGCCACCACCCAACGATTCCAAAAACAGTGTATATACTTATGGATACTTTACAAGAGAACATTTTGGGCTTGCCTGAGGAGTTGAGAGAAAGGATTTACCGAGAGCTGGTGAAAATACAAGTCAAACGTAAAGAACAATTGCATCCGTTACGTCATCAGATCTTTAACCACTGGTACCTGAATTGTATAAGAGAACTGATTCGTCAGAAATTGTTTCAGTGGTCAGATCTTGTTAGTAAGTTGGTGAATGAATGAAATGTTCATCATTTTGGTTACTTCGAGATTCACCTAGAGCAACGCATTGAGGAAGACGAGTTAAAGGATTACCAACATATGTTACATGGAATCTACTTAGTGGAAGAGAAAACTTCTAATCGAAGTTTGAACTGTAGGTTACAGTATTCTAGATTTCCTTCTGGAGAACGAAGATGTCTGGGTAGAATGTACGTGTATTGCTTCCGAAACAAAGAGAGTACAAAAGCAGGAATCCATGCCACGGCTTATGTCACAAGTGATTGAACAGATTCCGTGGAAGGAACTCAATGACCATATTCAAACCGTGGATCATTACCATCGATTATTACAAGAACTGTATCCATTCAATTTGGGACGACAAGTGGTGTGTGTCTTAGTGACTTGTTTTCTGGGATTTCGTTTACCAGCCGATTCCTTGTGGACTCTTTACGATCAGTACTTACCACCTCAATGGCCTTAAATGGTCACGAAAAACTACTTTTGCTCAAAGCCCGGCGGTTTCATCTGGATACTTCTCGACCTCTACGGGAAAAAAAGATTCGTCAACTTTTAGCTACCGAAGACGTGTATGACGATGTGTGTGTAGCTTGTGACTTACATCCCCATTGGACAGATGTCCGTGCCTGGAAAGAATGGGATTTTGAGGCTTGGACCCAAGAAGTGGCCCAGTATGCACGAGAGTTGTTCAAGGAAAAAGGTTACTTTTCAACCCGTGTTAGTGACGGTGCCAGAATAACCCGTCACCGAGGACGGGACTGTCGTGGACAGGCTTGAAAGACCCTTTCGGGAGGACACTTATGTGACCTTACTACCCCCTACTATAGAACTGGTTAGAACATTACCCAAAACATGTTGTTGTACAGACACTTGTGTTTATTCCACGTTAATGGTTATCATGTGCCTTTTATCCTTGTACTTAAGACTTTGGCTTTTATGTATTTTTTTCTTTCGTATTCATGTTTGAAAAAAAAACATTCAATAAACGTGTTCTGAAAAAGTATATACACTCTTGTCTTGTTTGTTTTCGTGTCACAAGTGACATTTCTCACACAATGGCTACCTCTGCTGTCTCTGCTCCCTCTTCCTCTACTGTCAAAGTCATCAACGAACACTTAGATCGTGCCAGTTGGGAGGCTTTGTATCTTCGCCATCCCTTTAACATGCTCATTGCTGGACCTAGCGGTTCAGGCAAAACCGAATTCGTCAAACGTTTGATCGAACATAAACATCATTTGATCGATCGACCACCTCAGCGGATCGTGTGGTGTTACAAAGAGTGGCAATCGGCGTACAGCCTCTTGCGAGAAAGTCAAGGCGATTCCATCGTGTTTGTGGAAGGCATTCCTAAAGAAGACGACAGCATCGTCTCTGACTCTCGTCAAACCCATTTGGTCATTTTCGACGACATGTTAGGAGAAGACGAAGAAGAAATTAAACTGTGGTTCACGCGCAAAGGGCATCACCGTAATGCCAGTGTCGTTTACATCACCCAAAATTTGTTTCAACAAAGTAAAGCCCATCGCACCATCAGTCTCAATGCGCATTACGTGGTCTTGTTTAAAAGCCCTCGAGATAAATCGCAAGTGCAAGTCTTAGCCAAACAGTTAGGAACGCCTTGGCTAACTCAGGCGTACGACGATGCCACTCAAACGCCACACGCCTATTTACTCGTCGATTTGAAACCTACGACCCCCGAGGATTTGCGATTTCGTACCCACTTGTTTCACCACTGGTGCCAAGACGGAGGGCCTGTCCTGTACACGTCTCCGTACTCGACTTCATTTCACTCCACATAAAAAAAATCTATAAAAACCTCAGACCCTTTTTTCGTCTGTCTCACTCGCAGTGCGAACATGACGTCCCTTCAGTCGCATCTTCCCGTCAAATTGATTCGTGCCTTGTATGGCATCAGTCGAGGAAAAGATCCACAAACACGAGCTCGTGTCTTAGAAGCTAGTCTCAAAGAAGTCTTACGATGGTTCACGGTGACGGCACGTCAATTACTCCAAGGAATCATTCAGATTCCTCATCAAACCAAACGCTTTTTCGATCGAAACAAAGTCGCTTTGGTCCAACTGGCCGATCCCCGCATCGACACTCAAACCAAAAAACAAATCATTTTGAAACCTGGAGGGAGCGGTACTCTAGGAGGGGTCATCATTCGCTCACTCTTAAGATGGGATCCTAATGCCCCCAAAGTTATCCCCAAGACAAAAGTCCAACGAAGCCCCAAGAAGAAAAAGATGAGGTCCCCAAGGAGAACTTCTCCAGTGGCAGGACCCTCCTCTGACCAGACACCACCCCGGAAAAAGAAAAGAAGCCCCCAGAAAAAGAAACAGAGAAAAAGTCCCCAGAAAAAGAAAAGTCCACAGAAGAAAACTAGTCGCAAGAGAGGCACTGCTTCTTCGGCCAGGACGCAACCTTACACTCGCAAACCACGACCGGCCACGGTGGTGACTGCGTCCCCGGCAGCCTCACGTTCATCCACTTCTCCGTTAATGACACCAAGAACTGAAGAGTACTTGGAGACGTTGATCACACCAGAACTTCTCCGTTGATGACCCCAAAAAGAACTTCCCCAGTGGCAGAACCCTCCAATTTAGTAGCAGTGGCTGCTGCTCACAAAGTACCTTCTCCCAAAATCAAAGTTCAAGAAAGATCGGGCATGTTACAAAGTTTACTGGATTTGTCCAAGCAAGAACTGGCTCGATTTAGTCCGTTACGTACCCCTGCACGACGTGTCATGCCTGTCCTCAAACTAATACGACGTAAAGACAATCAGTGGCGACGCGTTCCAGTATAAAAATGGCCTGTGACCAAGTCGGGGGCATCAGTGTTTTTTTTTGGTGCTCCTGAAGACTCAAAGATGTCACCCTCCAGAAAACCCCAAGGAAAGAAAAGGAAAGGACTACCACCACGTTTAGTCAAACATGGGGACATGTTATCTGTCCTGTCCAAAGCTTCTCCACCTCTACGAAAAAAACTCATTCAATCGGCCTCCAAAGAGGTCATCGATACCGTGTGGGAATGTTGTTTGAACGTTTTGAAAGGCACGATCCCTTTGTCCAAACACCAGAAACAATGTTTAAGCAAGCATCGTCACGTTCTTCGCCAAATGGTTCAAAAGAAAATTCCCATTCGTCAATAAAAGAAGATGTTGGTCCAACGTGGAGGCATTTTACCCCTCTTGTTAGGCCCCATACTGAAAGGAGTCTTGGGAACCATGTTGGGAGGACTGGTGGGAGCAAGATAAAAAGGCCCTCGGAAGTCCCAAGATCTCAGAATCGACCCCTGACAACCCCATGGAAGGACGAAAACTAGCTTTAGTGCCTTACAAACGATGGATGGAATACCATCGGTGGCAAGAACAACGCACCCCGCATTTACCTCCCAATCCCAATTTGAGCGAGATGTCCCAGTTACAACACGAATTGCAGTCCTTGATGGATCGCCAAGATTTGTCCGAAACAGAAAAATCGCAAAAGTACGGTCAACTCTTGCAACGACTGCAACTCTTTCACCAGAAAGCTTTAGACGAAACAGCTCTACCCACTTTGAAAGATTTTAAGACCTTGATGAAAAGTCCAGCACCATCATCACTACCACCACCACTACTACTACCATCCCCAGGGGTCACCAGAGATGCTACCCCAGGAAGACCTGAGGAAGAAGAGATGCTAGAAGTGTTTCAAACACCGTCAGCAGCTCCCATTTCGAGTAAGACTGCAGCATCCTTGTTGACCCCGTCCCCCACACCCCAACGAGAAGAAATGAAAGCTTGGGTTAAAAAGATGATGTCCACTCCTCCTTCGACAGAAGTGAAAAAGAAAGAAGGGAAACCAGAAGTGAAAAAAGAAAACAAGACCAAAGCCATTCCATTGCCACCTCCACCTCCACCACTACCTTCCACTTCTACTCCCGTAGCCCATCGGACACGTAAATCCGTTTCCAAACCACCCTTTCGTCCCACCCAAAGTAGCATCACCGAAGAGTGGGTGACTTATTAACACAAAAAAATGGAAAAAGTCTTAGCCAGCATTTACTACGATCCCTCGCATCCTGCAGGTTACGCAGGAGTATAAAAATTGTATCGTGCTGCCAAAACTCGACTGAAAAGTCTCGTTTACCTCAAGTGCAACGATGGTTACAAGAACAAGCTACCTACACTTTACACAAACCCATTCGAAGCAAGTTTGCCAGAAGTCGCACCCGAGTGGAAGGCATCGATCATCAAGGGCAAGCCGATTTCGCCGATGTCTCTCATTTGGGCAGCTATAATCGTGGCTACAAATATTTGTTTTGTGTCATCGACGTCTTTACCAAATTTGCCTGGGTCGTGCCCTTGACTTCCAAATCGAGCAGCGAGTTAGTGCGAGCCCTGCAACGGGTGTTGAAACAAAGCGGTCGTCACCCTCTTCGATGGCAAACGGACAAAGGCACCGAATTTCTGAACCAAGCTTTCCAAAAAGAATTAAAGAAACGTCACATTCATTTTTTTACCACCGAGAATCCCGAAACCAAAGCCAGCATCGTGGAACGTTTTCAACGCACTTTGAAAGAACGCATGTGGAAATATTTTACTCATCACCACACTCTGAAGTACATCGACATCTTACCGCACCTAGTGCAAGCGTACAACCAATCTTACCATCGAAGCATCGGACGTGCCCCGCAAGAAGTGACTCCCGAGAACGAAGTACTGGTGTTTGAGCGCCTGTTTGGTACGTCCCCGACGAGGGCTGTCCCCAAGAAAAGTGGAGAGTTGACCGTAGGAGATTGGGTGCGCATTGGCAAAACCAAACGCACTTTCGACAAAGGTTACTTACCTAACTGGACGACCGAATTGTTTCGTGTCACTGGACGAGTGCATGGCCGTCATCCTGCCGTCTATAAATTGGAAGACATGAACGGAGAAGTACTCAAATGAACGTTTTATTTGCCCGAGTTACAACGTGTCACCAAAAAAGAAGACGACGTGTACGACATCGAAAGCATTCTCGAACGCAGAACCCGTAAAGTGGGCAAACGACGTGTCAAAGAAGTCAAAGTACGTTGGAAAGGATATCCACCCAGTTTTGATTCTTGGATCGACGCTTCGCAATTCATCGACTATAAAAAGAAGTGACCATCATGACCTTTCACACAGACGCAGCTACGTCGACCACTCCTCCTTCACCCAGTTCTTCTGTGCAAGATTTACAAAAACAACCCTTGTGGGTGTGGTGTGGAGAACGTGTGCCTAAAATGCAAATCGTCTTTTTCTGCCAAATCTTCGTGGTGTATTGTGTCATCGGGGCAGCCATTGCCAATTTGAGTTTGCAACAAGGAGACAAACAATTGTGGACCATTTTATTGAACAGTTGCATCGGTTACCTGCTTCCCAATCCCTCCCTGAAATTCCCCTCGAACGGGAACCACGGGAACCTTGTGTCCAGTACTAGTGCCAGTCACCACTCCAACAACAACAACCAGAACTCCATTTTGGGCGGAGACACGCCTCTGACGTCCAGTAACCCCTCGGACAGCCACAGAACTCTGGAATTATGAGTCACCAAAACCAGTTTTACTTAACCTTACCCAGTGACAGTTCCATGGAGGTGTTTCCCCACAACACGTTGTGCTCTTACACGACCAAATTACCTCAAGCCACCCCCTTAGATCACGAAGCCCATTGGGAAGTGGCTTTAGTAGAAATGATTCACCCGACCCAAGTCCTCAATGTCCTTCCCAATCAAAATAAATTTGATGTGGAAGTTTATGACGAGCGAGTGCAATAGTACTTGGATACCCAGGGCAAATATGACAAGAAAACCCGTTTACAAAATCAAAAGTACACCACCTATCATTTTTTCATTCCCCCAGGCTATTATTTTAGTGGTCAACATTTGGTCAGCACCATAACCTCCAGGTTTAATGTCGTGTTTCTGAAAGCTTTGGAGGATGCCAAAAAAAGCGTCACCATGGAATACCACAAAGCAGCTCGTCGCTTCTCGATGAAATTTGACGGGAGTAAAATCGTGTCCATTTTATTCTGTCCTGAATTGTTTGACATGTTTTGCGGAGACAAGGACATGAGAATGACCATGATGAAGAAAAACGAATTACCCATCGTTTACGACAACGAGTCTTTTAGCAAGTTATTTCGTGCCCCAGTAGAACTGAATCAAGGACTGAATTTGATGTTCGTGTATTCCGATGTGGTGGAGTACAACGTGGTGGGACACACCTCCGTACCGTTACTGCGTGTCATTCCTTTCAAAGTGGATTCTGCCACGAACGCTGACGAGGAAGGTGGAAACACTTAACACGTCCACCGCGAATTTGTCCATCCTCACTATTTGCCTGTCAGCAAGTCTTATTTGGACACGGTCAACATTGCTATAAAAGGAGATTTGGGACAAAATATTCCATTCACCAAAGGAAAAGTCACGGTGAAACTCCATTTTCGAAAACGGTTCTCTCACGATTCGTAAGTCATGTATCCAGTGTACCGAGGGGTTGCTCGACAGCGAGGACACGGTTTAGGAGATATGTTAAAATCGGCTTTTCGTTCGGTGGCCCCGGTGTTGAAACCGATGGTGACACGCGGATTGCACGCCTTGTAAGATGCGGCACTGACGCAAGGCAAAGAATTTCTCCAAAATGTCATCATCGACAAGCAAAACCCTAAAGAAGCCTTCATGAGGGCAGGCAAAAATGTCTTGCTGCAAACGGGCAAAGACCTTTGGGCCGACGAGAAACACCTATAAATGCCCTGCACGCTACCGAGTCAGGCATTCAGCAAGGACAAGGCAGAAAGAGACGACGAAGAAAACACCCTTTCACCAGACTTCAAGCTAGAAAGGCCAAGAAAAGAAGAACCGTTCGAGACTTAGACGTTTTCGATTATTGAGACACAGCTACAAAAAATGATGCTCCGAGAGTCATGTGCTTGTTCCAAGACGGAACTGGATATGTTTGCCATGCCCCCCACCATGATGACGATGCAAGAATCCCAATGGATGGAATTTCATCCCGTCTCCTCTTTGACGGATTCCGGTCCCATCGAGTTCGAAATCAAAGGACAACCCGAAGATTACATCGATCTGAATAGCAGTTACCTGTACTTGAAAGTGAAAGTGATCAAAACGGACAACACCAATCCAATAGCCGATGCTAGAGTAGCTCCCGTCAACAATTTCATGCATTCCTTGTTCAGTGAAGTGGACTTGTACTTGAATAACAAACTGGTCAGTAGCAGCATGGATACTTACCCGTATCGTGCCTACCTGGAAAATCTCTTGACGTACGGAAAAGAAGCCAAGAACACTCATCTGGATGCTTGCGTGGTATGGAAACCTGACACAGCGGGTGAGAACACGTTTACCGACCTAGCTATTGCACCAGAAGATGACAATCCTCACAATGCGTGATATATGGCTCGACGACAGAAAATTCTGCAAGGGCGAAGTTTAGAACTGATGGATCGTTTGCATTTGGACATGTGGTTACAAGAAAAGTATTTGCTCAACGGGGTGGATATCCGTCTGAGATTGAATCGTAGCAGTGCCACTTTCCATTTGATGACCCATGCCAATGAATACAAAATTATCATTCAAGAAGCCCGACTTTACGTGCGTCGTGTGGAAGTGTTACCTAAAGTGGGAAACGACGTCAGTCAGACGTTGAGCAGAACGACCGCCAAGTATCCGATACGAAGAGTGGAAGTGAAAACGTTCACCATTCCTGCTGGACAGCGATCCATGATCGAAGATCATCTGTTCCAAGGCCAGTTACCCAAACGTTTGATTGCAGGTATCGTCAAGAATTCAGCTTTCAATGGAGCCCACAACGAAAATCATTTTGAGTTTCGACACTTTGGCGTGTCCAAGATCGAAGTCAGTCGCGATGGAAAGACCTTGTGTACCCGACCCTTTGAGCCTAACTTTGCCCAGAAGAATTACTTGAGATCGTACTTGTCGCTGTACGAAGCTACCGGTCAGTTAGGAACCAACACCAGTCATGGCATTACGTACGAGGATTATGCAGGAGGCTATGCTTTGTGGGCTTTCGATTTCACTCCAGACCAAGGCAGCGACGAGGGACATTTCCACCCTATAAAATCCGGCCAAATTCGTGTGGATATTCAGTTTGCGAATGCACTAGATGCAGAGAACACAGTGAACGTCATCCTGTATGCAGAATTCGACAATACGATAGAAATCAACAGTTTGAGAGAAGTCATTCTAGATTATTAGAAGCCATGGAAGACTTTTGTCCCTCTTTACCTAGTGGAGAAAGTTTGGAGATGGAATGTGAGGAGACCGTGGAAAAAGAAGAAGTGATCATGATGAAGTCAAGATGGCCAAAACAAGAAGCCCATTTAGTCTCCTGTTTTGCCAAACACTTGGTCGAAAAAATGACGGAATTGATCAAGAAAAATTGCTATGGATGTCAAAACGATCATCCCAGTCAAATTCAACACGATAAATGCCTGATGCTGAGTCAAGAAGAAAAATTGGACGAGTATCTGGACGAGGCTTGGAGTCTCATCTCGGACGAAGACGTGTTGCATCAGTGGTATAAAGACTTGCGTGAACATTCTTGTCCACCATTAACCACTCAAGAGATCCATCGTATCGAAGCTCTCCTGAATCAGAGTGAGGAGACGAAACGAAGAAACGGTTATTTGTCAGACATTTTCAAGCAAAAAGTCAGGATCGAATTGACGACTTATTATTACCTGTGAAGAAGAAAAAAACATGGATACCTGGGAACTTTATTACCTTTTGAACCACAGTTCGTATACGGCTTCTTGGAATCCTGTCGTCTGTGCTAAAGATGAACTCCCTCATCGCAAACCAAAAGACCATCTAGCTTACGTGATCAACACGGACGACAGTCATCTTCCAGGAACCCACTGGGTAGCCGTCTACTTTCCTCAAGAAGGATGTGTGGAATATTTCGATTCGTACGGATTGCCCCCTTTGGAAGACGATATCATTGACTTTATGAGAAGAAATGCTCAAACCACCCGATTCAATAATGTGAAATTACAAGGCACAGATTCCTTGGTGTGTGGACAATATTGTGTGTATTTTCTGCATCATCGCAGTCTGGGCTATTCCTTAGAACATTTAGTGACTCATTTTGATCCTCGTTCTTCTTCTAGAAATGATGTGAAAGTAGATCGATGGTTTTGTGACCATTATGCTTATCTTTTGTCTCAAGCTAGGAAACGTAGTGTCCATCAATGGCCTAATGACTTCCAACAGTGGAAATCACAATTTCATTCACAACGTTGTCAGCCCTGTTTAAAGTAGACTGTCAATTGAGAAAAAATATTTGTGATTTGAAAAAAAATGTTTGATGTTATCATGTTGGATTATTGTTAAAAAAATGTTAGAGTTGTTGTTTAGTGTTAAGTGATTTTTGAATAAAAAATGTTGTGTTTTGAAAAAAAATGCCTTTGTCTTTTGTTTAGCTATACGAATGTTTGATTGATGCTCTTTGACTTCTTACTATCCCTCTCATGACACTCACTGAACGTTGCGGCTCGAAAACCGTGTGGGGGATGTTTTCCTTCACGTCCGCGCTTTGACTTTAAGAACCGGGGTTGTTTCCAGTCTAACCATCCATTGTCGACTCATCCTCCTACGAAGATGTGCTCCAAACTAGCTTAATTCAACGAAGCCTACGTGAATTTGCATAGGGTCAGACACAGTCTGATACCGAAGCCAGAAGAAATAGAGAATGTGAGAATGTTAAAAGTCACTGAAGACCTGATAGAAGAGCTCTTCAGAGAAGAAGTGAACAGGGAGAAAGAAGAATGGACAGAGAAGTACAGACTTCAGAGACAGCAGCAACAGCATCAACAACAGCAACAACAGCAGCAGCAGCAACCTGAACCTGACAGAGGCTTTGTCGATTGTCGTATCGACACCAAAGAGTTCTTCTTCTCTTTCCGAAGAAGCAGACCTATCGCCAGAAAGTCTATCCTCAGAGGACACCGCATTCTTAGAAACTATAAAAGATTGCCATAGCAAACAAAAAAAAACCAGCCCTTTTCAGGGCTACCCCAATACTCTAGAAAAGAAATAACGATCAATTTGCCAATGTGTGTAGGTAGAGTAGTGTGAATATAAACACTAACTCTTTTTTAAAAAAATGTGAGGGTATGTGTTTGTGTGTTTGTGTGTTTGTGTTTGTAAGTGCTCACGTACGTTGGTGTGGATAGTAGATTAAAATAATGTTTTTTTTGGTGTTTGAGGTGTGGGGAGAGTAGATTTGTGGGTTTGATTGTATTGCTTTGCGTATGTGAATAGTCTATTGAAGTGATTCATGAAAAAAAATTTTAGAATAGTGATGAGCAGTATAAAAAAGTGAGTGAGTGTTTCTTTTAGGTCCGCGCGTTGTTGTTTTTTGGTCATGATCTAGGTAAGATCAATTTTATGTTTTTTAGGGGGATGTTTTCCTTCACGTCCGCGCTTTCACTATAAATTGAAACTCGTTCGGCAGTCTAGCTACCCTTGTTGATTGATCAACACCAGAATTAACACGAGATTGGCGAAACTGTTGGAACTTCATGTGCATCTGCAATATGCCAGGCGCCTGTTGAACGAACTGGCCGCGGAGGCTATTGTGGAAGAAGGAAGGATGAGAGAGGAGGAGGAAAGAAGAAACAAAGAAGAGGAGGAGAGAAGATATAAAGAAGAGGAGGAGAGAAGAAACAAAGAAGAGGAGGAGGAAAAGGAGAGAAGAAGAAGAAATTTCAGAATCTCAGAAACCGAAAATTGGGATTCTGAAGCCACATATCCTGCCTCTGCTCTCTCCCCAAAAAAAGTAAAAAGTAACTGGGGAACAAGATGTGTATGTGGCGCCAGGCCTGGAAGGTGCCATCATTAACCAGGTGTCCATGAAGTTCCAAAAAAACAGCCCTTTTCAGGGCTACCCAATACTCAAGAAAAGAAATAACGATCAATTTGCCAATGTGTGTAGGTAGAGTAGTGTGAATATAAACACTAACTCTTTATTGATAGTGAGAGTGTATGTGTTTGTGTTTGTGTTTGTAAATGCTCAAGTAAGTTTGTGTGAATAGTAGATTATGGGTTTCTTTATTGTTTCTTAGCGTATGTGGAGAGTATAGTTTGGGTTTTATTATATGAAATGAGAAAAGTGGGGATGTTTTCCTTCACGTCCGCGCGTTGTTTGGTCATGATCTAGGTAAGATCAATTTTGTTTTAGGGGGATGTTTTCCTTCACGTCCGCACTTTAAGTATAAGAACCCACAAGGTTCGTCGTTCGCACCATTCTAAGGAATAAAGGAAAGAAAATGGTAGCTGTAACAGAATTGTTTAACCAGTTAAAGGACATTTGGTATTGGATGGTGGATGGAGCTTATGCAGTGGAAAGGATTGAACGTGAATGGAAGTATGAAGTAACCAGGGATTT